>VXBQ01004987.1:423-19218 GCA_013400175.1 Phainopepla nitens
TTTTTTTTTTTTTTTTTTTGCTGACCCTGAGTTCGTCCTGCTGACTCGTGCCAGCAGCGCGGTTCATTTTCTTCCCGTGGGCAGTTTCATCACACCCCGTTCAGGCTTTGCGCTCTCGTTTCTCCTCACCATTCCTGGGTGTTTTCCAGGGTCCGCTGTAGCTGGAGCCAGATCAACCCATTCCTTTTTCTGCACATTTTGGCCCCTCTCAGGTGCACGCTCAGAATCCAGGGAAACCCCTTCAGGGAACCTCCCCGCGAGCACTCGCCTGCCTGGATTTAGCCCGCATGTGGCTGCAGGCGGGGTTAAACCGCTCTGCGGATGTCGCCTCGCTCTTGCCAAGGACTTTTGGGTTGTCACCTCCTTCCTGCTCCAGTGAAAGTCAAAGGGTTCACAGGGATGAGCCCGGCGGGTTGTGTCCCCCAGAGATTGCCCTCCTCTGGGAGGCACTGAGGGGACCAGGATTGCTGAGGGGATGTGCTGAGCACGACGGGGGCTTGCGCTCAGCTCGGGAGTCGCAGTCACTGCGAAATGAATCGAACGAAGGAGCTCTGCGCACCAGAAGGAAGGAAAGCCCTGTCTAAGATTTTTCCTGGCCAAAAGCTCTCTGGGCAGACGCATCGAGCATTTCTGGTGTCCTGTTGCCACCTGCCGTCAGCCGCCCTCCGCAGCCTCTGCTCCTGCGCGGAGCTGCTCTGCTTTGGGCGCTGAGCTGAGCCGAGTAAGGCGTCTGACAAATCAACGTCTGCACAAGCAACCTATAAATGGGAATTTTGCTGATTAACCCTTGTTTCACCAGCAATTGTTCCTGCTTTGCCCATCTTATGGAGCAAAACTGGGATAAACTGTATTTTTCCTTCCTAAAAGTTGGATAACTCTAGAAAACACTGGGGAAACCAGCATGTGGCAAGAATATGTTTTGTTTCTGCATATTTGTTCTGTCATCACAGGATTCTCACCTGTCTTTCCCCCAGTGCTCCCGAGGATGCCCCTCGAAAAGGAGCACGGATGCTGATCTGTTGCATCAGGACCTGTCTGACGCAGGAGCTTGGAACAGGTTAAATCAAACCCTTGGCAACACTGTGACAAGTGCCTCGCTCATCTGCTCAGCTTCTTTTCCCGCCATGTCAAAACTAGTAGATTCTGGAAGAAGCTTCCTCTTATGATCAGAAAGACACTGGCGGAAGCCACCTCTCTCTCTGACCAAAAATCTTAATTTTTGTTCTCATTTCTTTCTCCTATATATATTTTTTAAAGAAATTAATTTATCCCGGAATATTCATAGAAAAAAATGCAAACATTATCCAGGGAGCTAGAGAGAACGTGTGAGCTCAGCTCTGTTACAGAGGTGGGTACCTTAATGGACTTGCTATTTTTTAATCCATGCATCATTAGAAATAGCTTTCAGCAATACATTTGCTCACTCAGCTTGGAAGAAATTTGTGGGGGAAGTGGAGAGGGGAGAAAGGCAAGGACAATTATTCATTTAATTAAAAGTAGTAAAAATAGAGAATAAATATTTTCTCAAAAAACTTTTTGTCCATAAAATACAACATAATATAATTGACACAATAGAAATACATTTGTTCTGATCTAAACACTCCTATCCATTAACATTATAAAAACAACATTCATTCTCTAAGTGCTGTATGTTCAGATCCTTACAAATCTTTAGTTGGCAAATTTACACTGATCCATCAAAGCTGCAGGTGGAGTGAAATCCCAGAACGTGTTTCTCAGTGCTTATGGAATAAGGAGGTTTTGTGAGAGCAGTAAAACATTCCAGTAGAAATCTGACCTTAAACCTTCAAAGTGCAAAGGGCATTCTGACAGTCCCACATTGCTGTCACCCCCTGCACTGGCCCAGTCTGGTTTCAGAGAAAGGAAAAGGGGATAAATTCACATCCTGCATCATCTGTTACTCAGGAGAGGGGAGTGCTGTGAGCCAGCTGCTTCTGCTCACCCCCATTCAGCCTCCCTGTGACTCAGAAATTATGATTAATTTTATAGGATTAATCATAATTCATTAATTAGAAAATATTATTAATAATGGATAATTTAATGAAAAACACAGAGGTTTTATGCCTAGTCAGGTCCTTCTGTAATCCCCTGCATGATTTGGTTTCTAAAGCATTTAAATATTCATCTCAAAATATAAATGCCATTTTGCCACCAAATATTTTGAGATGCCAAACATCAACCAATACAGTACCATTGAAAATGAAGGTGTGCCCTGCCAAATTTTAACACAAAGGAGGAACACTTCTAAACAAGGAAAGATTTTACTGCTCATATAAATTTACAACAATTTTAGAAACTTCTAACTCTCCACTCTTGTGTTTTTTAATACTTTTCGGATGAATGTCATCAGTTTTTTTATAAATATTGTTGTGCTCCTTCTTTCTGTATCACATTTCCCCTGAAAAATGAATCAAGAAAATGAAATTGCTTAATATTTAATCATTATTTAGAGCTTTTTAATCTCAAAAAAAATTTATAAATGATACAATTTTTCTTTAATTTGCTTATCACACATATGAATCCTCATTTTAGAGGTGGATTAAGCTGAATATTAGAACAAGGGAAGGACATAAACATGAAATAATGCCAGGATTTATTCTTCCATATATTAAAAACAAGCCAGTACAGAAATTACCCTCTTTTGTACATGTAAAGACACGTTTGTGAATCATACACCTTATTTTGTTACATCTCTGTTGCATGATCTCTGGCAGACAGCAAATAAATTCCTACCTCTTTTGCCAGGTTTGGCATGAGCCATTGCTTCAGTCTTTCAAAATTCTGGAAAAAAGCATTGAATTTTTTCATAGCTGGATTCTTTTTCAGCTGTTCTGTTCCTTCAAAGATTATGCTGATACAATTCACATCCTAAGATGGAAGAAATAAAAAATTGAGATGCAAGTATTCCTAACCACAAGCTAAGATGCGTTCATTAAAAAGCATTGTGAGTTTTCCCCAGCTGCCTGGGTAGAAAATTCATTCTTATCGACTTTTGGAGTTGAATTTGCCAACAACTTAGGCAAGTGTGCTTATCTGCTGTAAACATTTATTTACTCTGCAGACAGAAACCTGGCAAAGGACAATATCTGCTGGTGTGTCTTGTAACGTCCAGATGAAATATGTCATTGTCCAAAGACTCAGCCCTGCCTCTTCTGTGAAAAAGCCATGTGAAAACCGGTTTGATTTCTCACATCTGCTCCTGTCTCCAGCACAAGAGAAAGAAAACAAATGAACTTGTGGCTACTCCAAACATTAACCCATGCGACATCTGACACCTACGTGCCAGGAGAGATGGGGACAGTGGTCACACTCTCATTTCCTGGCCTCTGTCCCATCCCAAGGGTGGCAACGCTGGTCCTCTGCCACAAAGCAGTCACTGGCTTTGGTCTCCAAGACCTTGTGGTCTGGATAAGGCCAGCAGAAAGGGAAGAAGGCATGTGGGATGGAAGCCAAGCAAAGAGTGATGGATGATGGTCACACTCTCCAGTGGCAGGTCATTTTGAAAGAGATCAGCTAAACTAACAAAGAAGGAGAGGACACAACCATCAGAGGCAGCAGCAGATTTAGATATTATGGGAGAAGAAAGTGATGAAAACTGAAGAAAAACCTAACCACTGAAGACTGGAGGAGATGCAGGCAACTGCTGAAGGCTCAGCACTGCAGCCGTGATGTTCTTGACCAGTGTGTATCTCCTGTTAGTCATTCCTGGATGCTGCAGGATGAATCAGATCCTTTTTCCCACAGCCTTGCTTGGGAAGCCAGATGCTTCTGCCGCCGACAAACTGCAAACACAGAGACACCCAGGGAACCTCTGCCACCTCTGGACCCAAAGAACAGGTGAGAGGGAAGCAGCTCTTCCCCTCAAAGGAGACCTGGGCGCTGGCACAGTGGGTTGTGGTGGCACCACCAGGGACCTCATCAGGAAAAGGGACAGTGAGCTGCCACCATTGGGCACTGCTGATTCTGGGTCAGAACCTCAGAGCTAAAGCCCCAGCGTAGGAAGAGAGCTCCTCCAGACAGGATCCAGAGAGAAGTGACAGAGCTGGGAACTTTACATGTAATTTGCAAGGGATGGGTTGGATCGGGATGGAATGGGATGGAAACCCCAACCCTCCTGTAGCTAATTTAGGCCAAAAATGGGAACTATTCTGCTTCTTCAGAGCACAGTCATATAACAATCAATGAGTCAGATAGCATTCCCACAAATAGCCACACTATTAGCAGAAGAGCTCTGTGCTGGACTGTGGTGTGTGGAAACCGAGATTCTAGCGGATGCACAGCACAGAGAAAAGCCTCATTAATGTCTGCATGATGAGGCAGTCATTTAAAGTTATCTGAAAAAGAAAATCTGAGAGAGCACAGGAGAAATTTATTAGAGATGCAAAAGAAGATGGGAAATGCATAAAGGGGAGTTTGATCTTTAAGACAGACCCTGTTCATGGACACCCAGTCACAGTGTCCTGTTCAGGGGGCATTAACATCATCCTTCAGAGAAGATGAGGCAATAGAACTGTTTAATTCCCTGACTGGTGGTAAGGATATAAAAAGCCATTTCTAGAAGTGGACTAAATGAAGTAGACTAAACAGAAGATTTTTTCCATCATACAAGCAGGAAGTGTGAATGAATGTGTTCTTTCCTTTTTAGCTGTATCTCATTCAAAAAACTGATTCAGAAAATCATTTCATGTGTGTGTGTTCTGCAGATTTACGAAAACACAGAACAAATATAGTTGCTGTCCTTTTATATTACAACATCTTTTTTTTACTCATTATTTGATTGGTTTTAATAATGATTTCTATCTAATGACACTTTATATCTTATAATTAATTTTATATCCTATAATAGATACTTAAAGTAATTGTTTGCTCTTAAATATAAATAGAGTATTTTAGGAGACAATTTAAGAACTACCATAACTTCTAGTGAAGAAATTAACCCAAAAAGTTACTTTTATTTAAAAAAAGCTTCTACTTACATCTATATTGCTGGGAGTTTCAATCCTCAGATTCTGAAAAATAACACATTAATTCAGCCTTTCAAATATTTTCTTCATTAACACTGACAAAAATATAACAGATAAAAAACATAGATTGTTTTACTTTCAAAAAAAGATAAATATTCAAGAACAAGAGGATTCAGTGTAATAAATTTTAGATTAGAAAAATGGAAATTGAATTTACCTGAATGTCCTTTGTCATCACCTCACACATTTGCTGTAGTAGTGTCAGTAATTCAGCCATGCTGCTCATATGAGGAGCAGCAGAGATGCCTGCAGCCAGGAAGAGAAGGTAGAGATGGGTCTTCATCCTGCAGATGCACTCAGAGAAACTGTAAGTGGCTGTGGACCAGTCCTCTACCATTTTATGGTCTCTACAAGGAAATAACTGTTCAGGTGGAATTTTAAAACTGGTTAAAAAAAAAAAAAAGTGCTATTCATTGAGACTTTCTGGAAGAGAAAAGTTCCAGTAAATTTGGTGATAACTTTGGGACAGCCTCCTTACCTAATCAGCTTTTCCATGGAAAGTAGGCAGTAAATATATAAGGAGTGACTTTTCAACTTGGAAATTAGTAAAAGACAGAATGACCCAAAGCATGACCAAGCAGATGCCACCTCCACAGCACTTCTCTAGAAATCAAAGCTTCTCTGTTTATGGAGTGTGATCATCTGCTAGACAATAGGAAAAAGACTGGTAAAAGAAAAAAGCCCCAACATAACTCCATGGAAAATATGTGGCCCATTGCCTAAAAGGAAAAATTACAGTGCTTGTGCAATATTGGCAGCAAAATTTTGACAAAATGCAGCTACTCTGTAAGAGTTAATTAATTACAGCAGGAGAAGGCACTGCCCTGGAGCAGTGGCCCTGGGGAGGGCACAGCAAAGTGGCCCTTCTTGGCTGGGAAGGAGGGATGCAGGGTGGCTTGAGCACATCAGCCCGGACCTCGTGGGCGCAGTCGGTGCCCCAGAGTTGATTTTGTCTCAGGACAGAGGTCCCCTTGCTGCCCCATTCCCTGGGAAGCTGAGGAAGGGGAAGCCCACCAGGTTTGTGAGGGTCTGCTCTAAGCTCTTTCTTCATTGAAGGCATTGTGGTGTGTTACTTGACCAAATCAGCCACTGACTTGTGTTTCCCTCTTTCCTGGAAACTGGGAAAGCTCATTTTTAACTTCTTTTTTAAAAGCATGTTGTTATTTTGTAGAATTGAAGGCAGCAGCCCTGGTGGCTGCAGTGCAGCCTCGTGTCTGCTGGGCAGCAGCAGATGTGCTGGCTCCACTCACGGGCTCTGATGCCGCAGCATTTCAGAGTAAGCATCTCAATATCTAAATACTTTGAATTGGGGAAGTCAAAAGTCAGTAGTGGTTATGTGGCTTAGCTGAAGCTAACCTGTAGGCTGGCTGCTGCCTGCTTTGCTGTATCCGTTTGTCATCTCTAACAAGATGAGGGTTTTTCCCACACTTCACACTTATCTGTAGAACTTTCTCATCACACAGCTCTGAGGATCGTGTCCTTGTAGGAATGGGGCAAATAATAAGGAAGGAACTTTTTACAATGAGGAGGTAAAACACTGGCACAGGTTATCTGGAAAAGCCTCATCCCTGGAAGTGCAAGACCAAGCCTGGGTGGGAGTCTGAGCAAGCTGGTCCAGTGGAAGGTGTCTCTGCTCATGGCAAGGGATTTGGAACTAGATGGTCTTTAGGGCTCCTTCCAATTCAAACAACTCTGTGATTCTGTGGACTGTGCATAAGTGCATCTCTGGGAGATGCAAAGGCAAAGAACCTGCCTGGCACTACCAGTTGCCCTTGGGCTGAATTTTTAAGCCATAAAACTGAAGAGAGTGAGACCCACTCTTGGCTCACTGCGTTTTTGGTGTTTCACAGCTTGCTTCCTTTGGTCTCCTTCAAACTCATACTGGTTTGCAGGCAAAGCCTCCTGTCCCCTTTGGCTGGTACCTGGGGACGTCAGCCAGGCTGATGTTCAACCCCACCATTAGACACCTCTGTGGGCAACTCAGTTTTAACTCAAGGCTTGTTGGAAAACCCTACTTTTTCACCTTTTCCTTGGCTGACAGTTGGCCCGTCCACTGTAGCACGGTGTTTCCTGTCCCCACTGCAAAGGATTGCCCATGGGCTGCTGGGCACTGCTGCGTGCCCCACCTCAGACCTCCCCAGGCCGGGGCTGCTCAGTGCAGAGAGCACATCTGTCTCCAATTCCATTCCTGGCCGGTGAAACTGCCAACAGATTTTGTCCCAGGCTTTGCCTTTTCTTCCCTCTCTTGCATTTGGTATTTGTGACCACTTCTGCAGAATCCCAGCATAGTCCCAGAACTTTGTGTGACCTCAATGACTGTTATTTTCCCCTTGATAAATGCTGTCTGCAGGAGATAATTCCCAGTTCCGAAGAATTGACGAATATTTTTGTTAAATATAACAGTGGCATGAGCTGGTCTTTCTGATTTTCCCAGCTCCAAAGGAACAAGATTGGTCCTTCCCTGCTTGCTGTTTTACCATACTCTCTTCTTGTGACTGTACTTTTCAAGGCAGGGATTTTTCCTTTTCCTCTTTTCCTTCACTTTTTTCTCTATTTTACTTGAGGTAACAGAACTGCTCAGGTGCCTTTTTTTTCTCTCTTAAATGTCTCAATGCCCCTACACAAATCATAGTCCCATCTCCCGAGAGCTTCATTATTGTACAGATGGTTTGGGGTTTTGTTTTTAACATGAATGCAGGGTTAAGGAGTTAAAGGAGGATGTAAGCAAAAAATAGCTGATGTAAGCAACAGGTCCTGATCTCAATACTGTAGTCTCTGGTACTTACAGTTCTGGAATTTGTCTGATCTGGGAGTATGAGCAGAGTGAAGGCATCACAAACATGAATAAAATTGGTAGGAATAGGAATAAGAACAAGCAAAGAAAATATTTCAGAAGAAACTCTGGAGACTAGAGTAACAGATAGCAAGTGGAAATCCACACTGCTGGATCCAAAGTATCTCCATTTCAATTTGGAATGATCAGGAGGAAGGACGTGAAGTGAATAAATAATCTAATTAGTCAGTTAATTCATGACTTTTGATGCTAATGAAAAAGGCATTTTGGTGGGAGTCAGAGTGTGATAAGTGTTCATATTAGAGTTGGTTTAGGAATATTATTTAAGAAAACAATCAGATGATGCTGAGTATGAAAACAAAGTTATCCTAAAGGCAGTGCAAGGTGCTGCTGATGCCAACTGCGATCATCCCAGGCAAGGGCTTCTTTGAGTCAAGAAATAGTGATGATTCCTGCCAGTATGTGCCTGAATTAGACTGATGGGCTCAATTAATGCCTTGTAAGAACTGAGCTGCAACTCTTTGTAGGATCTGGTTTTGCTCTTCTATGTAGATGCATGTGAAGTTACAATGTTTAGAAAAGGTTTCTTTACTGGTAAGAGTACAAAATGCAGCGCTGCTATGGTGCAGTAATCTTGTGCCTCCCTAGCCTGCCAGGCTCAAGAAAATGGAAATTTCTGGAAACCAGGGAACAACTCCTGCAGAGACGCTCTGAAATGCTTTCTCACATAGTTATATTTCAATATTTTGTGCTGGGAACTTAGCTTAAAGCAAACCATTTGAAATGGAGTTTTCTCTTATCCTGACATATCTTTTCATCCTCAAACTCACCAATCTCCTGGGATTGTAGAACCTGTCTTAACCTTTAGTGATACCCTCACTTCTCACAGACAGTAATGGAGAGAACCCAGGTGAGTGCAAAAAGCAGATCACTAAGAGGGAGTCATATTCACCATATTTAAGGAATGATTCTTTAGCTTTTTGCTGCCATCCAGGAGTATGTGCCCCTTGTGAGGGCAGCTGATACAGCAAGGTACACGTGCATGTCTGGAGGCTCTAGCAGTGAGCAGAATTCCTACTTCCTACAATGGACAGCAAAGATAAATGCCTGGACTTAGTTCTTGCATCCCAAAGTAGTGCTGCTCCGTAGTGCTGCTCCTGGAGCATCTCTTTCCCAAATCTGCCCTGGTGAGTCTTTAAAGGCCAATTACTAGCCAGGGAAATTGTGAAATTTAGTGAAGACTGGTTTTGACCTAAATTATATGAAATAAAACCTTTTCCTGGGAAATAGGCTGTTTGTAGGAATTTTATTTACAGTTCCGTGGCAGTCCGTGGGAGTGACTGCTTCCTGGAAACAATATGTGCAATATCTGGCCAGTTTTTTCACAGCTCCCTTCCAGCACCGGACACTGCTGTCGGTGGGGACCTGTCAGATCCTCTTCTAAGACCAGCTTGACTGAGCTGTTGCACAAAATGGGATGCTTCCCATAGCAAAAAATAAAGGCAGAAAAGACAAGGGAGAGAACTGTAGCTCAAGACTCAGACAAAATGGGGATGTCATCTGCTGCTCACTTTCTGCCCTAGGCTGGAGCAAAGGCACAACTGCTGGCTGGCCCAGACTGTATTGGAAAGCTTCTAGGCACCATGGGAAATGCCAGTGGAATGGTAGCTAGAATGGTGAAATGTTTAAAAAAACCCTAATCCATTGTCATGTATCTCTCTGAAGTGCCAAGGCAGAAGGTGGGAGGCTTATCACTTCAGATCTCAGGACTTTAGCATCTCTTCTGTTTTCTAAAATCCTTTGGCTTCCCTCACCAGAAACTGAAACTTGTAGGAGCTCAGAAACCTGTGATTATGATTTTTTTCAGCCTCAACCACTCAGTATATTTGTCCTTCAGTGTTTTGTTCCTTTGTTTTCTGATTTTTACGGTGGCAGAGCGCACTGGGTTTCAGCTTCCCCAGCATCACATCCTGCGGCAGGAGCCAGCCTCGGGCCGGGCGCCCTCTGCACTCAGCGAGACCTTCCCGAGAGCAGACTCTGCCTCGTTTGGGTGGCTTTTTTGCTTATACATCCTGAAAATGAAAGTCTTAAGAGGCTTTTCCTCTTCACTCACAGGGTAAACAGCATTGTGTATATTGCATGTGAATTTTAAAGCTTGTATAGCCAATCTTGCAACTTTCTCTGCTCTTGTGTGTACGGCCTTTCCCTGCCTGGGCTCCTAAAAACATTTTTCATGTGCCTGGATGAATCTAGTTTAAAAAAACCACCTTTCTTTTCTATTTTGAAATTAGTTTTCCATAAATTGACAGCATGGTAAATTGATAATACACCACGTTGGCAGCACACTAAAAATCCATTTCTGCCACTCAGGCTACTGTAGAATGCTCCCAAGGATTCCAAATTGTTTCATAATCCTGGCACTGCTATTCCTGAAGAGCACAGAGCATAAAAAAGGAATTACATGTGCTCCAAACTCTGTTAACCCGTGCTAATGCACGAAATAAAAACACTTCCAGAAGAATAAAATGGAAAGAAAAGAGATTTTGCTGTGTGGAAGGACCCCCCGCAAGGTAATGAGATGGAATAGTGAAAGAATACACTTTATAGTATGAGCTGAGCTTATGCAAAGTTGCATAATTGTAATTAGAGATGTCTTCTGCTTAATTAATTAATTAAACTCCAGTTTGGTCATTTAAGCAGTTAGTAGCATTTCTCTATGCTTGTCTTGTGAGGTTTAGCTTGGTGTGGGTGACCAGTATTGTCCCCAGTGCAAGTACAGCACATTATAGCTCACACTTTTAGCAGGTTTTAGCATGTTTTGGAAGGAAAGATGAGTTCTTAGCATGACGTGTGTTAATATTACAATCACTCAGCAATGGTTGGTTGAAAGGGGTTTTGATGAAGATTAAAGAGTTTCTGCAAACTTTGTGATAAAATGCTGCCTTTGCTCCTACTTTTCAGTTTTATGCAGAAAGCTGGAGTGAAACATAAAACACTAGAAAAAAGTGATGTTTCCCAGCCTTGCCTCAATTTTAGCCGCTGTACATCATTTACAGTTACTTGTGAGAGCTGAAGTACTTAAATTTCTCCTCTGTGTGAGACAGGTTTCCCGGCTTCCTGTGTATTTCTGGATGCATGTTTGATTCCTTGGGAACTGTGTCAGAAGGGCCATGTTTAGAGAGGTGTTTTCTCGTGTTTGCTCATTCAAAGCTCATCATTTTGCTCTTGTCTGCTCTTGCTAAACCTCCAGCAGTGACTAACGGCGTGGGCATGGTTTGTGGGACAGCATTCTCCAGTTTTTCTCTTTACTGCTCTCTTTACTTGCTCTGGAGAAAAGTTATTAATTTCAACACTGACTGGATTAGTCACTATCACACTGCTAACACAAATGTCTGGATTCATCCTGACTTTTCTCAGTCACCAAGATGGAAATCTCTTTGATGTGCACCCTTTCATTTCTTGTAAAATCTCGTCCATCTGCTTCAATCATCACAAACGGGATAGTACCTTGCACATAACTACACTCGATTACTAAATCCTATTGTTTATTTCAGTAGAGATGGGCTACAGCTTCCCAAAAATACATCTATGCCAAGTATTTTTCACTTAAAAGTTACACAATGTCTAGCTGGGCAGGTCTTCAAACTGCTTTATGCCCCAAAATCCAACTAAGTGAATTAAGTGCATTTCATTTGGAATTCAGGGAATACTTCTACACACTAGCAAAGGTGCTGTTTTCCTCTAACACTTCATGTTCCAGAAAAATGTCATATTTTTATTTAGGAAAAGTGACTTGTAATCACATCCTTCACTTCATTAAAAATCCAGCTTTAGGTAGTCCTGAGAAAATCAAACAAACCAATCCAGTCTAAGTTAGACAATCTTTGCTACCACCACTGTATCTGTTTGATAATTATCACTATATTTGTATGGCAATAACCCAGAGACCTGCTCACAGTTTTGTTTTGGCTTGTCACTGAGCCAACAACACTAATTCCTGACTCTACTACAAAATTTGAAGATACCATGGTTGAAAATAAATTTGCAGTAATATAAAAATAAATATTATCTGCTCGCATGAAATATATTAATTAAATATAGTAATTAAATATATTAATTAAATAGATTAATTAAATAAAGCATATGTATCACGCACGTATACTGTACTGCAATTATGCTGTAGAATTACAGGAAACACATTGTTCTCAAATTTAATTATGCACATATTTAAAAGACAGCCTTCTCTCCTTCTTATTCCTGCCTTCAGATGATAAATATTTGACAATTTTTTAAGTGCCTGCAGAAGAGCACATCAATGGGTCTGACTCTTAATCTGTATATTTTTTGATTTCACTCATATAGCCTTGACTTATACTCTAGTTATTATAGTGCACAACTTCCACAATATAGTATTATAATGTTTATTTTTATATTATTATAAAATTATATTTATATATTATTATTTTATACATAATATTTTAAGTTCTTTTATTCATGATCACTTTGAACATTAGGGTAAAAATATAAAAGATCTCTATAAATTAAATAAATACATTAATAATTGCAGTAAGACATAAATATCTGATAATTCATTTATGAAACAGTCATGTTAACGTTGTGGCATCCCTGTGGTGCTCTGTCTTCCATCAGAACCAGCTCTAGTGTTGGGTAAGCGTTGTCTCCAAATGTTTGGGGTGTCAATCCCTGTCATCAGGAGTCCCAGCAGTTCTCCTGCACCCTCTGGAAGTATCTCTTGAAGTGCCTCTGGGCTCTCTGTGGGGACACTTCTCTCATTGTACAGGACATGGTGTTCTCAGGTGGCTATAAAAGTGATAATAGCAAAAAATAGCAAAAGGTAATAGTCAAAATAATGGAGCAAATCAGAACATATTGCTGAGAAGGTGTTGGTGGTTGTTCAAGGGGATGTTTAATCAGAAGGAATGACAGATCTGCACAAATGAACAAGAGAAGACACTTGAGTATCAGGAATACTTCCTGGCTGACTTTGCTTTCTGAGATGTGGCTTAGGGCCTTTTCTTACTGGTGTCCTGGCTAATGATGAGCCCCAGCATTTGTCTGCAGGTGATGCATCCTCTTCCATCCAGACTCTATGAATTCAGGTAGTTCCTGTAAAATCACTGCTGAGCAGCAGCTGTAACACTGCAAAACTAAGGGTATGCAGAGATGGCATCAAAATTTTACTGTTGACTTTAGTCAGCCAGGATGCTGAGATGACTAATTTCATGTTTTGAAAACAAGTGAGTGGTCCTTTCACATAATTTTGTATTTTAGGGACACCTATGGTGTCCCTAATCCAGCCAGGGGAGTTGGAACTAGATGAGCTTTAAGGTCCCTTTCAACCCAAACCATTCCATGATTCTATGATTATAAATGATTCATCTGAAACTCACTGTATGTGTTTTCTTTAAAGTTGATGTTATGTGATCCAAGTTTTTCTCCATCAGAAAAATACGGGTTCTTTCTGGATCATTCTTAAAGGAAACTTTCAGTCTTTCTATGATTTTTTCAAGTTGACAAGGAATATGACTGCACTAAAAAAAAAAATTCAATTAACAGGAAAATTATATTCTGCCAAATATCAGAATATCAAATATCTTTCAGTAAATTCAATAACTATTTGCACGCATAGCAGAAACAGAAATTCTGTATAAATACAGAAAGAGGTACTTTCCTATGTTTTCTGGGGTTTGATAAAAAATCTAAAGCAGGAGAGAAAATAAACACATGTAAAAAAATTGTTATAAAGCAAAATAGAGAAAAGAATTGGCAGACTAAAATCCACAGGGGTTGCAGCTTTATCAAAACCACACTGAGTAGCCTGAGGATGTTAGATCTGCCAGCTCCCTCTCCCAGCTACATCTCCCACACAGGATAGAAGCACTGTACCCCTCTGTCTATATCTCAGCCTTTTGTAAAGCTGCAAGCTCTAAACATTTTTTCCTCTAAAACAATAGGCTGGCTGTTCTAAATTATTTTTCATTAACCTTTTTTCAGTTCACAGAACCTGAGAAATCTGCAGACCACAAACTGAAACCACTGATCAACAGGGTTGTGAGCAATAACTTCTAGTGCCAACAAATTGCTTCCTTCAGACACAAACTTTATGGTGCTTTATAATGCTCAATTTGTTTGCCAAGATGTAAGAACATTTTAGTGCTTCAAGTACTAACCCTATTCACCCACCTTTGGTTCTAAATTACAGCAGGTGATGTTCAAGGTCTGCACCTCAGGCAGTAATGCTGAGAATAGCCTCAGAAGTAATCTCTGCAAAAACTCCTGAGATTGCCTTCAGCAGGAATACAACCAAGCCTCAGAGACCATGGTCATAGAATCAGTAATTTATTTCCATAGCTTCACCAAATTTGACACAACTGCCCATAAAAAATCAGCATATGTATTTCCTTTTAGTGAGATTTCATCCTTTTTGCAGTCTAACTCTCTTTCTCTCAAGATCTGCTACAAAGCATCATCATTTTTCAAATAATTAACAACAGCAGAATAAAGAAGTTTGAAAGTCTTACCTGAAATTTCTCCTCGGGTACTGGAAGAAAGATCTAAAATTTTTAAAAAGAATATACTGTTAGAAGGTATTTCTCCTGTAAGTGACTGTCACATTGTTAAACATCTTGAACTACATATCATCTTCATCAGGTTTTCTATTTCTGAACTTCCTTTGGGGAAACAAGCTTCTGAGGAAAGCTTGACACGCAGTGCCCTGAGCATCTCAACTTTAACAAACAAAACACAGGACATACAAACTAGAGCTGAAACTAACCCAGACTTCATTTTCTATTTCCATCAAAAGAACTGTAGGAAATGAAGAAAAAGAGATAGCGACCCACCTCGTCTTTTGCTAGAGCTGCTAGAGTCACTAGAGTCTTGAGGTTTCCTTGAAATTCTTCTACTGCATCTCCCATTGAGCCAGGTAAGCAGCAACTCACCAAGAAGATACAGAGCAACAGCATTTTGGGTTCAAGGAAAGTTGTGTTTGATTTGTGCACCATACGCTGCCTATATATACCTTGAATATTAGATGAAAGGGAAAGTTTTCTCATATAGGAAAAGGCATAAGACCATAGTGTGAGATATCATAGGCACTGTGGGATGCCTCACTGGGGACCGGTTGGGGGTTTCCTTTCTTCTGACATCAAGTAAGGGGAAAATACCTTCGTGGATAAGAGATGTCATTTTCTTACACGATATCAAAAACTCATCACAGGAAATAGGAGCATTCCTTCTGTCGCACAGATCTTTATGTGGTTCTATTCTTACTTTTGCATCACATAATCAGAGAGATGGAGATCTGAAAAGCTGTGTAGTTTTTACATCCCACTCAGTAATATGCCATCCTTTGTTCAGTGGGATTTTCTAAGATGAACTGCAGTTCACAGCTGTGTAAAAACTACCAGTAACCTCTTAGACATACACAGACCCTAACACTACTTAACCGTTTACTTTAAGTTTGCATTCTTTACCCTTCCTCCCTAACCCTCACTGTTTAGGGAAGTTCAGCATGGAACACATGGCTGGAAAAGGCATGGATTTAATTGACAGCCCAGCAGTGAAAGCGTGGCAGGTATTAATGGCTAGAATTAGCTGTCCTGGCATCAGGTGAAAACCCTGTCCCTTAACGTAAGTGGAAAAACTGTATCTACTGAAAAAAACCAAAGTGCTTAAAAATGGCTGAAACCTACATTCAGATGACTGGCAAGGGCTTATGAGAGGGTGACACTCACTTCTTGAAAGGTTACAATTTTCCAGCAAAATTGGACAAATCATTCAACGATGTGAGAAGAGTCATCTGGTTTTCCATAGTTACCTGCTTGAGAGACCCAGAAAGGGAAAAGACCTTGTGCACATTGAATTATCAGTTTCTCAACACATAATTTCATGAGCAGATCTATTTAAGTTTTGTTGAAAATACTGCTTAACTAAGTTATTAAATACTATTTTAAAATTCTTTCCCTAAAATTCCACAAGAAAAGCAAAACTACGAGGTAAAAAAGCCATCTTGAAAGGATCTTTCTATCCTAACCAAGAAAGTTCCCCATAATGCTTTTAACACTAAACTTAGGAAACATTCTGTTGTCAGGCCACAGCCAAAGAAACATAAGAGGTTCCCAAATGAAAATGTTGGGCTCTTAGAAGAGCATAGAAATAATACAAATATACTTCCATTTCTCTGCAGAAATCAGCATTTGGCTGCTCTGATAGTAGTTTAGTAGTCTAGACTGGAAAGATAAAAGTGTGTAACTGCTTTTTTTCTTCTACTTAAGTTCCAAACAGATAGACAGATTTCTAAAAGGGATGACAGGATAATAAACATTGCAGGAAAGAGACTGATCCTCAGCCTTTCATGTTCACACTCACAATTATAGATTTATAGACTCTGAAAAGCTGATAACAGTGCTGGTCAAAGGAGAACAATCACGAGTGAAGAAATAATTCCCACTAAACCATCCCACAGCAGCATAAACACGCACACTATTTAGAGAATAGATTTCGCATTGGTGGGAAAATAGTGTGTGTGAAACAGAAAACTCTTACCAGAAACAGTGCCAAAAACTATCTCCTAATCATCAACTTTTGCAGAATATTCCAGAGGTGAGACTGGCTACAGAATCAGAGGATGATCCATGCATCATCTAAAAGCAATGTGGAAAAGTGTTGCCATAGAGAAAGCATTGTGCTGCTGAACAACTGAGTCATACTGAGGCAGCTACAGGGCAGGAGGTGACACACAAATGGAGTATAATCTGGTGTCATCTCTCCAGAGGAGTTGTACTGGCTTCTCAAAGATGGGTGTGAACTTTGGCAATATTTTTACAGGCTGTTCAGCCAATATGGACACTAATTTCTTCTTGTCTCAAAATCTGATGTGGCCATAGCTTATGTTTTGTGAACCTTTTTTGCACTCATAAAAGGTAGGATTATCACCAGAGTACAACTGTAGTTGAAAGCCTGAATTGTTGGCCATATAACCACCTGCTGGCTACCAGCTTCTGATAAGGTCCAGACTTACTTCACCTACCATCTCTGTTACTCATTTTAATTACAGATGATGCTGAGATCAAGCACAAAGAGCTGTTTTCCAAAGTTTGCCTCTGTTACCTAACCATGAATTTGATCTGACACAAGAACTACTTGTGTTGTTTCCCTTCATGGAGAAAATACAGTAAGCACTAAAATATGCTGGCAAGTTATTAATCAGTTTTGGAGTTGGCTGAAAGTGCAGATAAATTAGATTCCCAATGCTGCCGACTCGTACAGTGAACCTGAGATGGCTCCCAGCTGGCCAGGGGCTGCTGGGTCAAGGCAAGGGTGTGCATGGCATGTGCAGCCTGACCTTATGTTTAGTTCTGGAGAGACTCCTGCTCCTCAGGAGTAGGATAACAAAACTCCAGAGAAGCAGGAGGAAGGGCAGTCCTCTGGCTTGGACTTTTTTCTGACTGGATGATGAATAGGGGATAGGGAGCAAAGAGGAAGAAGATATGGAAGAAGACTGTTAAAAGGGGCCAAGAAATTTCAGTAGACAGAAATGAACCAGCCAAAGGGAGTGATCCCCTTTCCTACCCCTGATCATTTGGAACTTTCCTGCAGTCCCTGAAACTGCCTGTCTTGGTTTGAGCTGAGGTGGAGTTAATTTCTTCTCAGCATTTGGTACAGTGTTGTGTTTTGGATTCAGAATGAGAATAATGTTGATAGTATACTGATGTTTTGGTTTTTTCTAAGTTGTTGTATCCTAAGTCAAGGATTTTTTGGGGGGGTTCTCATGGTCTGCCAGTGAAGAGGTACAGAAAAGAAACAGTGAAGGAGCACAGCCAAGACAGGTGACCCAAACTGGGTATTCCACACTATGGAACATGATGCCCAGTAGATAGACTGGAGGAGCTACCTGGAAAGGGTCTGACATTGGTCAGCAGGCGGTGAGCAATTTTATTGGGCACCAGTAATTTGGGGTTTTTTTTCCCTATTTATTTTCATTATTATTATTTACCATTATTATTGTATTTTATTTTCTATTAATAAACTCTCAACCTACAAGTTTCAGAGTTGATTTTTCTTCCCATTCCAGTGAGTTTGGGGGAGAGGAGCCACTGGCTGTGTGGTGCCTCATCACCACAATATAAGACAGACATTAAAGCTGTTAAGAGAGCCGAGGGAGGACAGTGAGGATGGGCAAGGGTCTGGAGAAGAAGCCATGTGACGAGCGGCTGAGGGTGCTTGGTCTGTACAGCCTGGACAAGGCTGGGGGGAGATCTTGCGGCAGGGTGCAGCGGCAGATACCCATCTCTTCTCTGTGGTGACCAACGACAGGACTTGAGGGCATGGCCTGAAGCTGTGCCAGAGGAGGTTTGGGTTGGGTATCAGGAAAAGGCTCTTCACCCAGAGGGCGTCTGGGCACTGAACAGGCTCCCCAGGGTACTTCTCATTATCCTCCTCCGGCATTGCTGAAGAGGCGTCTGGACACCGCTCTCGGGCAGGTGGAGTGACTCTACGGATGGCGCTGCGCAGGGCCAGGAGCTGAACCTGATAACCCTTGTGGGTCCCTTCCAACTCAGCTCATTCTCTGATTCTGTGAAGTTCAGTGATGATCAACATCCATGCTATGGGTCATTGCACCTCTCTGCAATGCCTTTTATCAGCCTAGTTGTATATGAACTGCAGAGCACACGGCCCACACTGCATATCACTTACTAATACAGTGAAACANCTGATAACCCTTGTGGGTCCCTTCCAACTCAGCTCATTCTGTGATTCTGTGATTTCCAGCTGCGTTTAAACCACGGTACCGCCTCAAAACTCCATCGCTCCTTTCTGCGCCCTCAGAGCAGACCGCAGCGCGAATGCACGCGAGGCGCCCCGACGGCGCTCGGCCAGCCCACAGGCCCGCTAGACGGCAGGGCCGCCATGGCCGGGGAGGGGCGGGGCCGC
>VXBQ01004988.1:0-13872 GCA_013400175.1 Phainopepla nitens
AGAACTTTGGGCCAACCCTTACAAAAGCTCTGATTGAAAACATCCATAGAGGACTATCTTTTTCTGAGAGCCAAAGAGTTCATTTGTGTGAAATGGGATTTTGTTAAACGCTTATAACACAAAACCCATGAACCCTTCACTGAAGGTAGGGAATTTTGCCTGGAGCTGATGAAGCTTCCTTTGGTTTGATTTTTGTGGCTGTGAGACAGGTGATTTTTTATTGTAAAAAGACAAGGAATGTCCAGAACTCTATCTTACGTGCCTTATAACGGAAGGGTAGACTACAGATTGCCTTGTAAACCTATTGACTGGCATCACTAGAAAGAGCTGGCTTTTTATATTTTCTGGAAAAAGGAAAATTAATTCATAACAGCAGATTTCCTCAGGATACTTCTGACACTTCAGCTGACCAACATCAACCAATGATAGTTTTTTTAAGGCTAAGACTGGTCAGAGACAAAGATGCATTAATCTTCTATCTGGTCTCCAGCTGGGCTTGAATGAAAGAGGAATTGCCCTAATATTTGATTAATCCAAAATAAGCTAATTCGTCATTATGCTAACTTTACATCAATCCTTGACTCTTAATTCCAAATCAGAGTCTGGAACTTTGAGGGCATGATTTGACCTGTCTCAAATCATTAGCAGGATTGCAGAGGCTTGTTAGATGGAAAGGTGAGTGTTCTTCATGATATACTTAGGACTCCTGTTCTCTCAAACATCTGAATTGAGGTTTTGCTTGACATCAGCAATAACTGTCTTCCAGGCTGTGTGACTGCTGTTCTTACCATAAGAGTCACTGCAAAGATAACTAACTGAACCCCCCAAATTCTACTCTGGTAAGAGGTTGTGACACAGCTGGGGAGTTTACCTGCACAGAAACTGGGAGCACAGAAATGTCCCTGGTCCACCAAGCCTTTCTAGGGCAGGAGCCTCCCTTGGAAAACCCCTCCCTCCAAATTATTATAATTTTTAAATTAAACAGCTCTCAGGCGAAGATATGGGGGTAGGAATAACAGCTCTTTACTAATATGTATAACTAGGCAAACAAAACAATAGTAACTATAGCAATAATAACAAACAGAATCAGGGACCCCTGTGGCAGAGACAGGAAAGGATGGAGGGGAGGCTTTGCTTCACAAACCCCCTGTGGGCAGCCGATCGCAGGTGCTCCAGCAGGACTCTGAGGAACACAGCTGGAATGGCTGGAGTGAGCAGGAATCCTGAGGCAGTGGATGGACAAGACATGTCAACAGCTCCCCAGCAGTGGCTGGCCCTGCAGGACGGCCCAGCAGGGCAGAAGGTGTGGAGGGGCCCACAGAAGAAGGAGAAGCAGCAGCAGCAGAAGAAGCTCCGTCCAGGTTATGGCAAACTCTTTTTCCAAGCAACCACAGCTCTGAGTGTCCTCCTCTCCGGCTGAAGAGCGAGATGATGATTTCACACTGCCCCCGGTCTCCCTCTACCTGTCCCCCTTTCTCCTGGGTCCAGCCAAACGCTTTGCCTTCCCAAGCATCCAGTAAGTACCAGCAATCGGGTTTCCCCCCAACTAATGGGAAAATTCTGTAGGTAAGGAACAAAAAGGAAGGACACCTAACCCCTAACACTTGGATACTTAAAAACCAGAGCTATAGACTTAAAGCTGTGTCTTCTGAATGTTGCAACCTGAAATGACAACAAGAATCAGGATGCTGACAAATGTGAAGGTGTTGTCAATGAGGCTATTTCTGGGCTAGTTTTGACCCATGTCTAGATCAGAGTTGGTGTCACAGCTTGGATCATCTCACATGTACAGCCCCTTTCCACTTCTACAACACTCTTATATTGCATACTCAGCTGAAGTGGGTGAGATGTGAAAGTCTACAGATGCCTGGAAGGGAAGAAAACATTCTCTGTCCTCCTACCAACAATTCCAGGGTTAAAAAGCATCAGTGATTTACACATATGGTATTTTTTAAATTTGAAAGTTATTTGCTTTATAACTCATTTTTCTCGTCTTCTCCCAACACAGGTGCAGAGGTTAACTCTCAGATCTGTCTTTCTTTCTGCAGCCAGTGTTTCTACCCCTCAGCAGCTTTCCCAGATTCACTTCAAATATAAACTGATAATTAAAGATAGATGACTAATGAAAGTGCTTGTACATTAATGGAAACTGCATGCATGCTATTGAGAAATGAAGACCCAGTAATACAAAGATAAAAAAAAAAACTTCTGTTGAGCTACTACCTGTTGAAAAAAAGAATTAAAATCTGAGACATCAAAAGTATAAAATGGATGTGTTCTCTTGAGATAAAACCCATAATCTCCATTTTTATCTATAGAAAAACTCCAGGTTCTTTTAGCTTTCATGAATCAGAGGAACAGGAAACCCAAGTTACTTCTTCCTTTTTCTTACTCACATTTCTAATTATACTGTTATATCAACTTCAGCAGAAATATGTGTGGTGTAAATGAAATCATATGAATGTGAGAACTCTTGTTTGGTAATTCCCTAACCTTATAATATTCTGCTAGCCTTGTATTTATCCATCTAAGCAGTTAAAACCGTATAGATACACCAGCTATACCTTCTTGTGTCAGGAAGATCCTGGGTATCAGCTGCAGGAAAGCTGGAATCAACGCTGACTTAATGAAGAGCTGGTGCTGTGTGGTGCTGTGGCAGTCAGTGGAGGCAAGGAGAGTGTGATGGGTTGGACTCCTGTGATGTGTGATCAGCTCCTGACAAGTCAAGAAATATCAGAATTAGTCCCAGACAGAAAAAAAAAAAAAAAAAAAAAACAAAAAAACTTCCCACATACAAAAGGCAGGAGCTGAGATGCAGCGCTGTCTTTTGGGACATCTAGTTGAATGACTTACAAAAATCTATTATGGAGAGAGGGGGGAGCATGGCTAAAAGGCCCCACAGCATTTATTTTGACAGGATGATTAATTTCTCATTACTCATTCAGAATGGGGATGTCTGGGGGGAATTAGGGAAATATTTGATTCTTTCAAACATTGATTATTTGGAGAAAAGCTTTTGCATAAATCCCAACATTTTATCCTGTCTTTGTTTTGAAATGGCACAGTGGAAGCTTTCTAATTTTTTGGCGAAGCTTCTTCACAGTCACAGCAGTATCAGGACTCTTTACTTCAAAGCCAGGAGCCAAATCCTTAGCTGTTTCAGAAGGTCTAACATATGTGGCCCATGTTTTATGCCAGCTGGTTCCTTCTCTTCCTTCAGGACTTATGGTCCTGCTGATGTGATGGATTCAGGTCCATAAGAAGACAAATCTTGACTGCTAAACTGAAGTACTGCTTCACTCCGGTAATTTTTACCTGATAGCCACCTGGGTAATAATCTTACCTTCTTCCTGTGAGGAAGCACTTTATGTTCAATGACCCTCGAGAAATAGAATAAGTATTTGCTTCTTTGCTCTTGCTGATTTCTACCTTGCATGGCTCCTGCTTTAAGACCTTGTGTTTGAAGCTCCACTCAGGAAGTTCTGTGTGTTTATAACATCTACAGTAGCTGAGCTCAAGAGAGAAAGGCAAAGCTAGGGTGGTGCTTTCACCCTTCACAAAAACCATACTTAGTAATGGCCACACTGAATCAGATGTGAAGCCTTTCTAGCTCAATATTTTGTCTAGGTAGTAAGTGCCTAAGTAAAAAATAAGTACATTAACAGGGAAAACATTACAAGGAAATTTTCCCACTATTTTTGTTGGAGGTGTAGGGGGAAGGAATTAGATCTGGACACAGCAAGAAAAGGAGAAAACAACTGAAAGTGAGAATTGTGAACAAAAAAGCTATTCAGAGGGAATGTTGTAAAGGAAAAGGGGAATAATTGTGGAAATAGGATATGGTGAAATAACACAGTCCATAAGGCAGAGAGAACTGCAGAAAATTGCTTGGGATAATAGATGTGGACAAAGGACGGAAGAATTTAGCAGTTGGAGAAACAGCCCATGGAATAGAAGAACATAACACGTGTAAGCAGGTAATAGGAATAGCCAGTCTCTACTATCAGCTATGTACTTAACAGAAAGAAGTTTAAGGACACAACTGTGAAGCATGTTAATTTAAGAGAGTCTGGGTTTTGAGTAATTTTGAAAATTTCATTATTTTCTATCTATCTTCCCCTAAATACATTGTAAATCTGGGCCTTTGCATGTTTGTTGCTGAAGAGAGCCAGAGTAAAAACAAACATGGGAGAAACTAAGACCCGTCTGTCATAAGGCAGCTCTGTAGAATGCATGGGTGACACTGCTCTGGGAGCACACAGAAGGCTCAGCTGGTCTGAACTGAAAGGCAGGGGTTTTTCCCGGGTATCCGTCAGGGCCAGGATGCAACCTTGAAGTCTTAGGACACCAGAGGAAAGGGAGAGGATAATTTCTGAAGGGTTGAATGGTTTTCCCCTTCCCTGGCATATGCTTTCTCTTCCACAGTAATTATAGCTGGTAATTACAGCTAGTGCCACAAGTATTAGAGCAAGTTCCACAGGCTAGTTAGAAAAGATGGATTAATTTTTGCCCATTTTATTAAATCCATTTCTTCTCTTTGGTTTCCTGGAAACCTGGTGCTTGGTGTTAGTGGCTTTTCAAAACATATTTGTTTAAGGCATGTGACTATACTGACTGTGAGTTCAATTTTGTTAGGTATTAGCTAATGCTTTAAATTAAATTTCTCACTGGAAAAAAATCCAACTTGAAAGCCTCGTAAAGATTGTTGTTTCATCATTCATGTACGTGCATTATGAAGACTCTCTTGATGACGTCTTCATCAAGTAAGTGGAACTTCATAGAAAAAAGGAAACAAATAAATGACTGAGACAGCAAAGCTTTATGCTTTTTCTTCATTATGATTTCTGGACAGTATCACATGGAAGCACTAGATTGTAATTTGTGAGGGTGTAAATATTTATTAGTTTTCTATCCATTGTGCTGATACTCAGCTGGTATTTGCAGGGATTTCCACAACTTACAGAGTAGTAAGAATGCAACTATTCGCAATAATTTAGGATTTCTTCTTATATTTATCTACAATGAACAGTTCACTTAAAGTGCATTCAGTGTGAAGGAAAATGTTTTGAGTTTGGGTAAAATTCAACCATTCACACACCACTTCAGTGCTACCTTCTGGCTCAAAGCTAGTAGCAATGAGAGTTGGTCAGTGGTTTATGTTTGTAAAGACAAACCAACCCTGAATTATTATAGGGAGCCATTGCTTTATGAAAATAGGTGTCTGTCAGCAGCTGGTAAAATAGTCACAAATTTTTGGTTTAGGATAATTTTGTTTTCTTTCAGGGTACAGTCTTTGTTACAAAAGGCCAAGAAGGCAAAACTTGTTCAAGCCCATCTACCTTCTCATTGACTGCGACATCAAAAATAAAGTGTTCAAAGTCAACTGATGAATGGAAAATTTGCTAGTCTGTGAAAGAATTTGGGCTCATACTTTTTCTTTCTGTTACTAAGGAAAAAGAGGATAATTTTTAGAGTGAATTCTTGTTACAGAACTTGTTCTGATGAAAACAGTAGCTTTGATTTGGATATTTATTCCCATTTCTATTTAGTTTCTTTATCTATCTCATTAAAAAGAGAACTGAAATGAATGCCTGTAAATTTTTATGGGGAAGGAGAATCACAGTAAATAAAGTAGCTGTTCTGTTTCAAATGCACTCTCAAATCCAAATTAATTTTATATTTGAAACAAAGAAAAATGGATATTTCATCAGCTAGATCCTTTCACATTCCCTGTTGCATAATCTCAGTGAGCATTAAATTATTACAAACATAGTGAGTAAATTTAGAGCGGGGTCATGTTTTTTGTATATTTTTAAGTTTCCTTTATATTTAAAATATTGCTTTGTTTATACAAAAATTCTAAGTGATAAATCTGTTTTGTAAACAGTTCTATTTTTACATTGAAATTTCATATAAATTTCGTTTTATATAAATGCCTGATTGCAATGTTCTCATTAGTCTCCTTTTTCTGTTTGTCTTTTCTGTGATAAAACTTTTACTTACATACCTCAAAAACATCATGTTTTCAAGTTTTTATCTGCTGAAAAAATATGAGAAGAAGCTAGGAGAACTTGGTTTGTTTATCTCACAGATGAAAAGGCAAAGGGAACCACACTGCAGTCTTTCACTGCCTATGGGGAAAGCCATGGAGAAGAGAGAGACAAATCATTCTTAGAAGTGCTCAGCAAAAGGACATGAGACAAAGGTCACAATTGCTTTGACCAGACAAAAGGAAGAAATTCTTCATGGTGAGAGTAGGTGAGTGCTAGAACAGACCACCCAGAAAGACTGGGGAACCTCCATCCCTGTAGATTTTCAGAAGTCAATGGGGCAAACCAGTCTGCAACCTGGTTGGAGTTTGCAATTAGGTCTGCACCTAGATAAAACAAATACTGGGTGACTCCCAGGGGTCCTTTCCAATCTAAATTTTCCTAATCTTTTATGAAAGAGTACTTTAAATAATGGTCATCTGATTTTTTAATGAGGAAAAGTCAATCCCCAGAACACTTAACAGACAGTACTTTCCATAAGAGTTAGTACAGCTGTGGCAATTGACATCATGTATACCAGTTTTTGAACTTATAATTTTATTTTTCTGCAGACTTTACATGGGCAAATCTTCCTTTAGATGCTGAGTTATGTTGCTATATGTGTTTTTACAATTAACAGTTGGGATAAAACATTGGATATATTCAAACCTTCTCTCACAGTCATTGTTAATTCCCTCTGGACTCTTTGCCAATGTATACCATGTACACTCAAATAATCACAACGTTTTACACATAAATATAAATAGCTCTATTTATCTGAACTAACAGCCTGGTTCTGCAAACATTTGCCATTGTGTATGAACAGTTCTAGTGAATTATTCACCTTGTGCTCTAGTGGAAACCCTAGAAAAATATTTGAGAGTCTGTTTCTGTTCTTTTCAAAAAAGCACAGAAATACTAGCTTCCATTTGTTCATTGCACATTATTCATTGCAACATAATCATGGAGTACTCATTCTGTGTGTGAATCTGAGTTTCCTGTTCTACCTGAACACCTTCACAAATATCTCGATGGAACTGTATTAATTTAAGAGTCTGCCCATTCATCCACTATGTGAGTACTTGTGGAGGGAGGCCAGTGCTTCGAAAGTCTTCCACCCTGGAGGTCTGTTCCCTAGATAAAACAAAACTGCTTAGTCATGGTGATTAGGCTGTGGACTCCCTTCCTGCTTAAAGACCCCATGTTATCTCCTTGTAACTTATTGGTCATATTACCTCAGACATAACCTATTGGTTCTTTTTCCAATCCTCACCTTCCCTATAAAAACCCCAGCTTCTTCCCAGTTCAGTGGATGCAGCCATCCCTGGCCTCCTTTTCAGAAGGCTGCCAATAAAGGATATCTCTGTGGAATGCCACATGGCTCTCCTGTCTCTTTTTCCCTGCGTCGGCTGCTTCCCCACTCCAAGCCCCTTCCGTGAGCTCAAAGAAACACCGTGCCGTGCTTGCACACACTGATTCCTCTTCAGAGGACAGTAGTAGTAGCACGCCTAATTCTGATTTAGATAAGGTTGATCCTTGGGCAATAAATTGGATTGAAGCCACCCAGGCAGGTGAATGGGAATTAGCTCAAAGGATTTCAGCCTTCCCAGTAACTTATAAAAAATTGAAAAGGGGTGGGGCCAGAAACAGAAGAGTGTGGGAAGCCATTACTAACAAAGAGCTCATAGAACTTCATAAGGTAGCAAAAGAACACAGGTGGGAAGCACATATCTTAAGAAATTTCTTAGAAGCTATCTTACCCCTGGACACAGAACCCACCATAGAGTAGATGGTAGAAAGCTGTACATGCCATTTGTCCACTGAAAACACAGTGGCCCAAGCAGTTGCTAAGGGCATTGCAGAAGGGGTCTCTGGTGCATTTGCAGCGGTGGTCTCCAAAGATAATGGCTGCTGATTTTATTGTGGGGAATTCAGACACTTTATAAAAGACCGTCCAGAGAGGTCACCCATCCATGACCCTTGCACCACCCACCAAAAAACCCCAGAGACTGTGGTGGTACCAGCAGCACTTTGTAAATTTCCAGTGGAGCACGGTAAGGCCCTGTGCAAAGACAACAAATCAAAAGCCATATCGCCTCGTCCAACCTGTGAAATCCACACTAGATGGACAATATATGGATTGGGGACATGACCACACATCGTCCCAGGAGATCCAAAGTCACATGAAAAGGATCCAACACATGGAGCGATACAGATGGGAACCAGGGGCCAGCTTGTAACTGCACTATCCATTGACTTTACAAATGAGGATGTTTATCGTGTTCCCACGGGAAAACATGGGCCAAAAGGTGGTCCTTGGTACATCGTAATCACAGGTGACACTTTCTATGGTCCAAAGGAAATTTTTGTTTTTCCAGAAGTATAAACAGTGCATCCTGGACAAGAAATCTTTGTCCAGCTGTGCTGCACAGACCTACCCTTTTATCTTTTACAGGGAATCCCGATTGCACAGGCCTTCTTACTCCCAGAGAACCGCATGGAACGACTTCCTCTCAATCCCACAATAATGTGGGCGCAAGTTGTGAGCCCAAGTAAGCCTACCGTCGTGTGTGGTCTATCCTGTAAGGGGGAGAAGATCTACCGACGAGGGATACTGGACACCGGCGCTGACATGACCATCATCACCCACTCGGAATGACCAGCAAACTGGGAACTGCAGCAAGTAGCAGGCATGATTTCTGGGATCGGTGGAGCCACAGTGTCCATGCAGAACAAGCAGAATATCATCGCTGAAGGACCTGAAGGCCAGCTGGCAACCATCCACCCGTTTGTGGTAAGGGCCCCCATCACCCTACGGGGTAGGGATGTTTTATCCCAATGGGAGCCTTCCTTACAAATTCACACACAGGATTTTTAATTGAGGCCACTGAGGAGTGCGTACTACCATCTACCCCTCGGCTCACCTGGAAATGCCAGGACCCAATCTGGGTCGAACAGTGGCCCCTATCAAAAGTAAAACTGCACACACTGCAAGCCCTTGTAGAAGAACAGCTTGCCAAAGGCCACATCATCAAGACCACCAGCCCTTGGAACTCCCCGGTCTTCATGCTGCAGAAGCCTGGGAAGGACAGGTGGAGACTCCTCCACAATCCTTGCAAGATCAATGAGGTCATTAAGGACATGGGTCCCCTCCAGCCTGGCCTACCCTTGCCATCGATGCGGCCTCGAGACTGGACACTTGCCATCACAGATATCAAAGACTGTTTCTTCAGCATTCCGCTGCACCCCCAAGATGCCCCCCGGTTTGCTTTCTCTGTCCCCTCTCTTAACAGAGAGGCTCCACTCAAAAGGTATCATTGGCTTTTTCTCCCACAAAGATTGAAAAACAGTCCAACTACATGCCAGTGGTACATTGCTTACATTCTGTTCCCTGTTCAGAACCTATTCCCAGACGCAATCATCCACCACTATATGGAAGACATCCTGGTCTGTGCATCAGAAAAAACTTACTTGGGCAAAGTAGTTAAAAAGACCATTGAAACCATAGAGAAAGCAGAATTTAAGATTTGTGAGGACAAAATACAGTACACCAGCCCATGGACTTATCTCGGACTCCAGATCTGTGAAAGGACTATTGTACCCCTGCAGCTCGCCATCTAAGATGACCCAAAAACCCTGAGAGACTTACATAGTCTGTGTGGATCCATCAACTGGGTACGTCCCCTGCTAGGGATTACAGCAGAGGACCTCGCCCCCTTGTTCAACCTTTTCCATGGCAATGGAGACCTGGACTCTCCACGTACCCTCACACCAGAAGCCCGAGATAACATCACCAAGGTCCAAGAGGCCCTGTCTTCACGCCAAGCCCATCACTTTGAGCCCAGCCTGCCTTTTCAGTATATCATTCTGGGAAAGTCCCCTTGTTTCTACAGATTGATTTTCCAATGGGATCCTCAACTTAGAGACCCTCTATTGATACTTGAATGGATCTTTACAAACAATCAATCTACAAAGACAATTACCACCTTTCAAGAAATCATGGCACATCTAATAAAAAAGGCCAGAACTCACCTCCGCTCTCTTGCAGGGTGTGAGTTCACATGTATATACCTGCCACTGACTACTGGGGATCTAGAGCATTTGCTCCAGACCAATGAGAACCTCCAGTTCACCCGAAATAGCTATACAGGCCAAATTTCCATCCACGTACCAAAACATAGACTTTTTAATCATGATGTGGCTTTTAATCTGATCCCAAAATTAATCCAAAATAGGACATCTCTCAAAGCTCTAACTATTTTTTCAGATGGCCCAGGATCATCCCACAAGTCTGTAATGACCTGGAAGAACCCCAAGACTCAAAAGTGGGAATCTGATGTCCAAATAGTGGAGGGATCTCCACAGATTGCTGACTTAGCAGCTGTTGTCAGAGCCTTTGAGAAATTCAAAGATGAACCCTTTAATCTGGTCACAGATTCGGCTTACGTTGCTGGTGTAGCTATGAGGGCAGAACACACTCTTCTCAAGTTGGTTTCCAATCCAAAATTACACCAATTGATTTCTGCATTAACATGTTTAATCTCCCACAGAAAGCAACCTTACCATATCATGCATGTGAGGTCACATACCGACCTCCCAGGTGTCATCGCAGAAGGGAACAGGAAGGCGGACGCATTGGCCATGTCAGCAGAGACTGCTAACGTCCCTGACACCTTTGCTCAGGCACAACTGTCACATGCATTTTATCATCAAAATGTATCTGCCCTCATCAGAATGTTCAAGCTCTCAAAAGATCAAGCAAAAGCTATTGTCACAACATGTCCGAACTGTCAAAATTATCACATACCATCTATGGGTACTGGGGTCAAATCCCGAGGCCTGAACAGCTGCCAGTTGTGGCAGACTGATGTGACCCACTTCCCACCTTTTGGAAGGTCAAAATATGTGCATATGTTGGTTGACACATTTTTTTGGGCGATATTTGCATCAGCTCATACAGGAGAAACTATGCAGCGTACCATTAAGCATTTTCTCCTTGCATTTGCCACTCTGGGAGTCCCAAAAAATATCAAAACAGATAATGGGCCCACCTATGCCTCTCATAGCTTAAAGGAGTTCTTCAGCGAATGGGGAATAAAACACAATAAGGGCATACCTGCAAATCCCACAGGGCAATCCATCCTAGAGAGAACCCATCAAACCCTCAAAAGAGTTCTCAATCAACAGCAGAGAGAAACAGAAATTATATCTCCTGTTTAAACACTCTGCAAAGCTCTCTACATCATAAACTTCCTAAATTGTACATTATCAGAACCTGACCCCCCAATACTCTGCCACTTCTCAAATTTGACCCAAGCTGAGCTCACTGAGAAACCACCAGTGGTAGGGAAGGACCCAGAACCACATCAAATCTCTGGGCCTTTCCAGTTGATTACTTGGGGGAGAGGCTATGCTTGTGTTCTACTATCATCTGGCCCAAGATGGTTCCCAGGAAAAAACATAAAACCATACCTAGGCACTGCAAATACTGCTCCCACAAGCACTAACAAGAATTCTCCTGAGTCAAATACAAGACCAGTATAATACAAGACCTCAAAACCAGACCAGTTCTGCATGGAGATGAAGGCATCACCGAGCATCCACATACCAAAGAAAAGACTGTCCTGTTACGTGACAGCAGACAAAACAGAAAACTGAACAACATTCTGCTGCATTCTGCTGCCAGACACAGCCTGGCCACAAGCTGATCTCTGGTTTACACGTTGTTACCCCTCTTACCCTAGAAAACCCTACCGATCCCCTCCTTCAACCCTTGCCAGAACACCCTAACCTTATATCCCCTCNTGAAAGGACTATTGTACCCCTGCAGCTCGCCATCTAAGATGACCCAAAAACCCTGAGAGACTTACATAGTCTGTGTGGATCCATCAACTGGGTACGTCCCCTGCTAGGGATTACAGCAGAGGACCTCGCCCCCTTGTTCAACCTTTTCCATGGCAACGGAGACCTGGACTCTCCACGTACCCTCACACCAGAAGCCCCAGATAACATCACCAAGGTCCAAGAGGCCCTGTCTTCACGCCAAGCCCATCACTTTGAGCCCAGCCTGCCTTTTCAGTATATCATTCTGGGAAAGTCCCCTTGTTTCTACAGATTGATTTTCCAATGGGATCCTCAACTTAGAGACCCTCTATTGATACTTGAATGGATCTTTACAAACAATCAATCTACAAAGACAATTACCACCTTTCAAGAAATCATGGCACATCTAATAAAAAAGGCCAGAACTCACCTCCGCTCTCTTGCAGGGTGTGAGTTCACATGTATATACCTGCCACTGACTACTGGGGATCTAGAGCATTTGCTCCAGACCAATGAGAACCTCCAGTTCACCCGAAATAGCTATACAGGCCAAATTTCCATCCACGTACCAAAACATAGACTTTTTAATCATCATGTGGCTTTTAATCTGATCCCAAAATTAATCCAAAATAGGACATCTCTCAAAGCTCTAACTATTTTTTCAGATGGCCCAGGATCATCCCACAAGTCTGTAATGACCTGGAAGAACCCCAAGACTCAAAAGTGGGAATCTGATGTCCAAATAGTGGAGGGATCTCCACAGATTGCTGACTTAGCAGCTGTTGTCAGAGCCTTTGAGAAATTCAAAGATGAACCCTTTAATCTGGTCACAGATTCGGCTTACGTTGCTGGTGTAGCTATGAGGGCAGAACACACTCTTCTCAAGTTGGTTTCCAATCCAAAATTACACCAATTGATTTCTGCATTAACATGTTTAATCTCCCACAGAAAGCAACCTTACCATATCATGCATGTGAGGTCACATACCGACCTCCCAGGTGTCATCGCAGAAGGGAACAGGAAGGCGGACGCATTGGCCATGTCAGCAGAGACTGCTAACGTCCCTGACACCTTTGCTCAGGCACAACTGTCACATGCATTTTATCATCAAAATGTATCTGCCCTCATCAGAATGTTCAAGCTCTCAAAAGATCAAGCAAAAGCTATTGTCACAACATGTCCGAACTGTCAAAATTATCACATACCATCTATGGGTACTGGGGTCAAATCCCGAGGCCTGAACAGCTGCCAGTTGTGGCAGACTGATGTGACCCACTTCCCACCTTTTGGAAGGTCAAAATATGTGCATATGTTGGTTGACACATTTTTTTGGGCGATATTTGCATCAGCTCATACAGGAGAAACTATGCAGCGTACCATTAAGCATTTTCTCCTTGCATTTGCCACTCTGGGAGTCCCAAAAAATATCAAAACAGATAATGGGCCCACCTATGCCTCTCATAGCTTAAAGGAGTTCTTCAGCGAATGGGGAATAAAACACAATAAGGGCATACCTGCAAATCCCACAGGGCAATCCATCCTAGAGAGAACCCATCAAACCCTCAAAAGAGTTCTCAATCAACAGCAGAGAGAAACAGAAATTATATCTCCTGTTTAAACACTCTGCAAAGCTCTCTACATCATAAACTTCCTAAATTGTACATTATCAGAACCTGACCCCCCAATACTCTGCCACTTCTCAAATTTGACCCAAGCTGAGCTCACTGAGAAACCACCAGTGGTAGGGAAGGACCCAGAACCACATCAAATCTCTGGGCCTTTCCAGTTGATTACTTGGGGGAGAGGCTATGCTTGTGTTCTACTATCATCTGGCCCAAGATGGTTCCCAGGAAAAAACATAAAACCATACCTAGGCACTGCAAATACTGCTCCCACAAGCACTAACAAGAATTCTCCTGAGTCAAATACAAGACCAGTATAATACAAGACCTCAAAACCAGACCAGTTCTGCATGGAGATGAAGGCATCACCGAGCATCCACATACCAAAGAAAAGACTG
>VXBQ01004989.1:0-11920 GCA_013400175.1 Phainopepla nitens
GTCCTTGAGCAGCCAGAGCAGAATAAGGTTTCTACCATGCTGTAAGTAAGAAATAACATTTATTCAGAAGGAAATAAAAGGAAGCACCTCACACCATCCCTTTTCTAAAAAAAATAACACATTAGAATTTTTTTAAGCATTCATTTTTGCTTTACACAGTGTAAATTATGAGCACTCATCTTTCAGCCTGTATTTGCAACAGCTCCTCAGGCTGAGCTCAGCAAGACCATCAGAATCACCAAATTGTGGAAGGGATCTTAAAGGTCATCCCATTCCAACCCCTGCCACGGGCAGGGACACCTCCCACTGTCCCAGGTTGCTCCAAGCCCCATCCAACCCGGCTTTGGACACTGCCAGGGATCCAGGGGCAGCCACAGCTTCCCTGGGTAACCTGTGCCAGGGCTTCCTCACCCTCACAGGGAAAAATTTCTTCCTGATATTTAATCTAAATCTGCCTTCCTTCATCCTAAGGCCATTGCCCCTGTCTTTCACTACATGTCCTTGTGAAAAATCCCTCTCCCTTAGGCCATAAGCGGCTTGTACAGGCCACCCCAAATCAGTGTTCCAGGGGCTCTCGGGGGCACACGAGCACCCCGGGCCCTCTACCGGCCTTGTCGTCAGCGCCTTCCCCGGGAACCCGCGACTCCCCCGATACCGTGCCCAGCCAGGACCGGCCCTCACCATCCACACTCGCCGGGGAGCTTGGAGACCTTCCGCTCCGGGTCCACGGCGACGCTGGCGGCCGCACCTGCAGCGGGAGGGACGGAATGNCTTCGAACCGCCCGCCGAGGAAGCGGCAGTGACGTCGGACACCGCCCCGGGACCGCCCGCCCACCCCGGAACTACTCCCGGGACCGGCCCCGGGCCGCCCGCCCCGCCGGAGGCCGCCTCCGGAGCCGCTGCCCGCACCGCCCGCGCGGCGTTAAGACCTCGTAAGGTCATGGACCAAAGCAAAAGATGTGGTTATTCCAGTACATCCTTTTTATATGAAGCGTTTTATCAAGTCACACCTAATGTAGAGAACCTCCTGAGTTGGAAGGGGCCCACAAGGGCCATCCAGTCCAACCCTTGGCCCTGCACAGACGCCCCAGCAGTCTCACCCTGTGCTTCCCGGGCAGCCCTGTCCAAAGGCTCCTGGAGCTCTCGCAGCATCGGGGCCGTGCCCGTTCCCTGGGGAGCCTGGGCAGTGCCAGCACCCTCTGGGGGAAGAACCTTTCCCTGATCTCCAACATAACCCCGCCAGACACAGCTCCAGCCGTTCTCTCGGGTCCTGTCCTTGTCCCAGAGAGCAGAGACCCGAGGCTCTTCTTGGGACAAGCTGCAGCCCCCGGTGAGCTCTGATCTCAGTCTCCTCCAGGCTGAATAGGCCAAGTGCCCTTGGCCAGTCCTGGTGTGGCCCCTTCAGACCCCAGCCCTTTCCATCCAGATACATTCAGGAATGTTTTTCAGCCCAGCTGTGCTCAGGATCTCCCAGGAACAATGTGCTGCTCTGAGAGAAGGGTTTGTGACCCAGCTGGCTCTTGTCCACCCTGTCCTGAGGTTACAGGACATCCATCTCAATTTAAAATATGCTGAGGAATAACATGAATGTCTGGCAAGAAGCGAGGATTGCATTTCCAGGGCTTCTCTTACATCTCTGTCATACATTGATACTCATTGCCACTAGATATTTTCAGTCCCAAGGCAGTCCTTGAGCTGCGGGACCCCGGAGTGATTGGCACAGGCATGAGTTGTGCAATTCTCGTTCTGAGGGCGCTGAAGTACAATGGAGCAAAGCAGCAGGTCGGAGTTCTGAGCTGGCTTCAAAGGCACCACTGGCATGGCTAACAGAACAAACTCCTCTCAGTATTTCTGGTCTTATGAATATTACTGGGATTACATAGATCCAATTCCAGTAGATGGAAGCAAGTTGAAGGTTAATAAATGTAAGTACTGTGGAGTAGTAGGTGCTAATCTAGCCTAGAGGAAATGTTGCATAGCTTGTCTCATTGACCTGGTTTTGTTTCCTTGGAACAGGGTCCATACCAGTGCATGGTTTGTGTGAATGAGTGTCTGCCTTCAGGCTGGCTAATTACTAACACACACTCTGGGCTTTATCTTACAGTATTTGAAATTACAAGACTGCTGATACTAATTCTTGTTTACAAAGACAGAATTTTTTTTTTTTTAGTCATTTGCTAAGGGGAAATTTGATGACTTGTGAATCTGTAGCGTGGTGTGTTAGCTACCTGTGTGCTACTGTCATGAAAGTTCACTGAAAGAGCAGAGGTTTTCATAAAAATGTTGTGTTTTCATCTTAGGACAAGGCTGACATTGCAACTGGTAAACAGTCACACTTTTAGTAAAGAAAATGTATGTTTCCATTAGTCAGGAACAATAAGCTGCAAACATACTCTTTTACCTTTCCTCCTTTGATTTAGTGCTGCTGAACTAATAAAGTAATATCTGTTATTGTGAAGATGCTTTGCTGCTGTGGAAACTGATTCTGCTGGGCTTTGCAGTTTATTTTCAAAGGATATGAAGTAGCATTCACTCACCTTGCAATAGCTTGTACCATTCACACCTGGCTTTGCGCCATGAAACAGCAATGTCTTTTTATGGCTACTTATAGTTGCAAATAATTTTGGTTTTTCTAATGTAACTGCACTAGTTAGGTTTTGCTAAGATAAAATGACGAGCTACGTCATGGTGGATTAACCGAGGGTGGTGGATGGACTGACAGAGACCAAGGGAGAGCAGGTAGGGTGTGTTGGAGTCACTTATGCTGCAGGCAGTGCTTTCCCTTGATTTCTGTCAAGCCTCTGCCTGTAGTTGTATCTTCAGTTAATTAACTTCAGTTAAAGTTATGGGCTTTACTCATCGCTGTTTAGTTTACTGAAGATGGCTACATCTGTTCAGATGTGGTTTCAGAGACAAAATTTTTTTTTCCCAAGGTTATTACAGTGAAATTATTAGATATTCCAGGAAAATGTGATGGCCTTTTGGAATATTTTCATGTCTCTCATGAACAAGCAAGAAACTGCCTAACAATGCAACAAACTGCCTTTCTGATAGTAAAGGTTGAATTAGCCTGTGTTAGGAGCTGCTTGTCCTTCGTTTGCTTGGACAGCAGGCAAGTTATGAACAGCTCCTCTGGTTCTCTTAATTTTAAAGTTAGGGCAGATGATTGCCCCCAAATTCCACCAGGGAAACCCCAGACTGCTTAGCTAAGCTAGATGTAAGTCTCTGGCATGTGGCTGGCATAGAAAACCCCAAAAATCAGGAATAAACTTTTCCCATTTTCTCCTTAATAACATTTTTCTACCATTTGGATCACATGGTGCATAACAGAAGTAGCATTTGTGTTATAGCACTTCCCTCCCTGGCAATTGATAGGGTATTTCTCTTTCTTCAGCTGCCTGTTTTCTTGAAATTCATAGAAACTGTGCTACTGAGACAAGATGCTCACTCTCTGTTAAATTTAATTTAAATTTGTTGACAATTGTGCAGAAGAAATTACCCCACATGTGCTTATGAGTGATCTCATCAGCCTTATTCCCATTAAAAAGCAGGGTAAACTGATCTTATATTGAGTTTTTAGTCCCATTTGTTCTCTCCCCCTAAAGAAGTAGAGAAGTCTGCCATCTTTCAGGTGTTTTTATAGTCTAAGGAAATGAAAATAGACATTTTTCCATGTCAGCAGCCTAGGAGGAATAGAGACTGCATCCTCTTGGTACCATTATTCTTCCTTCTCCAAATACCAGTGGGAGAACAGTGGGTTACAAGTTCTCATGAAAACATCAAGGGAAACAATTCCACAGCTGGTTACATTTTTTTCTTGTTTTGAGTAAAAGCACCAGTCAAGTGATGAATATACTTTGGAAGTTTTCCTGTCTTTGCATAATATTTACACTCTTATACCTCAAGAAGCTGCTGTTGGGATTATTTGCTTCATGTGATCAGGGCCATTGCTGGGGCAGCTGAAGGCAATTGTACAGTCGCCATAACCGTGGGATGGGACTGCAGTTCTTAATTCAGTTTTACCTGCTAGGGTTTTGGGGGTTTTTTGGTTTTTTTTGGTTTTTTTAATGTGAAACAGACCTAATTCTCTGCAATTCTTTTCCTCTGTTATGCGGCTGGTCCCGGAAACTTTGTGAGACTGAATTTGTCTCAAGAAAATGAATCTAAGCCCAGATAAAAAGCCATGGTCTTGCTTTCTATTTGTAATGTTGTGCATCTCTCTCCATTTTGTACAAAAATAATGAAAAATCTTAATTGGCCCATGAACTAATAGGGTATTTAAAAACATGCACACACACATGAACAAAAGTAGAAATTAGCAATAGGAAAGCTTTTTATGGATTGGTAAAATATGAAAATATGTTATTCCAGTTAAAAAAGAAATACTAATTGCAGAATTTAAACCCAGGAAATTTTGGTTCAAGCTCCACCTGAGCTCTGGGGCCAATTTATTAAGCTTCAGTGATTCCATGAAATGTATCAAAACTGTTTTTAAAAGATAAAGCCAAAATAGGGAATTCTATAAATCCAAACTCCTAATTTCTGTCACAATGGTGTGGAACTCTTCTGTTATGAATGTGATTTTATCTGTCCAATTTAACAAACAACAAAATTAATTTTTGTAGCAATTTTTAATTCAGCAATTTTGTACACATAAATGATTATAATAGAGTACATTGGAAATATATGAGGATAAGTGATAAAGTCTAAATAAAAATCATAGTTTGGAAATAAATGATTGAGTATAATAAAGGTTGGGATAAGGCATAAGCAAAACCGACCAAGGTACGGGGCGGGCTCCTCACCCTGCCTCACGTACAAAGCGGTTTACACCAAAATCCACGCTAANGCTAACTCCAAGGTCCCAAGTTGGCTAACTCCTAGGCCCAAGTCTTCTTGGAGGATCTGTCTATTTCAGTCCTACATCCTGTATTTCCCTAAATTGAGACTCATCTCAAGGCCAAAGTCCTATTTTGAGACCCCAATTATCTGCATCCTGCATTTAGTTACTCCCTGCTAACATCTGCAGGAAGGGTCCATCTGTTTTGTCTCACCATTTGATGTCCCTGTGTTGCTTTATTACAATTATTTCCTATTGATATGGTTACAACATTGCTAATATTTTTACAGTTTTAGTTAGCACGAATCAGATTCATTTATCACACTTCAAAACTTTGGGCTTTTCAAAATGTCCCTGGGCAAAGGAAGAATAAAATAAGCTGCCCCTCACCACTGATATTTCTCAGTAGCCCAGCCAAAATTCAGGTTTTTGATAGGGTACAGCTGGGCCAGCTCTAGTTTTAGGTTTAAAAGGAGCTGGGCTAATTCTCTTAATCTCTTTGTGGCTTTGATGCCAACACATACTGAACTTTTTCACAAAGAAGCACTCAATCAAACGTACTGGACCTGTTTCAAAGAACACAATGTTTTCTGTACTTTCAGAGGGAAGATTTATTTTATCTTGGTCAATATTTGTCTCTGGAGTCCGTGACCCTTCCCTTTCCACCTCATCTAAAGTGAGTCACTGGCTGAGAATCCAGGGCAGAGCACTCAAACTTCCCAAGGCCACCACCACCACCACAGTGATCCCAGGAGGGAGCATTTTCAAAAGTGGCCAAATGTGCTGTGGGGGCAGAAGTGGATTTGTCCCCTCCCTCAGTGAGCCCAAGGCTCAAGCAATAACTGGCACAGTACTGTAGCCTTGATGAAAGAGCAGCTCCCTTTGCTCCCCTAGCCACTTCATGCTCCCACTAAACCAACTGAGAACACACTTTGGCACTGGCTATCCTTTTGTTCCTTAAATAAACCATTTGCTCCTGGCAAAGCAGGCAATTCCTTGCACTATTTTATGGTGGTTGCAGGGGCACTGCAGCTGAGCAGGGCAAGGGACACATTCTCTTCCACTGCACTGATGTGCTGGGAGGGCCACAGGCACTTTGCAACAAACTTCCCTTGCTATTTCTCTTGGTATAAAATACTTTCACGGCTGGAATTCCCTTCCTGAGGGGCTCTTCTTAAAGATCCTGCAGGATTAGGAAGTAACTACTCAGGCTTCCTGCACTGTGGTTGTGTAAAAGGAACCATATTCAAATATCTGCACGGTCAAGTCACCAGGACACTCTCTGGAGGGTTTTCCCAACGCCTCCCTCATCCCCTTTACCATACACTGTCAGGAGGCTCCCAAAATCTTTAACAGATTAGCACTTAGATTCCTCTCTCTAAAATGAGAAACTGAGTGAATCAAATGACACACCCTTACTAGAGATGATAAATCATCTTGCTGTATTTTATTTTTGCCATGCAAAATGCGTGTGACAGAATTACGGTGCTGTGTCCACAGACTCCATCGTCATTGCCTTTTGGGTTGGCCTCGCTGCGTTTGTGATGTTTCTTTTCCTTATTTTACTGTGTATGTCCTGCTCTGGATCAACGCCAGCAAAGTAAGTATAATTAAAGTAAGTAGATACTGGTGTAAAAAAATAACCTGCAGGAAACATTCACTGCCTCGAGGGATCCAGCAATGACACACAACCTTTATAACTGCACAGAGGTGATACTTTTTCTGTCAGTATTTGGCTATAGTGTCTCCTGATCCACTGCTCCTCCTTATCTGATCAGGATGCAGAAAATTCAGCTCAGCAGATTGGGCAGAGATCAGGATTAGGTCACAAACAAGCAGAGGGAAACAGTGGTCAAAAGGAGCACTAATATTCTCATTTATTGGCACCTTAGGGCCTCTGGCATGTGCACAAAAGGTAACAAAAACGACACAAAAAAGGAGGTGAACTAACAAAACAACGGACATGGAAATGGACCTGAAATTGCAGGGTAACAGAGGCGTGTTACCAAAAATTTACTGTTACTGAAACACTGGCAGGAGAAGTCTGTGTACATGAAAATCTCGGAGTGTTTGGAAGACTTAAACAAAGTATTTATTTTAAAAGTTTCTCACTTTTTCATCATGTTACTGAGCAAAATACTTGGCTTAAAAATACACATGTTTATCCCTCATGTATTCAATTTTAGCCACCAAAGGAGCCATTGTGAACAAGGCAAGTCTAGAAATGTTTTCTGGAGTGCCCAGAAATCATTAATGAAAAACAGCATTCGATGAGGTTAGTTTAGGCTTTGAAACCATCCTATCTTGTCATTTTTCTAGGCTTGAAACATACTGTAAGAAAACAATTTTAGGACTGGAGAAACTATTAAACCCAGTCACGCACAAAACTTGTCCTTTTTGGTTGCATTCTGTTTGGTTTTGAAGCCCCACTTTAATTCCACTTCTCCCAGTTGCAGCACCAAAACCCAGTGAAGTGCCTGAAAGAAGCCACCAGTGTAAACTTGCACCCCCCTGCCCTGTCATCCTCTCTGCTGTGTCACCCACCTACTGCCCTTGGCATGACAATCATCCAGTATCTGTATGGAAACCTCATGTCTCTTTTCTTACGATAATCCTGGTACAATCACCCAACAAATGCACACTCACATCACCAGTCAAGGCTGGAGAACTTTTGTCTTCATGGTTTCTGTGCTCATCTGTCTCTGTCAAGCCCAGGGACGTGCAGGACACCGTGTGCTCTCCCAGCTCACCCACATTCTGGTGAGAGGAGGCAGCTTCTCTGGGCACCCTGTGCCAGGGCCTCTCCACCCTCACAGCCAGGAATTCCTTCCCAATATCCCATCCAACCCTGCCCTCTGGCAGTGGGAAGCCATTTCCCCTGTCCTGTCCCTCCATGCCTTGTCCCCAGTCCCTCTCCAGCTCTCCTGGAGCCCTTTCGGCTCTGCAAGGGGCTCTGAGGTGTCCCTGGAACCTTCTCTTCTCCAGCTGGACACTCCCAGCTCTCCCAGCCTGGCTCCAGAGTTGAGGGACTCTACCCTTCACAGCATCTCCATGGCCTCCTCTGTGCTTGTTCCAACACCTCCACATATTTCTTGTGCGGGACCCCCAGGGCTGGGGCAGCTCTGCAGATGGGGTCACACCTGAGCAGGGGAGAGGGGCAGAATCCCCCCCTACCTCTTTTGAGGCGGTGTTGATGCAATTTTGGCCATGCACGACACCCATCTCTTCCCCCACTGTATCACACCAAGGGTTAACTCTCTTGGCAAGGGCACACCACCCTCCACAGCAGAGTCCCTTGTTCTTACCTGCACATCTTCACAGAAACAAGTCACTGCCGAAGTGTCTTCCAAATAGCCTATGCAGCAGCTCTGTTTACTTATGCCACAGTTGAATCTTAAGACACTGAGAGGTCCTGGACCTGAATCCATGATCTGATTACACCACACTCTTCTCTGCAGTACTGAATGACTTGGTGCCAATTCTGATGGGTGAATCTGGGAGAGGGGGAAAGGCTGATGCCTGTACAAGCTCTGCAGGGAGGTATCCATGTCCCAGTCCCTTTTGTCAGCACTGCACTATCCCACAGAAATAAGACAAAAGGTCTGGAGCATGGGACCAATGATTTCAAACCCGTTTGCCTGCCAAGGCAGCTGATGATCACACTGCTGGGATGCAAAGCATTAACATTTGCTTCAATTATGTGTATTAACATCCAAAATGATACAGAAAAATAAGGGTTTGTGGCTGAGTTCCTGGCCAAGGCTGGAACTTCATACAGTGGAAAGAGGACAGGGCAAGCTCCTTCCAGACGTTCCATGCATTTCACTGGAGGCTGTGCATTCCTGATAGCCATGCAAACACAAATCTTCTGTTTATCACTTTCCTACCAGATGGTGTAATGTTGGAGAGAAACTCAAGCTGGATGCCCAGAGAGTTGGAAGATCTAAGTATCTCATCCTTCATCCATGTTTCTTGCTCTCAGAGAGGCTCAATCCAGGGCCCCGGGGCTCCCTCTTGGCTCCAGAGAGATCTCTTGCAGTAAGAAACTCCATTCAGTATTTGGCTGTGGCGCATGACCACCCAAATAGTAAACCAGAGGTGTGCAGCTGCCTTTATCCTTCAAATCACACCTCCCTCAACGAGTGACATCAGACACTGTCACTGTGCTGTCTTTGTCCACACCCACAGAGTCTGGAATTAGCTTCCCTGTCCTTTGAAAGCCTTTTTTATCTATCTATCTATCTATCTATCTATCATCTATCTATCTATCTATCTATCTATCTATCTATCTATCTATCTATCTATCTATCTATCTCAGCTTGAGTTCTCCGATTGTGCCTGGGCTGAGGTCAACAGCAGCACTACCTAAGAGTGACCTGGCTGGCCCAGGTGGGTCTCTTTGGGTCCTAGGACACCGGAACCCTTCCAGCCTCCTGCAAGTTCTCTGCTGTTCCAGGGGTGCGGGCCAGAGTTCTCAGACAGTCCCCAGGTCTCTGGGATGCAGCTTCTCCAGCTGATTTTAAAATATGGATAGTTAGCTGCTGGTATTCAGCTACTTGACAGGCTGGAAAGAAAACATCCTGTTTTGGTAAGAATTTTTTTTTTTTTTTGCTTTGCTTCTGTCAAACATAGAGGAAAGATGTCTTGAATACACTCACAGCGTAGCAAAGAAAATGCCAAACCTGCCTACCTGTGCTGGGCATGTCGCTGAGATTTTGAGTGTTTGTTTCTGCTTTTTTAAAATTACTCGGCTCGCTTCGGCCCGGTTCAGGCAGACTCGGCGCCGCTTGCCGCGTTCGGCGCTGCTCGGCTCGCCTCGGCTCGCTTCGGCTTGGCTCGCTGAGGGCGGCGCGGGCAGGGCCGAGGCGCCGCGCGGGAAGGCGGGGCCGCCTCACGTTAAACGCCCAAAGCTCGGGGTTGTCCTGCGGGCGGCCCGGCCATTGCACTGTCAGGAAAATTAATCCACAAACACCAGAGGTTTATGTCCAAAAAGGAGACAGAGGAGTCCTGTAACTTTATTCTAATAAAGGAAGAGGCCATGGGCATTTCCCATGGGGTCTCTGAAGTTGTTGGAGGCCGCAGCGTCATTTAATCCTAATTTTCCGGCCGCATTTCCCTCTCTCTTCCCCATTGGCTGAGGTACTTGAGAGGTACAGACTTCCCAAAATGCCTAACACAGACCCCCTTACAATGTGCATTCCCCTTCCCTGCCCCTTCTTTGTGTCTGCTCTTTTTCTCTAAGTCCAGGAATTTAGCATGGCCTTGGGTGAACAAGTCTGTGTCAATTGGTGGAATTCCTATGGAGTTTATGGTTCCATTACTTCTTTCACCTATCATTATCTTGGTTTATCTACCAGCAGGCCCACAGTTTGTTTGTAAAGACACCTCCTTCTCATTTCAGCATGGCTACAAACAGGAGCGCAGGGTCGGGCAGGAGCTCGTTCGGCAGTGACTGCACTCACACTAATTAATGGGCACGGGAGCACTCAGGGCAGGTCCCGGGACAGAGCGCTTTGCCACTGGAATGTGTTGGAATCACTCTGCGATGCCAGCGGTTTGAAGTTTGGGAATGCTGTGGGACATGTTTAAGGTGTCAGTAACGTTTTTTTAAAGAAAGCCACCAAGGAGCAGAGGAAGGAAACAATAAATAATATTACCTACCTGCTATCAGTGTCTTTGCCTTTTGTGATGTTGGCTGGCTCCAGTGGGGTAAATTAACTTCAGGTGGAGCTTTTGCTGCTGTTCTTGCTCGAGTGCGGGAATTCAGCAGTCCTTGTCACTTTACACACAAAGAAATACAAGTTCAGCAGAATTTCATATCGTCTAAGCTCGCCTGGGTTCAGCCGAACTCGGTTAGGGTCAGTTCAGCTGAGCTCGTCTAGGTTCGCCTGGGTTTGGCGAAACCCAGTTCGGTTGGGCTGAACTCGGTCGGTTCACCTGAGCTTGGTTCGGTACAGCTGGATTCACCTCAGTTCGGCTTATCTCGGCTAGATTCGCCAGAAGTCGGTTAGGCTCAGTTCGGCTGAACTCGGTGCTGCTCACCTGAACTCGGAACCGCTTGCTGCGTTCAGCTGAGCTCAGTAAGCAGCACTGAGCGGGAAGGCGGGGCCGCCTCACGTTAAACGCCCAAAGCTCGTTGTTTTCCTGCTGCCACATCTCGTGGGCGGCCCGGCCATCGCCCGGACACAGACAGCAGCGTGGGCTCGGGCAGGAGCTCGTTAGGCAGTGACTGCACTCACGCTAATTAATGGCCATAGCTTGTCTGTATATTGCTTTGAATAAGTTTTTGCAGTCAAATACTATCACTGACAGATACCGTCACCAAAAATCCCTGAACCTTAACCCATCACAATTTAATAAAGAGTATAATTCCATAAACTGTTTGTGTGGCTCCTTTGTGGATGCCAGCAGTTGCCAGCAGCAGGTAACATACTCAAATAGGAAGTCCCACTGAGGGGTCATAAAGTGGGAAGACCTGCTGAGGGGTCTCCCTTGGGCTGTGTGCCTATTTCCCTGAATGTCGGTCAAACTTCCCTGTGATCCAGCAGGACTGCTCAATGAAGGGTCCCTGTAACAGGATGCTGACAGACTGGTCAGGCACAAGGGTCTTAGCTTTCCTGGGGCACTGACAGACAAACTCAATAGTAAGAGTGAAGGAAATCTTCCCTTTTCACGTGGCAGTTCTCCAACCACCAGGTTATGATTCCTTGCAGAAGCTCCAAGACTGCAGACATGCATGTGCCAGTAGGGCCTGGAGCATAAGCCTGTCTTGAAAACTGTTGGTGGCTACTCTAAACATGATCACTCACTCTCTCACTCCAATTACAGTACTTACTAAATCTCCTTACTACATCTTCCCTTCAGTGAAAGCCCACTTTGTTCAGAGTACTGCTGTGGTGGGTGGACCCTGGCTGGATGGCAGGTGCCCACCAAAGCCTCTCTGTTAATTACTTCCCTTCTCAGCTGGATAAAATACAGAAAAGCTCATAAGCTGAAATAAGGACATCACTCACCAATTACCCTGACAGGGAAAAAAGGGGAGAAATTAATTGAATTGATTACCAATCAAAATCAGAGTAG
>VXBQ01004991.1:0-265012 GCA_013400175.1 Phainopepla nitens
ACATGCCTGATAGCAAGAATGCACTGTCCTTGTGCAATCAGTATGAGAAAGTATGCTAAGAAAGAAACAAGAAGATACAGATTTGGATGTACTGACCACAATGCTGACTACTGTAAGATGTGCTGACAACAATGCTGACTACTATAGAATAGGCTGACTGCAAGATAGGAGGGATGTCTATAGGCCAAGAGGCGTGATCAGATGCACCCCACCAGTGATCAAAGGCATCTCACCAATCATAATAGTTAATGCGCCTGTAACCAATCATGATATGCTACATGCCGCCCGTACTGTGAGCAACCCTATACAATGTAGTATTATGTTGCAATAAACAGAGCATTGATCATACCTCCATGAGGACTCATCTTTGACTCAGGGCCTCTCCGAACCTTCTCCACTTTTAGTGAAGGAAGACAAAGTCTTCACAGATCGTGTGCCAAAAAATCATATGATACTTTGGGTTTGGAAGGAGCCTTTAAAGATCATTTATTCCAATCCCTCTGCAATGCATAGGGACATCAACTAGATCCGGTTGCTCAGATCCCTGTCCAACCTGACCTTGAATGTTTCTAGGGATGGTACATTTACCACCTCTCCGAGCAATCTGGGCCAGTGCTTCACCACTCTCTCTGTGAAAAATTTCTTCCTTATATCTAGTCTTAACCTATGCTCCATTTGTTTAAAACCATTATCCCTTTTTCTGTCTTTACAGGCTCTCTTTCTTATCAGCCTGCTTTAAGTACTGAAAGGATACAATAAGGCCATCCCAGATCTTCTCTCCTCTGAGCTGAACAACCCCAAATTTTTCAGTCTTTCCTCGAGACAGATGTGATTCGTCCCTTTCATTGTCCTCGTGACCCTCTTCGTTGGTCCTGCTCCAACAGACCCATGACTTTCCTGTACTGGAGAGCCCAGGACTGGGTGCGATGCTCCAGATGGGGTCTCACAAGGCCAGAGTAGAGGGGCAGAATCCCCTCCCTTGCCCTGATCATGCTTCTTTGGATGCAGCCCAGAATATGGTTGGCTTTCTGGGCTGAGTGCACTTTGGCAGGTCATGTTCAATTTTATATCCTTCTCAGTAGGAGTTCTCTTCATCCTTTCATCCCCAAAGATGTATTTATATTCAGAGTTGCACTGAACCATGTTCAGCACCTGCATGTCTTCTACAATTTAAAATTAGAAATATTAAGATTAAGAAAATAAATTTACTGACTAAGGAAGTTTATTATAAATTGAGGGACTGGTATTTGAAAATATCTGGTTTCCTGAGCCTCAGGCAATAAAAAAAATAAGAATAGATGATGACGAGTGAATTCTTCTAGCATGGTGTTTTAGGATGTACAATTGCATTTGACAATGCACTGAAAATTTGGATCGCTGGTTTACAAATTTAGGGAGAAAAATTGAGGGTTTTTTTTTACTGAAGGTTATTATATCAATTCCAACAGTTAAAATCAGAGACATATAATAAAAATGTACGTCTCCATCAATATCAAAGCAACTAACAAATTCTTTTTCATTGATGGAACATTTTCAGACAACATAGTCCTTAGTTTAACAGTCTTTGATAAAGATATTCTTGAAATCTTTTTAATTCTGCTGTACATCTGACAGTACCTAAGTATTGATCCAGGTGCTCAAAGCACAAGAATTGCTGTTTTATTGTAGACATTTTAAGGTAGTATTACTTTTACACCAAGTAAGAATCCTCAGTTTTATAAAGCTTTCATGTGACATTTGAAGTCATATGTTCTCTGAAAGTTCTCAGAATTTTCATATTTGTGTTGATGAATTTAGTCCCTAGAGGAGATACAATTTGTTTCACAATTAATCATGTTCTGTTTAAAATGTATCTGTATTAAATTAATGGCAATTCTTATATAAATCATAGTAGGTGAATACCTTTTCATCTACTATCACTGCAAAATGGAATTATATAAATGATTTTTCAATATGATGGATGAGTAGGACACAGTTCAAACAAACTCTAACTGAGGCCAAGAATGGAATGAATCTATTCAGGCATCAAGAGTAAAACAAAATACTGATTTAGCTTAACAGCAAATTAACAAGCTAAGGACATGTCTGCAGATCACATTTCATATAAGATTAATTCCTGGTGCTCCAGAATGGATTGAAACATGCAATTACAATAATTAGCAGCAATTTTACTCCCTACTAGGATTCAAGGGTGGAAAAGTTGCTTTATGAAATGATTACTCTCAAGAGAACTTATGAAAATAAATTCAAATAGGAGGAAGTACATAAAGAAGCTGCTCATTGCAGGAATTCAGGGTTCTTTGCCACTTGACTGACAATGCATACAAATGATACCTGCTCATGCCACTTCACAGTGTTTATTACAAATCACAGCTGCACTCACAAATTGTGAAACAGACAGGATGAATCAAGGAAACAGTCATACATTGTTTCCACTACATTTAACTACATTTAAAGATAAACATTTTATCTAGGTATAATTTTTTTATAGAGATATTCTAAATATAATCCATAAGGACAACGTTTTTGCAATTATCAAGACATAAAAGACACAGAAAAACTCACAAAAATTGTGTGCAACTGGATGAAGTTCCTATTTCCTTGGAAATTACTGGGATTATCCTTTTGGTTCATAAGCCTGGTGTTTCATCTTTGCCTACCAGCCTCTACTTTAATATATATATTTTTTTCACATTAGAAGCCAAAGAATATACTCTTGCCAAAGGTAGTATTTTAGAAAAATAATCAAAATAAGTATTCATATTAATGTAATATTTTTTCTAATTTACATTTACGTGTGTGTGTGTGTGTTTAGTCCTGTGAGACAGAGAAGAAAAAAGAAAAAAAAAAATTACTTTATGTGGGAAGAAACTAAGTCAAAACAGGAAATAAAATTAGAAATGCAAACATTTCTAATTTTCCACAGCAAGAATATTAATTTGTTGAGTTTTTACACCTAACATTGCGTTGAAATCTTCTATTTGGCTTTATGTTTTGAGGTTTCTTATGTATAGGTGTGTATGAAGATAATTTGGAAAAAATTTCAGAGGCAAAAAAACCCACTTGGATAAGGTAATTCTCAAACTTTGTGCCATCACATCAGAAAAAAACAATATGGTCTGAAATAAAATTAGTGAAAAGTGTGCTAATATCTTCCAATGCAACTGATTTGCCAATTCTTCAATGGATGAGTCATTTAGAATGACATTTGTTAAACAGTAGTAAAATGAGATAGCAGTTAATACTGGTTTAGGATTTTCTGTTTTTAAAAAATATCTGCAAATGTGGAATGTTTCATTCTAAATCAGCTGAACAGTTGCATGTGGAAAGCATTTGCGATTTGGAATTGAACTAATAAACGTATTCTTGAGTATCATCTGTTATTACTGAAAGGCTTGATGTTTCAGTGTAAAGATTGGGCGAGCAAATGTTGACTGTAATAATATTGAAAAGAGAAAGTGCAGAGAAGAAAATGGACTAAGCTCAAGCCAAGTTCACCGTCTAATATTGGAAATTAAATGGATCCATGCTCTATGTACAGTGTTCCATAAATTACATTTTCCAAGTAAAACTTTCCAAGCAGAAATAAGAGTAAAATTGAAGTTTCCATAAGTACACTAGGAAAAAACTAAAAGTATTTTTGTTTTTTTGGGGGGGAAGGGGGGGCGGGGCTGTAGATGGGAGAGCTGATGGGTGATGGTGAGTGGATCTAGAAGGGTAAGAGAATGATGTTTTTAATCTTGGTGCTGGAGAGGGTTAGTGAAATACAGATCTGCATCTGCATTATTTGTGCTTCCTGCCTCTTAACCGAAGCATCTCCATGGGAACATTGAGAATTTGTTATGTATAAGTGTGATCCTTACAGCAAGCTATACCTTTTCTTACACAACTTTTTAACAGAAACACTTTTAAAATAAGTGACACTTACAGTTTGTGGATTTATTAACTCTCCTATGATACCGCTTAATCATCCTCCCCAAAAAAAGCATTATCATATAGGTCTTAATACTCTCAGTGTTGGTACAATGTACTTCAATTGAGTATTAAAGGAAAGAAATTCATCACATTGAAACAACGTGTCAAAACAAACTAGACACAGTCCATTTTTTTCTCTGGAGTGCCAAAAGAATATGATTTGATAAATATCTGTCCTTCACCAATAGGCTTGAAAGCCTCTAAGGCCAAGGTCCAAAACTGACCTAGAGTTGAATCCGCCCTTCACTGAAATAAATGGCAAAACTCTTATCAAGACTGGGCAAGTCACTTGGAACTCTTAAATTAGAGATCCCATAATCATAATATATATATTTCATATAAGACTCTTGACAACTGCCATAGAAAAAGGTTTTTATGAGTTTTTTGGTCTGCTGAGATCTATCTCAAAATTGTACAGATTTTTTTTCTTTTTATTTCTATATTTTTCTATATTTTCCAGTTAGTTCATGAAAGCAGAATAAAAGATGGTGCATATCAGAATTTGTTCTTGATGTTATCATCTTTCAACACTTTTAGGATCCTAGATGGTATAAGACTGGTACAAAAGGGCAGTATTACAGTCATATTTAGACGGTTTTTTTGAGACTGTACATATTTTATATTATTTGACATATTCTTAAATCTTGTGAAAGAATGAAGGATGCATCACTTAATTGCAGTTTGGATTCATTTTTCTTCTCTTAATGAATACTGTATTTATATGTGGTTTTCCTATCCACAGGCAATAAGGAAATAAGAATTAAAAGGCCATTCTTGGCCTTTGTTATCATAACAAAGGGTAAAACTGGAAATCAAGTCTCAGAGGTATTAAAAGTATAATAAGAGAAGAAAAATAATATTTACATCTCATAATATTTTCTAACATAAAGTTGACATAAATTTATAACTATTCAGCATTTTCAGATGGAATGTATCAAAAGTTATGTCAGTTAACATGCATAATAGCAAGTATCAATAGCAACTCAAAATATCTCCCATCAACATTCCCGCTTACAGAGACTTTTTATTTTCAAAACATAGAATGTAATTATAATGTTAAATCAACAACTCATGGAATGACTCTGCTTTTGCTCACAGGCTTTTGGACTTTGGAAGCTTTTCAAAAATATTTCTAAGCCTCACAAGCTTTCTGAACACCTAATTCACACTTCTTAAAAGGCCATTGTCTAAGGGTACAATCAAAAGTAAAACCACAATATAATCCTGTTTCTCTGTACACAAATCTCTAGATCCTTGCATCTGGCTAGATGTTATTCTTGAGTTGCAACTCATTTGTTTGGGAGACCAAAACTAAAAAAATTTAATAGAAGTAACTGAAGGAAATCTATCCAAAGGTGATGAAGTAATTCCTATTGATCCATTGTATATATGTATGAAACATCTGTAACAATTACTTGACTGAAATATACAGGGGCAGATTTTTGGGTTTTTTCTTCACTTTCTCCAGTGCTTTTTTTTTTCTTTTCTTTTTTTTTTAATCACATAAAGGATCATGAATAAACTTATACTTTATGTAAACCCAAAAAACACCACTAAAAAATCTGCAAATAAGCATTACTTCCTTTGTCTTTTTGTTTTCCCATGACCGAAATGACAATTTCAAAAACTAACGTCTCTTTTATATAAACCTTGTAGAAAGAAAGTAGGCTGTGTAATGTTTATGCCTTCACTATAACATACTATGGTCCTGACGCAACTTAATGTGGATTCAGTACTCCAAATAACCATATAAATGATATTTTAATGTACATAAGAGTAACTCCTTTTTTCATGCAAAAGGACAATTTCACTCCAGCTGAGAGGAGTGCCTCACTGGTGTGATTACAGTGGGTTATGATTAACAAATCTTGGCAGAAAAGAAGCATCCTATTATTATTTTGTCACCACATAACACAGTGTAAAGACTGTTGAAAAATTCATTCTTTGATGTGAAGTTTTCTTTTTCATTACCTTTCCTTTAAGCAAATGTACTAACTTTTTCATTTGATTTCTTAATGACAGGTTAAGAATAAGGCAAACATGTAAAGTAGAGATGAAAGTCATGTCTACTCACTGTTATAAAGTTCATAAGTGTAGATATATGCATTTCTGCCTTCTCTCAGCCAGCTAGACTCCATGGACAATAATATAAAATCAACTTTTCCCACATCTTGCAAAATTATTCAATATTTGAAAATGGTATACTCACTTTATGCTCTTCTTTTTTTACCTAAAAAGGAAAAATTCCAAGATATTGTGTTTCAATTTAGGTGAATATAGGAAATTCACCTAAATTAAAGAAAGAAAAAAAGTGGCAAGTGAATGCCATGTATCACATATTTACCACCAGTATCCTTGCTGTATACAATCCAGAGAAAACCTTAGAAATACAGGAAAAAATAAACAGTGTTTCATAGCTCTTTTTCTTGGCATTGTTTCTCTGTTCCAATTTAAATCTGAGGGAAAAGAAGCGGTGGAACAAAAAATAGGACAGTTAAAAAGAAAAAAACAATATACAAAGTTTCTGGAGAATATTAATTTGTTAGTTTATATTCATATTAGCCAAAGATCAAAGTAATTATAAAGTCCCTAAGCTAACCGCAGAAGATACTTCAGAAAAAAGTTGCCAAGGCAGAGGGCACACCTAGTGTACACCACATAAATACTTCTGAAATAAATATTCAAGAAGCAATAACATTTTAATTAGATCTAAACCGTCATATTTATACTCACTTCAGCAAAATAACAACAGGAAAAAAGTCTGCAAGTGGTGCCTTAAATTCAAGTTTTTTATATATCAAGAACCAAAGCAGAGATTTTGTCATTAAGTTAGTCAACATTGAAATGAGGTTGTTACTAATCAAATTAATTGCCTTTCTTGTAAACATACTTTAATGCACTAGGGAAAGTCTTAAAAAAGTAGAAATTTTTAGCTCAATGTGAAACATTGGTGAGTTCTCTGACGAACAGCTCTTCATGTCCCTGAACTAATCTTTTCAGAAAAATAACTTTATTAAGCTATGCCAGTTTAAAAATAAGTTTTGTTGCCATGCTTAGGGTCCCAAATTGAAATACATGACTTATGCAAACTGACTGAAAGCATACAGTTCCAAGACTCAATTCAAGAAACATGAGGATGTGAAGCTGCTGGTCCTCAAAAGCTTGATACTTGAGGGATGGCCAGAGGCAAAGAAAGAAGATTCATGCTTAATTCATCACTGCTAGTCTGTTTGTGATTAACTGATGGTTGTTGGCAGTTATGAGAGAAAAGCAAAACAGTGATTTAAAGCTTCAGGAGGAAAGAAAAAAACTACTATTCCACATCCTAAGAAAGGAAAATAGTTAATTTTTTATTTCATTGTTCTTTCACTGTTATCTTAGTGATGAACACAGCTTATGTCAGGACTTTTATGTGTCAAGAGGTGTCGGTAAACAGCTGCTCATTTGTCTGCAGAATTCAAAAGATTTTTGACTCTAATGTGTTTTCCAAGATATATGTCATTCATTTCCTGTAACAACTTTTATGTCTCTGAATCATTTAAGTGCTGCATATGAAACATTTGTCCTAGTCAGTTCCACCATGATCTTTGAAATTAACTTAAATAAAGCCAAAATTATATTTACAGTCTCCCAAGAAATAAACTGATAATTCTTGCCAAAGATTCTCACATTTACAAAGTCACATATTAGCTGCACTGCTATGAAATGAGTCAAACACAAGGTTAAGAATAATACTTTCTTCATTACAGATTAATCATTGAATAATCATCCTTAATTGGCATTGAATTAAATTTCCTTCCAGTTTATAAAAACTCTGAACTTATTAATTTAAAATTCTGTCCTTTGGTCCCTTTCAGAATTTTGATAATGGGTTCAGTTGGCCCAGATAGTGCCTGTGACAGCACAGATATTAAACAAAACACTACTTTTTCTAGTGATATCTAGAGAAATTATTTTAAGGTTTAACTGGTGTGTTTCTGCTCTAGCTACTCAGATTCACTATTTCTTGATGTAGCTCCTCCTTGAACTTCTGTAAAAATTGTAGTTGATGTCCCTAATCTTACTAAGAAGAAAAAGCCCAAAGCAGAATGCTGATGCTTTCAGAGTTTTCTCTTTCTGTTAGAAATATTACCAGAAACCATTTGAGTAGGTGGTTCTAATTCATTTCAAGGTGGCTTAACTGAAGTTAATTAAAAGTATCAATTGTAAAATAGAGGCACAGAATTTTGCTGTTCTTTTCTATTTATAACAAGCCTCTCTCAGAAAATATTTTGAGAAAAACCAAAATAAAAGCCAACAAATATATGTACAGATATTTTAGAAAGTAGTTAAAATCAGAGTTAAATTTAATAACAAAATAGACTGATTTTCAGTAATACTGCTTATGTACTTCCACGGAAGACTGGAGCATTTCTTGGTATACAAGAGAAGACTTCCCCCCAAAGACTTTCTTCATCATTTTTCATGCATTTAAAACCCAGCATATAAACTTTGATTCTTTGAAAATTAATTTCACCAAAATTGTATTTGGCAAATCACTCACATTCCGGAGTTGTACACACACAAACAAAATTATGCCTTCATTGTTTAAAATAGAAAAGAATACCCCATTTCCAAAACAATGACACAGACAGTGGAACTGATTTCTTGACTGACTTATTTTCAAAAGATGCCCAGAATATTGATTGATAGCCATAGATTGTTTTGCAACTTTTTTTTATTATTATTTTTAATTTAAAATATTTTAAAATTATTTTTTAAAAGAACATCTAATTTTTTTAATTACCAGCTAATAGTTGAGAAGGTAACGCAGGCTTTTACTTAACCATAATTAAGAGAAGAAAATAAGGAAAGAAACATAAAACTACTTATGATGATTTGGAACTCTTTCTGAAAAGCAAAGTATAATGCAGTCCTTCTTGACTGAATGGGCACTGTAATCTACTCAGACAATAAGCCAATATAAACATCTGGGGATCCTACCTTTATCTCCCTTTTAAACTCTCGGATATTTATTTTGTTACTTTGATATAAATATACAGATATATAAAAAATATCTCCTTTGCGCTCCAAATCTGCAAAAGAGACTGTGTGTTCCAAATGATAGATTATCTCTTTAAGGTAAATACAATTATCATAAAATATTGTATAAATGCAATAACCTGTCAATACCTGGCTTTTTGTTTACAAAATGAAAGTTTTATGAACCTTTTTTTTCTTGAATTCTAAGTATGAAAGACATTCAACATATTTAAAATTTAAGAAATTACTAACTATCTCAACGTTTCCTTTAAAAGTATTAACTTTCTATAAGAATTTGAACTGTCTCAGTGGTGGGCTGTTTATAGCGTTTCCCTTCTTCAGTACTATCAGTAAGGCTCTGATTTCTGTCTTAAGTACAGGTAAACAGGGAAAGTACAGGAGCACCATGCACTCTCCTCTTAAGAAAAAAGGATAAATGATGTTTATTGTAACCTATTGCAGGAGTGGTATGAAAATAAGAAGCCCTCCTAGAGTCCCAGGTTTTCTTTCTGATCCTTGTCAGTTTGTGGCTCTGATCTGCAACAAATATCTATTCTGTGAATTGTAAAGATATCATAGGTGAGAAGAACTCCACTTCTAGCTAAGAATACTTTGGAGAAATAGATTTTTTTTTCCCCTTCAGGTGCCTTTCTCTGAAGCACTTCTGGAGTTTTCCTACAAGACTTTGGAGTTTTTCTACATTATAAGGATAGAAAATAAAAGAAGTATACCAATAATTATTTGAAGAATCTTATAAAGACCTGAATTTTTAATAAAGAAATTAAAAAAAAAAATCACTGCATTCCTCTTAAACTGCCTATTAAGTTACAGCAAAAATAGCTAGACATCTATCAATACAGGCATATATACACATATCATTGCTGTCCATTTAATAATAAAAAAAAAAAAACATGGAAAACCAAACCCACAATTTCATCAGGAAAAAATTGAAACAAACAAACAAATAAATAAAACAAAAGGGTTGGTTCAGTTTCTACAAAATTATATCATCCCCATAATTTATACAGACGTTTACAAGCTCTTACGGTACAGAATTAAACAAATGTGAGGATTTATTTTATAGTAAAGAGTTCAAAAATCCCTGCAAGATCTGCACCTATCCTTCCATGTTTTGAGAAAATGCAAACTCAGGAAGATCCCAGGGCCTCTTGGAGACCTCCAGGCTGACCAAAATATCATTTGGCTGAGGTCTGTGGTAAGAGGCCAAAGGAACCAAAAAGGCTGAGTTCTCGAGGCAGAGGAAGCTTGTGGTTATAAATTCATATAACTAGATAGAAACCTACATTCTCAGAATTAATGTAAAATATCCTTAAATCCCATTTTAGGCAAAGTCACTATTCCTACAGGGATGTTTTTTGAATCCATACCGAATAAACATGCTTTCCATCAAGGCATATTTGCCTGACATTAATGTTTTCACAGGACTATCTTGTGGGGTGGAACCAGCTTCACTAACATAAATGGGGCTACCTACCCACAACAGAAAGTTGAAAATCCTTGAAACCTCAGCCAAATACTAAGTCTGAAACATTTTGTCCTATCATCACTGAGACCTGAGAGCTTTTCTTCTCCATTTCACGTCAGGCTGCCAAGCTGTGAAACCATTATGTGTTGCTTCTGCACCTTGCACAAACAGAGCTCACTTTGAGAATAGCACATTTAATATATGACCTGAACTTCCACTCAGAAGCTATGACTAGAGAGGAAACTAATTTTAGGGAAAGTTCTGACTGAAAAAATATATTTCCCTATAAACCCACAGTCTATAAACTCAGTTAATTAAAAAATATATAATTGTCATACAGACCACTTGCTGTTATGTAATTTAGGTTCTTAATAAGGCCTTTTTGTTTTATGAAAGAAATTTCCTTTTCTTCTCAACATGAGAAATGGAACCACAATGGGACCAGGTTTTATATTGATACAAACAGCAACTATACATCATACTTGTTAGGGAAGTATTTATTAACAATGACTAAACATAAGGGCAAAAAATAAGAGGGATGTGGGAGAAATGGCATCTTGCAGACAACTGTGAATTAACTAAGATTTAGAGTAATACATTTTCCCCATGCAAATTCTATATTATTTTCTATTAATTAATGTAATTGATAACAGTTATAAAGATATCTGGCATTTTAATCAGGCAGATATGTCTTTTGCTGTCAGAAGAGAAAATTAAAACAGCTAGAAGCCTTTTATTTGCAGAGCTAGATGGAGAGGAAATTTAAAAAGAGCTGGTAATAAATGAGAGATACATTCAATTTCAGAGATCACAGATGCGGGTCACAAGGTTAGAGGACCCAGAGAGGGATCATGACATTAAAATTGTATTTCTTTCTAGACATAAGCAAGTGGAAACATAAACTAATGGGCTTGGTAGATAATGCTACAATTTATAGAAAGATTTACAATTTATTTTATGTTATTACCATTAGGAACAGTTAAAATACCAAAGCAACCACGATACAAGCTACATTCCTCTTAGGAATTTTTTTTCAATATAACTTTGTTATGCAGAGATTCCACTTTTTAAAGGAATTTACTATAGTGTTATATAGTTAATATATCAGGCGTTTCAAAAAAAGCGAGCACTTTTTAAATTAAGTAGGATATGAGTCATATAAAGAAGTCAAGTAGCTCTGTTCACTAGAAGAAATGTAGAAGTTCATATGCAGAGAGAGACCTGAGCTGGATATTTTCTTCTAAACCATTTACAAAATCCAATAGTGCTGAATAATTTTGTCCCTGCTAGAAGAGCAATGTCCTTAACCATTCAATTCTTTTGGGATACATCAAAGAAACAGGGGAAAATTAAAAGATGAGCACTGAAAAGAAGTCACTAAAATCTTGTGTTTCCATAATATGTATGCCTGGGTCATTTGGGTATTCTAGTTCAAAGACAGAAGATAGACAAATGTTCCTCAGTACTTTGCCTATTGTTTTGTGATGAACTTGGTATCAAAGCCCTCTTGCTGTTTGTGGATTCTTTTCCTACTCATAGTAGATGAAACAGGCAAAATACTAATCTTATTCTTGTATGACATAATGCCAATTCATCATTTTCTTTCTGAGGATTTCGGTCATGAATCCATTCATCTTCTGCGTTGTCTATTAGTTTTTCAATTAATAAAACAAAATTGGTGAGGTATATGGGACTAATAGTGCAGTCACCTGGTGCAGGTGCCAGGCTGCAGAATTTTAGGTAGTTCCTTAACAAAAGAGGGGGCTAACAATTAGAGACAAAACCCTGAGTAAATTTCTACTGTGCAGATTAAAGATTCTGAAACCTAAAGAGGTCATGAAGTTTAAATCAAAAACAAAATCATGCACCTTTTCTGAAGGAATCCCATGTTCTTCAGGGTATTCTGGATCAAAACCAGAGAGAAATGCTATGTGGGTATAGATCAACAGAAGGTTAGCCAAGACTTGTGGAAAATGGACATCTGTCATCAGCAAGAATCACACACCCCAGCCAGCATCCAAACTGGTCAGATAAGTCGAAAGATTCAAAATAAATGCAAGGAAAACAATATTTTTATTTTTTTTCTCCACTTCCAAGGTCACAGATATGAGCTACAGAAGAACACACAAAGAATTAACTTGCCAAATAATATGCCTCTTTTGTTTCTCCTAGACACATTCTGAAACTGAAACATTCTGTTTTCTGAATCAAGAATTTCTGAAATTCCTATTTTGCTCTATGAATCATACAATAGTTACAAAGGAAAAAAGACACTGTTTTTCAATAGGAACTGAGAAAATGAACACTTAAGGCTCTCATTCATCAGCTTCGCTTCCTTAACGTGCTTGAGAAAGGGATATGTATGTTCTGTTGTACAGCATCTTTATATGTGCTTCCTAAATACATTTAACATTCCTGTGAGAAATCAACTAGATATTTATTAAATGAAGACAGGCTGAGTCTATGCTACCACCAACAGACATGTTTCTGGAGTTAATTTAAATCCAAAATGCACAAAAACCATCAGCAGAAAATTTCCGTCTACCTGCACACAAGAGATTAATTAGTTACTTATTGCTTTTGTAACTGCAGAGCCCTCAGCCAGCCCCAGAATCTTGGTGCTGGAAAATAGTGGTTAAAACTTAATTGTGGTACTGTACTATCATACTGCGGACAGTCATACTTTGTGACTTTTAGGGCTTTTATTTCATTGTGATATACACAGACATCTTTGTTGCACATTGTACTGAGAGACACCATTTATTACAGCTCCATGTTGCTATGTTGAATTTAGAAAGGTTTGAGGGTTTTTTTAAAAATTGAGTTTTTTAATCAGTGAAACTTGAAAGAGAGAATAGAATAAGGTAACATCATGTATATCTGATTTCAATAAAAGGAAATAGAAAGTTTTAATAAATCAGACAGAAATAAAAGTCATTTTTAGGCTTCTATAAATTGTGAAAACTTATAAAACAATAACACATGTAGACATACAGACATATACACACACACAAAAAGGGTTAGAAAACAAGACAAGCTATCACAGTCCTAAATCTGGTGCACACATATACTCCTCATAAAAAAAAAAAAATCAAATTTTATGGAAAGACCTTGAGTGTGACTTGTAAACCTTACAAATAAATATTAACATTATCATTTAAGTAAAAATCTCAGATTAAGTGAATCCTTTTGGAAATATTTTTCAAAAACAATATTTCAGTTGAAATGGTGGTGTCCTTACGAGGCTTGGAGCTGACTCAGCAGACATGTCTATGTGAGCAAATGCTCCATCTATGTGTATGTGAGCACAAATGTGAGAATCATCCTTATGCTCTCTTCGATTTAGAATCCAGCAAATCAGCCATAGTGGAAAAAAAAAGGAGAAGATATCTGAGATTATTTAAAAAAAAAGATTTCCTTTAAAATTTAGAATTTGTAAAAAATCAAATTGAAATGTAAGAAGAAAAATAAGAAAGCAAATGTCCAGCAGAGATGTATTTTGACTTAATTTTTAGTTGTAAAGCATGGAGGGGGGAAAAAACAAACAGAATATTGCTGGAGGGTAACAGTAAAGAACAAATTACACGAAAGATGTTTTCAGGAAATCTTTAATTTCATGACCCAAAATATTATTTCTTAATCTTTAAAGTCAGAAAATTTAAGAATTTATTTCTTAATTACTTTTCTTTTTTTTCTAAGTTAGATTAAATAAACATTTCCCTGTTTATAATGTAATTTTAATACTTAGCTAAATCTAATACTCGTTCTCTTTGAACATTTTCTTAGCTTGAATAAGCACACTGGTCAATACATCAAGGCAAAACAACAACAGTGTGGGAAAATATTATCCTTTATTTAAGGAGATTTCTTCCTTGTAATGATAGATAAGCTTGTAAGAGTCAATCCACTTTGAAGAGTGTATTATCAGAGCTCCAAATGAAAGATTGTGTGGTATTATTTACTCTATGTAGAAGCATAGGCAATCCTTAGAAAGATATCGAAAAGCTTTCATAAGTGCCAGAGAGGCAACACGCTATATCTTTTGAAATTCAGGATCCTAAAAAATATATAGGAAAATGGATGCTAAATAAAGATCTAATTCCAGCAATATCAAAATGAAATGTTAATAATGGCTTTTGTATCAGCAAAAATTTTTGCTGCAACACGATTAACTGTTCAAAGTAACTTTACTAGTTATAGATTTCTTTTCATTTCAGCCTGCTTGTAGAAGTGATGGTTGTGCAGAGATACAGTAATCGTTTTCACCTGCTATGACCTAAATGCAGGATGCTGAAGTAACGTGGTAAGCAACAAGACCCCTCCCTACAGTTTTAACTATCTTTGGAGTCTCTAGGGGGGTTTCTCTGAGCCCTCTAAAGCAAGCTTTTGTGCATGTAGAAAGTATTTTTGCTTGTTTTATGCTATCAAGTATCAAAGTATCTACAGTGTGTTCTCTCTTCGAGAATGTTTGCTGAACTTTGATGATAAAACCACATTTTGATAATAAAACCATATTTTAGGATATTAGGCAAGGAAGCCATTTAAGGATATCAGCCGAATTTCACATCTCACTAGTGGATGGTATAAACATAAAAACCCCTGTAACATTGAAGATGCTCATATTTAATATAATAATTCACTTTGTGATTCGAAAAGTCAAGAGAACATGAACAAATCACCAAAACCAAAGAGGACCTTCCCCCAGGCATCCTTAAATTATTCATCAATCTTTTTAGGAAAAAAAAGTTAAACATAATTTAGTCTATTTATAAGATATTCCATGTATTTTTGTTCCTTAAGCAACAAATATTAGATAAAATTTCTGCTGGTGTAAGCAGAAATATTTAGAATTCACATTCCATTCCTAAATAAATAAAGGGTTCTTTAGATACTGCTCAAGCCAATATAAGAAAATATATTTTTTTAATTTTAGAACATGTGTAACTTTCTAATCCAAAATTAGAATGAGGTACAAATGATTGAAAAAAAAAAATAGGAAGGGAGAACTAAGCAAGGATATATTAAACAAAAATATATCATAGAATAGGCAACAGAGTGGAGTATTAGACAGGGAAAAAATACTGTCAGGAAGAAAATCTCTTCAGAAGGAACACATGAGTCAATCAGAACTTACCACTCATTTTGTAACAGGTACCCGGACTGGAAAACAGCAAATAAACTCAGCTACTGTCTATCAAAGATACAGCCTATACACTGTATAAGCTAAGATAAATTATCATCTGTCCTTGGAAGTGAAGAAGAAATATTGGGTTTAGTTGTTAGAAAATTTGAAGAATTCATAATACAAGCTCTATATGTTGCTTAAGTGCCTCCTATCCTGTTATATAAATAACAATGACAAAATTTTACTGACCTACTGTTGTGAGAAACGACAGGATTCATATTTAGCAATGAGATTGTTTTATAACTATACATACAAAAAAATAATTAGTTTCTTTTGTTTCTAAATCTCTTCTATACAGAGACAGAAATTACAATACAGAAGTAGAATAAAAAACACACCCAAGACTATAAAAATTGTAAGATTATATTTTTTACCCTGTTTAAGACTTCAATACCAAACACATAAAATGAATTTTATTCAGACATAAGTTTCTCTACTATTTGCAGGTGAAAAGAAACTATTCATTCTTCCTATAATTTCTCTTTTTTTTTTCCTTTCCTAAGCCTTGATTTATATCAGTCTACCTTTAGTTAATTAGAGATGCTGATAATATGAAAACTTTTCACGTTAGGTGCTTTGACATGTTTTCCACCTTTTCATGTCATGTTGGTGAGTCTCTCCTTTTTCCATTAATTTTCTTTCCTATCTTTTTCAAATACTGTATTGTGATAAACTCCTGTAATAACTGCAAAGTCCTAAATCAAGGAAATATTTTAAATTGCTCATATGAGTAATTTCTGAAAAAATAAACTTAGCACAAGTTTTTTTGCTTTGTTGGTTTTGTTGCTGTTTTTAAACAGAGTCATTTATACAGACCAGGACTGGCAGGAAATAAATCATGTTAGCAATGGTGTGAAACCTCACTGGACACTGTTAGTCTATGTGAAAATAAGTAGGAAGTATGTGTCAAGTTGAAAAAAATTATCCAGATGCAGTAAAACTCTAGGGCAATCTGCTTTTAACCACTAGAAAAAGTAGAGTGAAGGAAATAAGGTATTATCTTATCCTGATCCTTATTTAATTTTTTTTAAGATTATGTAGAGTCTCATTCACCCCTTTAATATTACTGTAATGGCTTATTTGTGTAAATAAATCTGTATTTTTCTCTTTTTCCGCACCAAAGAGATCATGTATTTACACATCATCGATAGCAATATTTTCCATAGCATGATAATTCAACTGTACTTCAAAATAAAAAATCCCAGCTACAGTCAAACCTTGGAAGCAGTCTCTCTCTCTGGAAAACTTTTCACTCTGAGATTCTCTTTGTCCAAATATGGAATATTCTCAGCTGATTCTGATATCCATAAAAATTTCTATATATAAGTTTTCAATTCTAAAACCATTGGATTCTGGTATCATTTCAACAGGTTGTAGCTACAAAAGTCAAGGATTCTATTATTTTACCAGAATAGAGGCATTTTTCTAAGAAATGAATATAGGTAATCTACCAGTTATTGTGTTATAAGACAATAGCATGGTCCCTTTCTCTATTCTGTTTTACATATACCAAGTGTCATTCCATTCTTCATAAGTTCCCTTTATTCCTCTACATTTCAATCGTTCTTGTGATGGAATTTTCTACCTAGGCAAAAAAAAAAACTTTTAGAGAAAGCTGAAATAATATTTTCATTTATTATTTTTATATGGTTATTAAGAAAAAATCTTTACCACTTAAACACATTAAAATATTTTTTTAAAAATCAATATTTAACAAAATTGTTACAGTGAAAAAAAAAAGCTACTTATAAAATGCATAAATGCAATTACTGAAAGTCTCATTCTTAGTCAATTTAGATAGAGAGCATAGGTGAAAACAAAAGATAGAACTAGCCCAAGATGATTCTGCAACACAGGGTATACCTATACCCTAAGCAGAGATTTATCTCTGACAGTTTCCTGTCAGTATACATTCTTACTGCATAAGTTTGTCTAATTTGCGCACAGTAGTACCAAACTTTTGTGTGGAAATTGATTCCCTTAAAGCTCAACTTAGTTAACTTATATTTGAATACAAATCCTTGAAAGAAGGAAGAAGACTTTCCTCCCACATTTATACTGGTAAATTGTTCTCTGGTTTCTCAGCAAATTACATGGCCTGTTCATATACTCCCTTTTAGTGTTTGCTCTGAGGGCTTATCTGAGCTCAGTGTGATCACAGAATTGGACAATCACAGAATAGTTTGTTTTAGAAGGGACCTCTAAACATCATCTAGCCCAACCTTGTCTCTATGGGAGGGGATACATTCCATTGTATCTAGTTCTCGAAGCCTCATCCAACCTGGTCTTTCTAAAACCTGTTCCTATGCCCCATCATCCTCATTATAAAATTTTCTTCCTTATTTCCTCTTTAAATCTATCCTTTTTCTGTTTAAAACCATTTCTCCTTTTCCTATCACTACATGCTTCTGTTAATAACCTATCTCCATCTTCCTTATTTGTTATCTTTGTGTATTGGAAGACCACAATAAGACCCACTCAGAACCTTTTTTTCTGCAGACTAAACAATCCAAACTCTCTCAGATTTTCTCCAAAGGAATGTGCTCCATCCCTCTGAACCTTTTCATAGAACTCATCTGTATTCCCTTTTACCAGTTCATATCTTTCTTGTACTGCGCAACCCAGAGCCGGATGCAGTATTCCAGGTGGGGTCTCACATGAGCAGAGGAAAATAAACTCCCTCAACCTGCAGACCACACTTCTTTTGAAGGGCTGAAAGAGCACAGTGCTGACTCATATCCAATTTTTCATCCATTTGTACCCTTCAATCCTTATCTGCAGGGTTGTTCTCAATCAATTCATCCCCCAGATGGTATAGAAATTGGTAATTGTCCTGACTCAGGGGCAGAACCTTGCACTTGGCTTTGTTGAACTTCATGAGGTTTGCATGGAATGTAAGTGTTGAATGTCCAAGTTTGTGACTTAATGTGGTGGAGGAGAGATTGAGATTGCTGAGACATGTTGGATTAAGCTGGGGAGAGTCAAACAGGATGCAGGTGTCTTTTCCTAACATAGTCCTGAGAGTGATGATTTCTGCTACATTCCTCTGAACACCTCAAAGGAAATTGTTCCAGAAAGCCTTACCTGGAAACTATGCAAAGGATGTTTTAACTTTTGAACACTGGTGGATATGTGATCCAGAAGAAGGATGAGTGCATGTCATATAACTTCAGGCACTTAGTCATATACTTTAAAGATCTTAGCTGATACCCTCTCTACTCAACAGAGAAGGCATTCACTGCCTTCATGATAATTACAAGCAGAAGCATCTTTCATATCACAAACAACAGTCACAACATCTTAGAAAATTAGATTCCAGCAGGCTTATTTTACCTTATTCTATAACTAGAATTAAGATTTATTCTATTTAGAATTATTCTAATCTTACCTTATTCTAATCTTAATTCTAGTTATAGAATAAGGTAAAATAAGCCTGCTGGAATCTAATTTTCTAAGATGTTGTGACTGTTACAAATTTTATCTTTCCCTCTATTATAAATTACCGAATAGAAGCAGTAAAAGACAAATTTTATTTAATATTCTTTACTCAATTAAAAAGTAAGGACTGATAGAAAAAAGGTGAAGGAAGAACAGAAAGGAGAAAACAGATAACATGGAACACATTCTGCTGAGGAGAATATTTTTTTCATTAATTGGAGGAAAGCTAAAACTTACCAAGTATTCTCGTATTCAGAGGCTGATGTTTATAAATGTAAAAAGCTAAAGGACAGTTGATCAGTTAAAGAGATGACTAGTAAAGTAATTTTCTGTATACTATCTGATCATAACAGCATAAGTATATTCCAAAGTCTCTATTTCATGCATGTTATTATATAGTAAATTATGACTTAGACATTTGCTCATAGAAGAATTACATTGTGTAATGTGAGATGAAGTCCCAGTTTTGCCCTGAGTATCAGACATAAAGTATATATCTCTGAATCTCTTTTTATTGAAGGCCTGTTTAATAAGGATTTTCCTTTAGTGGTACAGGGCAGTTGCTACCATGCAGCCTTATACATTATGAAGCATGTCCATCTTTGCAGCAGGAGCCCTTGGTAAAGTCTGCTAGCAGCATACAGTGTGAGAAGATCCTACTGCCCACACAATAGCTGTTTGCATGCTGTTGTAATACAGAGTCTATCAAACATTTACCATGAATCACATCTACAAGTACAGCAAAGGACCAGCTCCACAGCTGCAACGAGCTATCTACCTGTTTAAAGCAATGCATTTTTCTTATCGTTTCAATGAAATCAATTTTGAACACTACCACATCATATCTTGCAATTGCAAGCAATAGTCTGATCATGCCTAGTCCATGTCAAGAACATGTTGTGATGGATCACAGCAAGAGGACCCATCTCACTCAAATAAAACTAACTCTAAAACTGAATATCATCTGAGGCAAAGTACAGGAAAACTCCCATGATGAGGAAAGAGTGGATCTCCAAAGTGCCCTTTTCACCAGCATTGTGAGCTGATAGTTCTAGTTATCTACTTTTTGAATACTATAACAACTGAAGATAGTTTCTTTCCCCCACCTCTTTACAAGATCCCTGATGTGGTAATTTCAGAAGATTCCCAAAGCAGGTGATCATCTGGAAGCTTTGACTGAATCTTTTGAGACAGATAATCTAATATATGAAATTTTTTGTAGATGTTCATTGAAATTGATAATACTCATTATAATATAGATTTTTTAAGGGCCTAATACAGTGTTTATATCCCCTAACTACTACATGGTGTAATTTCTGCTTACCATAGCTGAGATAATTATAAAGACATCTCCTTAATTACCTTGTCAGTTTTCCAGGAACAGATTTTTACTTAAATGATACACTTTACTGCTGTATACACATGACATTGAACAGGCTAATGAGGGCAGATTTCTTATTTTTCTTGAAAAAATTATGTATCTTGCAATAGAGCTGGACCTGGATTCTTTGAGGACTACAGTTATGTTCTTCTCATAGTTTCTCTCGTTTTATTTTTCCTTTTTAAGAGAAATACCGATAATGTTTGAGTTTAAGTATAAAAGTATCAACTGGCTAATATTTTGAATATGATCAGCTTTGTCCCCTCCTATTCTTCAAGAACTTGTTTATTTTATCTTTTTATTACCAGTTTTCATGGGTTTTTGGCATTCTAGAGCATTTAAAAAAATTACCAGGCTGCCTGCTGCGCAGACACACATATTTTGGTGCTTGTGAGTTTGTGCATTTGGCTGTGAAAATGTGTAAAAGTGAAATCAGTTTTGCTTTAAAATAAAAAAAAACCCTCTCCATCCCTCAAAATCTTACACTGAGATTTTCTACAATGTTTCAGTTTTAGTCTGTACATAGCTATCTGTGTGCCCATTTCTAAAAATTTCAGTTTCTCTTTTCTTCCTCTTTCACAGCCTCTCTTTGCTTACTGTCACACATTGTTCTTTGCTATACTGACTGCATAGGGGAGTGTGAGTCAGCTCTAGGTATCTGCATATTAAATCCCATAATAACTGTTAAGATCCTAAATGGTAAGTCTGAATCTATTCCTAGAACAAAAAGTATCATTTCATATATTTATAGGTTTATCACCCTATCATCCTTGATCATCAAGCTCATAGATTGCCACTCATACTCAAATTTTCAAAGAAGGATCAATCAGAAGAATGAGATAGGTGTAAAAACGAAGACATATGGACACAGTAATTTTTAGATAACAGGAACTGCAGTACTTCTCATTAGTAAATAAATTATTTTTGGTCTCTTTAGGAGTGTTGAGTGTCACTATCCTGTCAAAGCCAAAAATAACACAACAGAAAGTAGGGAATTTTGCAATATTATAATGGGCAGGAGTAAATATAAGGAAGGCAAGATAATGCAAGTATGAGTTGTGGCATGATTTTTATAAATGCCTTCAGAAGCCCACAAAATTACACAAACTGAACATTCCTGCTCTGAACCCTACCCATCACATAAATCCGTCATAATACCAAAAAAAAACCCACGTATTTTTTGAAAATAATTTTTCAAGGAGTCATAGAAACCTTAAAAATCATGTAATTCTCACTACCCTACTGTGGACAGGGAAACTTTCCACAAGACCAGGTTGCTCAGAGCCCCATCCATCCTAGCCTTGAGCACTTCCAGGGATAGGGCATCCAAAACTTCTCTGGGCAACTTGTCTAGAATCTAGTCTTAAGTCAGTCATTAGAAGCAGATATTCTCTCTTACAATAAAAGCAGTTTTTACTTCCTAATTATATTTTCTGACATAAGTTAACTAGTCAGCATTTTATTAATCACTGAATAATTAATTTTAATGATATTATTGATTTAGAATTATTAAAAACAAATAAAGTCTGTGACTCAAATATTTCTCTAATGCACTTATTCCTGCTCCTCTGCTTGTTTATCTCTTCTGAAATGCCCAGTCTTTATTTACCTACATCTGTCACTGCCATTTCTCTACAAACAAGGTTTAATATGGTTAGGAGAAAATATCCCTCATAGGTGCTTTATACATCTTGGTTACTTCTCCATGTCTGATTTCAAACATTAAACTGTTCAAAAAGATCTCTGGTGCCTGCAGCACTTTTAATTATGATATCAATACCAATTGCTTTCTTTTTTTATTAATGATATAGTGATAAATTATTGCACAGCAATAGTTTCCTATTTTCAAAAAATATGCAGAAACTTATTGCCAGAATCTTATTTGCTCTTAACTGTTCCTTTTCAGAAAAGCTCTTTCCCACTCATATTTTCTTAAAAAATGAAAGATCAGCTATTGCCAGGAGAACTGGTGGAATATGCAACATATACAATAATTTCCTGCATGAATTGTATTCAGGTATAGGAAAGCAGCAAACTGTAGAAGAAACACCCTACATCTCTTGCAAATACTGATAGTTCTATTGACTTTCTAATGATAAACACTAACATCTGACCCAAATTAATACTCTGCTTCATGCATTCTTTTTATACAGTATTCCAAGAAGAACAATCAATGATAGGTATTGCTTCAGAAATTAAAATACAGAAGAAAAGGGACTAGGAAATCATTATTGGCTGTATTTCTTTAGTAGTGTACTAGTTTCAAAGATGTATGGTTAGCTTGTGTGGGAAACGGAAGCGCTTTACAAGTCTCGTATCTGGCCATATCCCTCATTCTGTCATGAGCTCCGGGACAGGATAAGATATAATTTTGCATTACTCCTCACATTTCATTCGTAAGGAAAGCCAAACTTCAGTTCTAACAGGATGTTCAACTTTTGCCAAGGCACTGAGTGCAGACCTCAGTCACATTGAGTGCCTGTGCATATGCTCATCAGCACTGGCTTCAGGGTTTATTAAGGACCAAGCTGTTGAATCAGAAGGCTAGAGACTGGAGCCTGAGTCCTCATACAGTTCAGCTAGGTATGGTGAGACTCAGAGAAGAAGAGGAAAATGGAAGAAAGCAGAAGCATGCCAGGGAACAATTCAGAACGTTTAAGATATCTTAAATGAGATTGTGTGAAATTCACCTAAAAAAAATAAAGATGTCTTTACTACTGTTTTTTTGTTTGAAGACTCCTCATCATAGCTGCCAACATAAGCAAACAAATTGTAAGACTAAAGATAGACCAAGCCTTGATATTTGTTTTATCTTACCAAAAGATATCTTTCTTTACCAGAAGAAATTAATAAATAAAGGAATAAGGAAATGAAAGGAAACCACTATGTTATGTCAAATTCAATTACAAACTTGATTTTTTAACCTCAAAAGCCAGACAATGTAATATGATAAAGAAAACCTAAAAGGTATTATGACTTCTTTGTTATGCTATTATAGAAATAAAATCACCTCTGTCTGATAATCTTTCTCTTTAATAGGAATCCACATTGTATTCTATGGCGGAATAGAATTTTCTTTTGTAAAGGCAATATTAAGAAACATGTCATCCAAAGGAGAAATTACAGTGAATTCTGACATAACATACAATAACTTCACTGATTTGCAGTTAAAAAAAAAAAAAAACAACCCTAAAACTTTAGTTATTGCAAATCTGGGGGAGTTATGCTTGCCGTTTTTAAAATTAAATTCCCACTCCCAAATTTTCTCTGGCAGAACCAATATTTAGAATAATCTTTTTGAGTGTCAGGGAAACTATGAAATCCTAGGTTTGGAGAATTCTCTTCAGCACTTTTAGTTGGAGAGTACATGTTAACATATTCCAGATACTTCAAAGCTTGAAACTTAAATTTTCTTTTCAGCACTTTTCTACTGCCAGAGTATATTAGAAATAGACAACATCAGAGAGTTATACTGCAAAATCTGCAATTTAAGGTAAGGTCCATTGAGAAGAATGTGAAAGGCTTGTTTTTTTTCAGATGTTTATTTCAGCAGTTATACATCATATTACATTGTATTCACAAAGGGAATTAGTCAATCACATATTGAGAAAAGGAAAAAATAGTGTATAACTGAATGAAAAAATAATTAACCTAGAAAATGAGAAGTGGTATCATTCTTATGAAACAACAGTGCTGGAAAAATCTTACAGTGAAACAAACTGTAAACAAACTGTAAACAAAATCTGTTTCAGAGAGCTCAACACAAGCATATCTCAAAGGAACTTGTTAAATATCTTGTTTAAATTAGTTACAGCAATGAAAGTAAGAGATATTATTAAAAGGAGATAAAATTTTAAAAATCGCAAAACACATATTTGAACCATTTGCTGAGAAAATGAATATAAACACATTTAAAAGTCCTTTAATTACCTCCTGTTAAAAATATTCTTTGTGTTAATATACTCCATTTTTAGTATAAAGAGAAAAACTGAATAAAAGACTACTTTAGATCCAAGACTTTAATCTAGATGGAAACTACTCGTCATCTAAGCAATAGATTTAAGAAACATAAATCTAACCTGCATTTTCTTGTATAGAGCAAAAGCTTTTACCTGTCAGTTCAGTTAGTCTCAAGAAGTTCAGAAAACACACCAAGTCATCATTCTTATCTGAAGTCATTATGATATTTCTCAGGATCATCAAAGTATATCAGAAGCACTTGCATCCATGTAAACCACAAATTGTTTAAATCTTTTAAAAAGGATTCAGTCCTGTACTTGGATCTAATCTTAATGGGAAGATATTTCAGATAACAAATCACACTTAAAAAGCCACACGGAAGAACTATAGCTCCTTCTGGAAATTAACATCTTATTTTCGAGCAACACTTCTTTGTTGAAGTTATCACTTCAACTTTATATTACCTATAAAAACTTTTCTTACCTTAACAGCAAAATATTTTGAAATTAAAGTAGCTCTGTGGATTGAAACTTCATCTCTTATACTAGTAGTGATCGCACAGTTACACCAAACAACTTACTGCATTTGTCATATTGAGTCTTTAAAATAATCTGTCTTTACTGAATCTTGACCATGCTAATTTTGGCTGTATTTTTGAGTCTGACATTTAAGTTTCTGAAATTCTACACTCATAATCCATGGGCTAAATCACCTTCTCTAAATAGGTACTTTTCTGCATTGAGAACTTTTGCACTAATGGTTAAAAATCAAAATATTAAAGAAAAAATCAAAATCAATCATGCAAAAAGCCATAACTGCTGTCTTTGACCCTTTTACCTATTACGAATTAATGATATACGCTGGTATAAGGACACACTTCTCCTGGTAGTTTTAGTTTGGAAGAAATACAGGGAAATAATACTTTTTTGAAGGAAACAAAAAAATAAAATACTGATTTTGTACCATTTTGGTCCCAAAGAAGTCTCATTTTCTTTCACTGACTGGTTTTGTTACTGCTGTTTATTGACGCATGTGCACAAGCTTGCCACAAAATCATTTTAGCATTCTCTTATCCATCTATGTTACCTTTTATATTGTAACAACAAAAATCATCTTAAAACATTAATGTTTTGGTCCCTGCTCCTTCCATTAGTTTTTGGAGTGAGACTAAATTTAGAACAAACATAGGATTTTTCTTTTCTTTGAACCAGACTCACATTACTCTCAAAGCCGACGTTCACAGTACTGTGTGAACCCTGGAAATACTGAGGGAAGTTCCTTAATAGTTTCTTATAAGAGTTTGAACATTTTTGTATACTTTGGGTTACAGACACATCAACTGAAAGGCAATTGAAGGAGCCTTCTTATCAAAACCATGATCTTTATTTTATTCAAGTGTAGAAGCAAACTCTTACCTCATTTTTCAGATAGCTTTACAGAACAGGAGAATGTTTCCCATTAACACACTCTTTAAAATTCCATGTAAAGAGGCATTTAAAATTTTATCTTTCCTGAGAAGCACTGGACAAATAGTCTACAAATGACAATTTTGCATACATTTGTGAGGGGGTTATGAGTCAGTCACAAGCTTGAGATGAACATTTTCATCCTCTTTTTTACATCTTCTTTACATCTTGTAAGTTTGACAGTGGATAGCAAAAGATTTGTAAATTAGATTTTATTAAAGCACAGAAAATAAGACATTGAAGAAAATAAATCAAATAAAATATCTGATAAACAATTCTAACCATTCCAATGGTTTGTTGGAGGAAATGTCATCCTCTTGATTCTTTCTTGGCATTTTAGCAACTTTCTTTGATTTACAAAGAAATACATTCCCATGTCCCTCCTGCAACTACCATTAAAGTTTCTTGTGCCTGTGATTTTCTAGCTGAAAAACTACTCTGCTCCTTTCAGCAATTTCCCACCTATTTTGATTTTGCAGGCTTTCTTCTTCTTCTTCTATCTAATTCTCATAATACTCCAGTTCTCCTGAACTAAGTGTTGTGAATTCTCAGGGAAGGAGAACTTTCCCCTCTATGAAAAATTGCTCCTGTTTCAAGTGGAATCAGTGACAATACCACAGTCAGGGAACATTACTCTCTGCTACTTGGCTACATCCTTTTAACCAAAAAAGCACATATATGAGAAACTGAATGAGCAAGTCAGGCAGTTAGACCATCTGTTAGCATCACAGAATAATTGATTACATGTCATTTTGCTTTTTCTAATTAAGTATTTACATTTGGGATATTGAATGAGCAGAAATAATTCAAAATGCTTCAAACCTTAAGTGCTGTTATCATTGCAAGTCTGTTAAGTAAGAACAGAGCTCTTATGTAAAATTCCATTTTGTAAATTTGGCTATAGACTTAACTGAGGCAAAAAAATGCAATAGATCTGTGTGCAATACTGGTAGAATTATTATAGGCTGAAGAAATGCTATCATTTTTCTTTTACCTTGGTCAGGCCCTGATTCATCATTGACTCTTTCTCATACTGTAACATGCAGTTAATTAATGAAAACTGAATTTGTGAACCATGTTAGCACTTAAAAGCTCTGAAAGAGTCGAAATGTTATCTCTCACCAAAACCAATAGGTTTGCTGACATACTGTCTCTTAAAATATCAGGAATTACTTAAAATAATGAAGTTCTTATTATTGAAGCAACTAGGACAAATGTTGTCCAAACATCATCAGTTTAGGCATAGTATTAATATTGGATTCTCATTTTCTCACAAAGCTTAGCAATGATAATAAGGAAAAACCTATTGTGAAGTGAGGAGCTGACAAGAATTTAAATTCAGATTTTTGAGGTGGATCCAAATTAATAGGAGACATTCTGGGAAGAAAATCTCTTCTAATTTATATAGATATTAGCATCATAGCAGTACAATAAGACTGAAAAAATGTACTCATTAATGAATTTAAAAAAGCAACTTGGAAACTCACTCTCTGGTAATACTGTGACTGTTGGAATTTTACTGGAATGTGACCTGCTTGAGAACTAGTTGCTAAAGATGGGCAATCAGCATATGAACCCCCAACTGTAATCTTTATCAGTTGCCGCCATGGAGAGAGACACTCATTGACACGGCCTGTGCTATCTGTGGACTGTCCGAAGAAAAAACCTCTCTGTACATATGCACATTTTCAGCACTGAGAAGATTCTGGCTCAGAGTGCCTGATTAACTCAGTAAGGCTGTCTGTGTCTGAGCACCTAGCAACAAGACAGGTGGGCATTAAAGAACAAAACTCTGTCAAGTTCCACAGTGGTTCTCTTTGCACAGGCATCTAATTTAGTACCTGTTTTCATATTTGCTTTGAAAATATTGGAGATTTTGGTAGGAATTTGGATAAAGGTAACCAAAAGGAAGATGGGATATTGATGCACTCAGCCAGGTAAAAAATATTTCATTGCTTGATAAAGCAAGTAGTAGTAAGGACTGACAATTCTACATAAATATTGTATACTACAAAAAATATAGTCTATATGTATACGCAAACACTTGTGACAGGATAATAAAATGATCTCTGCCTGCAACATGCTTTACATTCTTATGACTCTTTTTTTCCTTCTTAAATAGAGTATTAAAGGTGAAGATATTTCTAAAAATAGGTAACTTCACACTTCTAAAATTGAACAATTACATTTTTTATTGTCAGAAAATGTATCAGGGATCTTTTACAGTTCTGATTCTGCTACACACAATTTGTCAGCTGTTTCCCAGAATATTACTTTTAGGACATGCACATTTTAGGACAATTTTAGGACTTTTAGGACATTGACAAAGGAAGCCCTTAGAGAAAGTTTTTTATTTAGCTAAAAATGTAACCATTCTGCATGTGTTATGTGCTGATTATAATTCATCATCTCTTGAAGAAAGTCAGCATCTTTTTAAATACTCCCTTTCCCTACTTTGTGACATTTTAATGTTATTCTAAGTCAAGGCAAACTATTGCTGTTCTGAAAAAATAGTTTTGAGAAAGCTGTCTATTATCTAACCGCTAACATGGAGAATGAATCTACATCACGCAGTGAGTGATTCTCAAAGATTGACTGCTCCAGACTCTAAAAATATATCAAACCAAAAATGACAGCCAAGAAAATGTGACAGACATTTACAGGTGTGTAAGGAGAACCCAACAAATTTTAAATATAAATGGAAAGTATTCAAGAAGTGAAATCAGGGCCTGGTGACCAGAAAGAATATAAAGACGCTTGTCCAAATATGTAAGGGATAGTGTAAGGAAAGAAAAAGTCCACTTGGACTTGTGAATCTGCTGAGGTACACGCAGAGAAAGAGGAAGAACTCCTTCAAATGCATCACCAGCAAGAGGGCGATGAGGGAAAATGATGGCCCGCCATCACCTCTGCTGATTAGAGGAGAACTGATCACAAAGAACATGGGAAGGGTTGAGGTATCCTATGCCTATTTCACTTTTGTCTTTGCTGGTTATCCATGCCTTCAGTCATTATCAGTCAATAATAGAGACAAAGCTTTTTTACTTCTTCATTAATGACATGGATGATTTTTAAAAACTCTGCGGAGTGTCAAGAATACATGAGATGGGTGCACTGCCTTACAAAGGGACCACAGAGGGACCTCAAAGACGGGAGAAACATGCACATTGGAACATCATGAAGTTCCACAAAAGAAAATACCAACATCCTGTGACCAGGGAAGAACAACATCAGGCACTAATACACACTGGTGGTCAATTGGCTAAGAATCTGCTTTGCAGTGATGGTCCTGGAGGTGTTGGTGAACAAGCTGACCATGAAATACCAATGTGGCCTTGCAGCAAAGTTCCTGGAATGCATTATTAAGAGTACTACCACCAGGTTAGATGATCCTTTTTCCCTCCACAGCCCTAATGAGACATACCTGGAGCATTCTCTTCTGGATTCTCCAGTTTAGGAGAGGCATGGACTTACTAGCTCAAGTCCATCAATATATCACAAAGATAACTAAGATAACTAAGGCTTTGAAGAATCTTTCATTTAAAGAGAGTCTGAGGCCTGCATCTGTTCAGCTTGGAGAAGAGAGGCCATCTTACCAATGTTCAAGAGAGCTGTAATGAAAGCAAGCCCAGGCTCTTTTCAGTGTTATGCAGTGACCAGACAAGAGGTAAATACAAGAAATTCCTCTAAAACATAATAAAGATATTTTCACTGTGAGGGTGATCAAACACAGAAGATTTGCCATTTATTTTGTGGCAAAATAAAGATGATCAAAACCCAACTAGACACAGACCTCCTTAACCTACACTAGTTGGTTATGCTTTGAGCACGTGTGTTGCAGCAGACAATCTGCAGATATCCTTGCCAACCTCAGCCATTCTGCTGTTCTGCAATATTGCTTCTTTGTGTTTATACTCTTTTAAAACTCTATACATGCCCAAAAAATTTTATTACATAGACTCATGGGTTTAGAGATTAATTTAGGGAAGAAGGATATACAAAAGGCATTTGACTTAACCTACCCAGTCAGAGCAGGAATGTTATATGGCTAAACTAAAGCGATTGTGTCACCAGTTCTTAAAAAGGGTCCAGAAGAAGATACAGTAATTAACCACAGTGCCCATTTCCTTCATGTACTCCCTCATATCAATAGTTAGAAGGTGTTGTAAGACATTATACGACTGATTCAGTTTTATGCAAAATACAATGACAAGTATGAAGTTTCAAAAGTATTAGATTCCTGGATATAGATATTCTTAAGAAGAGAAGTGGTTCTGTTAGTTCTTACCCAGGGTCACTTTAGCTCATTCCAAAAAAGCAAGTGGGATCATAAAAAATAGAAATTTTGTTTACTCTGTCGCTTTTCTCAAGTAGCTGAATTATCAGAAACTACTTAACTGAACAGATAAAAGAAACAAAATATATTTGCTTTTTGAAGAAAAAAAAAAGCTTCTTCCAGAAAGACTCTCATGCAAAATACAGTGATATCTAACTAAAAAAATGGGTATCAAGACCTTTGGTACCTTTTAAAAATGTATAATATAAAATATTTATAAAAAAAATTTAGATTTTTTCATTTTTACATCTTAAAGACAGGACAAATTTTACAATGCAGCTTTAAAAGCACAATCTTGCCATGGATTGATAGAATTTAGTATCTTTCATTTATTACTCTTTGATTGGCCACTACAAAGATTTATGTTGCAGCAAGGCTGGAAGATTGCTGCATCTCAAAGCTCAGCATGAATTTCAATTGTAGATTATTTCACATAGCTGTAGCTTAGTGAAGTAATTTTGCCAAAAATCACTTGAAATAACATATAGGATTGTCTTCTGCTTTATTTCAAGCATTATTTTTCTCCCATTTATATGGCCAGCCTAAGAAATGTAAATTGCTGCTGACAAATTGAATAACTTTGTCTTTTTTCCTGTTATTCACCTTGTTTTTGTTCTTTCTCTGTAGCCCCAGAGATTTATGCCCTGGTGAGCACCTGAAACTGATAAGTAGGAGTAGCCTTGAGTAAGCAAAACAATTAAGCCCCTAATCAAGTTATGAATTTCTATCCATCACTCTTTGACACTGTGTGACACCTGCCTGACTCTGTCAGTTCTGGCTGACATGGATTCATGTGAACATAAATCTTATGACTCAATGATCAGATATGAAGCTATTAGTCCATCAACTCTTATATGAAAAAGTATTTTTTCTGCTTCAGCATGATTGTTAACATGTCTATGAAAACGACTTGGGAAGAGAAGTAGTCATTCACTGTACTACAATATTACTAGAAAGCCAGATCCTAGGTTACTGCGCTGTATTCTGATGGCTTCTGAGGAAAATGGCAACTGCTCACGACATTACTTAGACCTACACTCAGTATAACTAAGCATTCATCATCTCCAAGATCTCTTCTGGTGAAACAATTCTACCCTGTTGTATAGGGAATATTTCTAGGGAAGTACTCATTATATGAAATATGTTTCCATTTCATTTTCTGGCAAAAACACTTTTCACATTTGCCTAAATGAGCAGCATGAATTTCCAAGTGGACAAATTTTTGTTTGTTTTACATTTGTGACCTGCTAAATTCTGTCATACCAAATTATGGCAAATTACAGGAATCACATCCTGTTACATAGTTTATATTCTAAGTCAATTCATCTTGGTACAGTATGACAAAATAATGCAATATATCAGTTCTATAAGCACATTCTTTAAGTAATGAAGTAACATTTCAGCATTAAAACCAGAGCACCTATTTAGTATTAAAGATCCATCATCTACTTCAACAGCTGTGTGTGAAGCAATTGGATCTACTGGAAGGAGATATTTTTGTTGTTTTCTCTGCTAATTGATTAAACAGTGCTGTGCAACCATTCTCTCCATATTGTAAAAACTAATTCCATTAAAAAACTCACTCTACGTGTCAACACTCTGGGAACAGAACATATCTCAGTTGATAAATATATGTGCTATTGAAACATAGAGCTTGAGTTTTAAGCAGCATTGGTCTTCATTAAAACCGTGACTGAAGCTGGCATTTCAGTAATCAAACTTCTATGGAACATGAAATATTCGTGCAAGATTGTAGTATGAACAAAGTGTTTTCAGGGCAAAAAACTTAAAAAATTTCTCTCAATAAGATATGCCAGTCAATTTTGTGGAAATCCCTATAAAATATCTGGCAGGAGTGAACAGACTACTAGTCCCTGTCTCCATACAGCAAACACTAGACAAGGTGCCAGTGACATTTACATTGCCTCACCACTCATGTTCTAAGGATCCACCTGGATAGCCAGGGCCCAATAACAACATTGCATCATTAAGGAGGTGCGATATATGCTTACAGCAAGATTGCCATGCGAAACACAGGTACTTTGACTTGGTTTAGTAATGGAGGAATTTGAGCTGTGATGTGGGACTCCATATGAATTTGAATGGTAACCTACTCAATTTCTGAAGAGTGACCAAAATAACCTCCATGCTACTAAAATGAAGTTGTTTCTGGTTGCATGGTACTACACTAAAAATGGAAGTTGTTACTGTCAATGAACCCTTGCACTCAAACAGGAGGAACCATTACAAAGGTAAAAGGGCTTTCAGTCACTATCCCTTTAAACATCTGTTTCCATAGTCAAAAGAGCGAAGAACAGAGAATGCTAATAAAGCAGCCTGTTTTTAAAGTCATTATCCCACGAGTTTCTCCAATTAGATGGCTTAAAGGGGAAGGGACAATATTTCAGAAAGGCATTTTTTCTTTGATATTTTCAGATTAGTTAGCCATGGGGCCATCAGCTCATCTCTTTCTGCCCTATTGATAACAGGAGTTGTGTCAGGAGAAAATTTGGAGAGGCAGAAGGCTAACAAACCCAGCATCCTCGACATGATGTTGGTGGCTGAATTATGATTCAATGAAGAAATGGGGGTATATGGAGGAGAAAGGAAAACAGACAAGTATTACATGAAACAGACCAGTTAGAATTTTGGCAATTTTGCACTAAAGGGTATAGATACTTCTATATGTAAAAAATTATTTTATCCTGTCCTTTGCACAAAAGGGCTTCTAGGGAAAAAGCAAACTTTGTTATCCAGAAAATTATATCTGGGTCTTATTCTTGACTCCCAAAAATGTACAATGAAATATATCTCCACTTTTCAGAAAAATCATTATCTGGGCAAATAAGTATAATTTGTGTTTTACAAAATAGTCTGTTTAAACATTTTGTAAATGACATTAGAAATCTCTGAAAAGTAAAAGAAATAGTCTTTTAACAGTCTATTATATAAAACAGTTATCTCAGTCTAAGAACACTAATCGGAACACAGCTAATCAGTATTTCAATTGCTCAGTAGAGCATCTTATGTTTTCAGATGGATTCTTTAATGTTGATATGTAAAGTTTATAGAAAAAAAGAGGTTTGTGTAATTGTATATGTAAGATCATTGTGGATCTTGAAAGTAATTTTCAAAAGAAATTCAAAAGCTCCATTTATATTTCAAAGTCACAAGGTATTATTTTTCACTATCATTCATATCTATTTATCTGTCTGTCTATCTATCTATCTATCTATCTATCTATCTATCTATCTATCTATCTATCACAAACATACATGCAAAAAATCCTCACTATCTAACATAAGAAGCAAGTCTATTTTGGTCACTCTTTTTTGTTTGTTTCCTTTTTAAATAACAATGCAAGTTGTTGAAGTAAGAAGGCAGAGGACACAAACTAACAGCTGATAAAAGATGTGTCAGCCTTTGTCGTAGATGCTGGAAATAATACACTTTAAAATAAAGTTAGAGTCATAGTACTGAACACACCAATTCTGTCTGGTAAATTTGTAATACGTTCTCCAAAAAGTGCAACAATTTTTTTGGATTGGTAATTCAATTTCAAGTTGTTAAGTTACTTCAATTTGACATGGTGTACCAGTAAATTTCAGAAATTATGCTTTTCTATTTTTTGGCATAACAGATTTTCACTTTATGATGAAATAGTGTTTTATTTTGCATATAACTAAATCTAAACTGAAAACAAACAAACAAATCTACACAACTGAAAAATAAAATCCTTTTTAAGGCTTTTCAAAGCCTCTGTATAAGCCCTTGTGTATGTTTTACTTGGGTAAGATGGGTTTCATTTGAAGCCAAGAATTTTGACATGCAGTACTGGCACAGAATCAAGTGTGCTTGCTAGCAGATCTTACATCTGTGACTGAGAATGGGCTGTGCATTCTTGAGATTCTATTACACCATTTGACAATACTGAAAAATCTAAATCCTCATCACAGAGCAGGTAGTGAACCTACTGAAAATCTCAGCAGGAATCTCTGGCTATGGAATAAAACTAACATAAAGAAGATCTAGTGCTAATGAACGTCTTTTTGTACAAATCACATATGTAGATAGGAGGAATACTCACAAGAAAATATCCATTCCCTCACTTAAAGTATGTCTAAGGCTGGGAAGTTTCAAGCTACTACAAATAAATAGTTTGCCCTTATGTGTTCATATAAATATCGTATTAAAAAAGATAACATGTAGATTTTGTTCAGCAGAAAAGTCAGTTACCTGCAAGGAATTGTGGATTTTTTTGAGCATTATTTTTATTTTTCCTGGGCACTGAGTTTATCTACTGATTTATCAATGCAGAACATCTTTTTCACATTAATTTCTAGGAAAGAATTAATAGGCTTCATCTGCATGTAGTTACAACACTGCCATTGCATACAGAGACCAAGTATTTCTCCAAATTGACCTGAAAGTCTGCCATTCTTATTCCATTACAGATACTGTTTGCAGTACTTTTTATTTTGAAAAAATGCACCACATCCAGTAAGTGATCTTTATTGTCTCAAAGTGTAATTATTTGCTCCTTATGGTTCAATCCATACATCCTGCCATTCTTCTCTACCAAGATCATTATGGAACAATGCACTGTAGTGGATGTTGCCATGTGTTCAGTATTTCTGCTCACATGTTTTTCTGGGGTTTCTATCCATCTCTTCTTCTGCACTCCCTCATTTCATATGTAGAGATGCTTTCACTATGGAATTTAAACTCTGTTAACATAATTGTCTACCAATATTTACAGAAAATCAGTGTTAGAAAATACGTCAGCGTTACATTTATATGCCCACGTAATTTCATTTCTAAGAATCTTTCCTTTCTTTCTTTTTTTCTTTTCTTTTCTTTTTTTTTTAAATCTCCTCTAATGATAATAAACTAAATAATACAACTAAGAAAATTATATGTATTTGTATACAATAAAGTTCCACTTGGTACCTTCATAGTGCTGAATGGTGCTACATCAGGTTCGCAGATGGTCACTAGTGAGGTTTTACATGGCTTAGTTTAGGGTCAATCCTGCTTAATAACTTTATTATTACCCCTCAGACTCCCTTATTGCAAAGCAGACAAAACCAAAGTCCACAGCTGCTGCTCACAATACATTCCCTCCAGCCCTTTCATCAGTGTCCTCTAGATTCATTGAAGGACTCTCACTCCTAAAATTGTGGGGCCCGGAACTGCCCCCAGTGCTCACGGTGAGGCTGCACCAAGTACAGTGAGATTATCGTCTCTTTTTCTCAGCTGGTCATGCAGTGTTTGGTGTACCCTACAGTGCATTTTGTCCTCTGGGCTGTGAAGGACCACTGCTGCCCCGTGCAGAACCTGCTGCTGAGAAACACCCTCATATCCCTTCCTGCAGGGCTACTCTCCAGCCACTCCTCTCTCAGTCTATATTAGAGCCAGGCAATACTCTGTCCCAGGTGCAGAACCACAGAATCAGGCATTTTGACTTGTTAATGTTCGTGCCAATATTCATAGCTCTTTGCTCCAATCTATCCAGATCCCTTTGCAAGGCCAAATCCTCAGCACCTCCCTGTTTGGTATCATCAGAAAACTTCCTAATTGTATGTTAAACTTTTAGCTTATATATTGTTGAAAAATATATCCAATAGAACCATGCTTAGAACCGAACCCTGAGGAACACTGCTGGTGATCACTGGTGGCATCATATTTCTACCAAGTAGCTAGGAGTCATTAACATAAGACTGAAGAAAAGGAACTAACAGCTTGATTTTCTGACTGAAATCATGGTTCTAAATTTCTTAATTTTTTACATTTATTTAAGAAAATTATTTAAATAATGTGGCCTGGGGTTCTCAAAACAGTTTGAGATTATATATATAGAAAGCAAATTTTATAGTCTTTTTAAGCAATGTATTATTTTATTTCAACAAGGGAAGTGCAAAGTCATGTATCTGGGGAAGAGCAACCCATGCAACAATATATGCCAGGAGACACACAGCAAGAAAGTAGCTTGGTAGAAAAATACCAGGGGTCTTGGTGGACGCTGAATTGACCATGAGCCAGCAATGTGCCGTAAAGGAAGCTCCCAGCTTGCATGAGGAAAAGCATTGCATAGGTAATACCTGCCCTCTACTCAGCCCTGATGAGGCCACATCTGGAATACTGTGTCCAGTTCTATGCTCCCCAGTACAAAAGAGATAGAGACAAGTTGGAGATAGTTCAGTGAAGAGCTGGAAAGATGATTAAGGGACTGGACAATTTCTTCTGTGAGAAAATTCTGAGAGAGATGGGACTGTTCACCTTGGAGCAGAGAAGTCTCAGAGCAGATTTTGTTAGTGTGTATAAATGCTCAAAGAGATGGTGCAAATAAGAGCTTTTCAGTGGTGTTTACCAACAGGACCAGAGGCAATGAGCACAAACCAAAGCACAGGAGGTATCCTCTGAGCACTGGGAGTCACTTCCTTACTGTGAGTGTGACATGAGCACTTGCACATGCTGACGTAGAGTCTCTATCCTTGGAGGTATTCAGCAGCTGACAGCACATAGTGCTGGTCTACGAGTTCTAGGTGGCCCCAGAGGGGGCCAGTTTACCTCCAAAAGTCCCTTCCCACCTCACCCATTCTCTGATTCTGTGATTCTAATTTATTGTGTTAGGAATTCCACTCAAGACCTTTAGTCTAGATACATGGAAAGAAAGATGGTCCTGATCAAGCTGAAGATTAAGATGCAGCAACACACACTGTACAAACTAGGAAACTCTTAAAGCATTGCCCATTTAAAGATTTACACACAGGTTTAGCTTAGTGTCCCCAGTCCCTCTAATCTCCAGCATCGTGAAAGCCAGAATCAAACAAGAAAAAAAACCACAGAAACAAAAAACCCAAAACCAAAAGAAACAAAACCAAACCAAAACAAAACTAAATACACACAAAAAAAAACCCAAACCAAACAAAACAAAACAAAAAAAAAACAACAAAAAGGCAAGAACAAACTACTTCACTATCAAGTATGTAGTGAAGTACTTTTACAAAACTGATCAGATCTGGGATTTGTTTCATTAGATCAGATAAACTGTACAGATAGTTCTTAAAGATCCTTATTCACTCAGCAGTTTGACTAGTGTTGCAGCAGGTGTTTTGATGGCAAGGGAAGCATCTGAGGTTTGGGTGATTTCAACCTCCCTGTCTGGCTGCCAGTCTGCTTTTCCCTAAGGAGGCACACACCAGAGAAATAAGTTCTTTCCTGAAAGTGAGCATAGATCCCGCTTTTCCTCCACTGACACTTTTTGACAGGAGGTGGGGGAGATATGCAAAGATTGCAAGGCAGTTTTAAGGTGAGGTTAAATGTCACAGCCATTGTAGTTTAACAGTTTACTGCTGGAAAAAGGAGGAAATTCCTCCTTCCACCTCATTACTGTGACAGCCTCAGTCTCCCTGGTATTTTGATGCTGCGATTTAGGTCTCACACTAATCAGATCCTTAGATAACATGATTCAAATTACTAAACTATTGAAAAACTATCCATTTTTTCCTACAAAGCTAGTTTTTTTATCAGACTTCTTCTTACTGGCTGATGGAGGGGCTTGGCAAGCTTCACAGTCAAAGCCTTTCCAGAAGAGGGAAGGCCTAACATGACATTCCTTTTGGTGCTGGCAAGATGCTGAAGCGGCTGCTGTTGCATCATACTGATGCACAAACTCACTGCCCATGAAGAACAATAGTAAAGCATACCATATGATGGTTAACATAATTATAGCATAGGAGGATATGAATCAACTGCTGAGTGTGAAAGACCATTTATGGGAGTGATATTTCAGTAATTTCAAAGAGCTAAAAATCATCCGCAAATTCCAGAGACTGCACTACATTATTCACAACTGTTCTATTAATGTTCTTGGGAGTACAAGACAGAAAACAGAACAAAATATTTTTTCCTAGAGTGTTAAAATATTTTGTGAATCTAGTTTTTTGTTGTTGTTTGGTTGCTTTTTTGGTTGCTGGGTTTTTTTTTTATTTTGTCCATTTTATCTATTCTGTTTTCTTCATCACTTTGGAAGCAGAAGATAGATAAAATGTCTTATTAACCTCTTTCATTCTTATACTGTATATGAGCAAATAGCTAGGGAAAGCCTTCTAGTCCCTCTATTTCTGCAAAAATAATAGTCTTAAAAAGTAAAACCTGTTATTTTTTTTTATTATGTTTTGTCAGATAATATCAGAAAAGTTCAACCTGAAAAGTGAAAGTTGGTCAAATAGGATTAGAGGAAATACTGGAGAAAGGAGATATATCTTCACTAGAGAAAATTGCAAACTCCTCCTTTTTTAATAGTGCAATTTGATTTTACAGAGAACTCTTCTATCCTTCCATATAATGTTTGACATTTGAAAACATAAATTAAAAATGCTTCTTGGTTCACACAAAAATTTGCATGCTGGCCAATCTTTTTTAAACTTAATGGCAGTTCCAAAATAGTCAAATTAGAACCCAAAAAAGTGTTTCAATAGAAGTTTTTGTGATGATAACATATCTCAGAAGTATCTTTCAAATAATATCCATATGAAATACACATTTCACCAATTTCAAATAATGAAAGTTTGCAGCATCAAAGGCAATAACAAGAAATCAAGGAATTCTTTGCAATTTTTTGAAATATAATTTTTTCATCTGCCTTTAATTCCGATTAAGTCGTTTTTAAAACTTGAGAAACTACGGACTGTTGAAGTGTTGCCAGTCTTTAGCAGCACCTGGAACAGCAAACAAATAATGTACCTTTCAAAGCCTTACTAATAGACACAATTTAAGATAGAAACTTCATGCTGATGGATGTAAGGGGCAACTGAAATACTTAAACATATAGAATCTGATTCCACTCTCATTTATTCCATTGCCTTCCATGTACTGACTTCCAGAAGAGTGAGAAAGAGACAAACTGGATATTAAATGACATTCAGAACAAGACTTATCACTATAATTTCTTCAGTAATGTTATTTATCTCTTTATGCCATACAATAGTTGCAAGGACAGCATTAAGTTAGAAAAGCAATATTGAATCTCCCTGAACAAACAAAATTTTAATTGTACTTGAAAGTACCTACTGCAGAAAATTCTGCACATTTATTGACAAGAAGAAGGGACCAGCCCAGGATATTTCAGAATAACTTCTATGCTCAGCAATGCATAAGAGAAAAAAAAAGTGTAAGAAAAGATTAAAGATACATGATATTCTCAATTTTTAGTCCTATTTACTTTGTACTGCATAGCAAAGTGGAACAATGATTCAAATTTACAGTAAAAAACTTATTTTAAATTATCTTTGAACCACGTACTCACAGATTTTCTTACTCTAAAATTTGGGGTTTCCAGAAAGGTAGTAAGAGTACCTTTCAAATTTTCAAATGTGGTTTCATAGCATTTGGTGGGTGTGGAGTGGGTGGGGGACACAAATAGAAAACCCCAAATCTTTGCAAGTGTTTCGAAACAAAGTGCTTTACTTAAAATATGTCAAGCTAAGGTAATCATAGAGCAAGAGAATTAATGTCCACTTTTATAAAATTAACTTAAAAATACATCATCTGAAAGATATTACCTTGAAGTCAAAATAATTTCATTTAGTCATGGACTTGTCAATATTTTTGTGAGGCATGTCCCTTTCAACAGGAATACCAGCTGCTTTACGCTTTGTCTATTAGGACAATATAAGTCACTAAAATTGTGTTACTATTTGATCTGAATTCTCTTAAGAGATGAGGACAAAGAAGGAGAAGTGAATTCAAGTGCTTATTTATCCATTTTTAAAAATTATTAGAATACGAACACATATCTACTCAGTCACTTAAATATTAATGTTTACTAAAATTCCAGATATTTTGTGTAACTAAAATAATGGGCTAAAAGACATGCAACAAAACTTGCGTGAGACCTTGGACTTGTACCTGTAGCTAGGCAAGGGATCCCACTGTTTACAAAGCTGAATCACATTTTAGGAGTGCACTGAAGCATTTCAACCAAAATAAGACAACTTGTCAAATGTGAATTAGATTTGTATGTTCTTTCCACCACTATTTCTTGAATTTCTTTACAATAATCAGACATGATTTTCAGGGAAAACCATCTTTTCACTCTTGTTCACTCAAAATTCTGAAATTATGTGTGTGAAAACACAGATTTTCTGTATGCCATTAGACCTACTTAAATCTTAGAAGAATTTATATATAATTGAATGCATTGTCTAGCTAATGGCCTATGTAAATGATACACATGAAACAAAATCATTCCTTTAATAAATGCTTAAACAGCAACAGATTTCTAGGTTTCTTCCTTGAAACCTAAAAAGACATAAAGGGAAGAGACAAATCAGGTCACAGCACATCCTGATCTTAGAAATAACCAGGTTTTGCCAAAGAACATTCATTTTCTCATCATTCATGCCCCTAGGTCTTTCTTCTTCTTCTTTCTTTCCTTTTCCCACAAAGGGAAGAAAGAGTTCAAAGAACAGATGATTTATATTAAAGAGTCATGAACTACTTTTTTCCAAAAATTGTTCCTGGAGATATTATTTTTATTCACTGAATAGAATTATGTGTTATCACAAAAATATTGCTAAATCTAGAACAAGTAAGAAGGAAGAATGACACAAATAAGAAGCTGCCTTTTTTGTATCAATTCAATGTAATATCTTTACCTTCTAGAGGTTCATTCTGGGAGAAGAACGAATTCTAAACTAAAACATATGTTAAATAAGCACAAGGGAAAACCAGGAGCATTGCATAAAAAGGTAATTGTCCTTTTGTTTTTATGATTTGTCTAGCACACAGCAGAACAAGAAGGAGTTCCTATGCTATCAAGGAAGAAATATGGTTAACACACAAGCTTACTTCAGCAAAATTTGGCGCAGGAGATAAGCAATGTTGGCCAAGGACTGCTGAAAAATGTAAATAAAATGGAGTACTTGTTACGTGGCTATACATGCCTATGTATAACTATTTTTTTTTTTATGAGCTTGTTAATGTAGGAAAGAAGAAAGAACAGTAAACTAAAGGTGGAACAGGAATACCAGTGGAACCAGGACAGGCAGAAGACTACAAATTATAAATTTAACACCATAACAAACAATTCATGCTTCAGCTTTCTTTTCAGACAATTTTCATCCATTTATGCTATACCATATTTTGTAATACAGTTCTTTACAAAAATGACCTAAAAGGATACCAGAAGGCAGCAGAAAGATCCACCTGAAAATGGCATGATATATGGGTACATCACAATTCTGTATCAAGAGAATGGGAGAGAGCTATTGCTCCACATCATGATAGACAAAAAGAAAAATAACACACAATGTGAAGGTAAAGCTGGAACATAAAGCTATTAATCTTCATTTATTTCCTATTATTTAGTATCACCCTCCCATTTAAATCTACTTTTAGTGTGTTTTGTTATGTCTTACTTCGGAGAAAAGATGAAGATACTTTAGTGTTGCTTCCCAATCCCATATATCAGAAACAATTATATTTAAAAGGCTAGTGGTTAAAGCAGCCAAACATTTAAAGGGAAACATATAATTGGACCCAAAGGAGACAAAATGGAATGTGATCTGGAGAAGTTAGTTTTTCATATGAGCAATACATAATAAGAAATGCCTGTATTACCCTCTAGGTTGTGACATTCATAAGTGATTGCACAAAATGCTGAAATATCCATGGGTATCTAGAAGCATGTTATGATGCCTCTGTATATTTAAGTGAGAAGTTTGGGAGATTGGGGAAAACACAGCTAGTGTGCACATTTCCCTTAAAAAATGTCTTGCTGATGGTAGAAGCCTCTGGGGAGAGCTTAATGGAAGCCTCTTTGCCTGAGTCTTTCTGAGGTCCATAGGAAAGGAAGTGCTTTAAAAGGGTTCATTGGAAATGGGATAGAATCAATTTCTCTACATTTCTCTTCAGGCTTTCCAAGGCACTTTCAGGTGTTGCATGCAGGAGCAACATGTATTACTGCAATTTTTTATTAATGCCTTGAACATACTATATTCCTTAAACAGAGGAAGATAAACATACTAGAAAATACACTTGCCTCAGATTTACTGCTTTTAACCAATATGGGCTTTTGAGACCTCCTTCATATCCTAGCTTTGTTGCTATTTCTATCTTATTATTTTCTTTCAGCAGTATATTCAAAAATATGACAAATATCTGGTTTGTGACTAAAAATCCAGTTCAGCATATCCACTGCTCTATCAAGTACAACACAGAAAAGCTCATACATCATTTACTCTTGGTAGCATGACAGCAGCGCAGCCAGTGTGTTGGACAAGAAGCTACAGATAAGAATTTTTATTCTTCTCAGGGCTTAACTCTTGCTTAGCCCTGCACCTGCCAATTTGTGTTCAAGTCTCAGAGCTTGTACTCAGGTAGAGTGCCAACTTGGAAATGAAACAAGGCCAGGACTTTAACTTAAACGTGGCAGTGCTTTTTCCATCTCTGCAGCAACTCCCGCGCTTGGAATAGTTCAAAAATGTCTGGCTGCTTCTGCAATTTAGAGATCTTTCATTTTTAGGTCAGGCTGCCTCACAAGCTACAGAGATGCAGTAAGCAATTCAGATCAGGAGGAACATGCTGTTACTCCTATATAAACACAGAAGTTTAAAAGGCAAGAAAATCTTTACAGATTTTATTTTTAAATCTCCTGTTGTGGCATATAATCCTTATGCTTTACTAAGCAGCTCCTGGAGCGTGGCAGTACAGATACAACAAGAGACTTCTGTCACATATCTATCAGAGATTTTAAGAATGAAATATTGTAACTCCCCATGTGAAAGGATAAAATATCACAGTAAACAAGCAAATATCTAACTACAGAATTAATTTGTAGTACTTTAAGGAGAGTTCTGCATATACCCAGATTCGAAAATAATTTGCAAAATTAATACTCATCTATAACATATTTAAAATCAGACATGTGATTTTGCTATTGATTATTCAATGTTGCAAAAAACAACATTCTCTGGACAGTCAGCATCAACTTGTGGCAATATTATATGCAGCTCAATGGATTTTTGCTTTTTTGTTTAAAGGTTACAGATTGGTTTTGCTTGGGGGGATTGCTGACAAAGCACTTGGCAGTAGGTACAGCACATCAACAGTAAGTAGATCAGAGTATTTTACCTGCAAACGTGTTGCAATAAAGTGACATCATTCAATCAATACAGACTACTTAGTTAACATTTTTCTTAATGTATCTGGATTACCAGTTCATTAGATCATTACCTGATAAATAGCATGGGTAATGAATCGAGAGAGTAACTACATACCTTCAGGAAGAACCTGCTCGATAACAATAATCCATTAGAAAAACTGGCAGTATCCTCTGATCTATTGCCCGCAAAGCTATGACTTGATGGAGAGTTTCATTCCCTCTGCTCAGCACTCCAGAAGAAAATCAGCCCAATTTAAATATTTCTCAGGATGTGACAGCTCTCTAGATCCCTGGCTGCTTTCTTTTCCCAGGGGTTGACAATCGGGTGTTCCAGTGTGCATAGAGCAGTGAAGATGAATTGAAAAAGCTTGAGATAAATTAGGAATGGCTAAGTTAAAATTGTCTCTGCTCCCGAGTCTCTCATCTGCAGTCTGCAAGCCTATTTTGCTGTGAAAAAGCTAGATGGCAGGCTGCCTCAGTGAGTTCTTCTTAAGCGACAGGGAGCATTTTCAATGAAGAAAAATTCTCCCATTATCTAAGCTAATGTGACTGCAGCTAAATCTAGTCTTAAAAGTGTCTACTAGCATGAAATTCATTCTCACTGCTGCTTTCTTTCAAGCCACAGGTTAAAAAAGAGAAAGGAAAAGAAAAAAAATCAAAGAGAGCACCACCCTAGATTTTTCTGTATTAAAAAAATACTCAAACTTTAAAAAGTTGATAAATGGCAATACATTTCATAACTAAAAATCTAAGTGTTAGGAATTATCACTGTTTCAAAACCTTTATCTGTTTATACTCAATTAATTTTTCCACTATCTGTTCTTTCTGTTTTGTTTTTAATTGGTATCATGTCATTGCAATTATCTTCGTTTTCAATGTTCTAGGAAAGGAAAGAGCAGTATTTTCCCCTTATTGGCAAAAAATGAAGTCACAGCTAAAATTCTGAACAATCACCATGTTTTGCCTTAGTAGATAATCCTCAAAACAAAAAGTGATTGCTATTTTGCCATGCCTCTAAAAAATATTGTGCAACAGGGTTTTTTTAATTATGAACCACTTCTGCCCTATTAAAAAAAAAAAAAAAGATAGAAGTTTTCTGAGTATCATTTTAGTGCCTAAGCTCTTTGACAAAGTAACTAATATCTGCTGTTATGAAAAAAGTTTTTACATTGAAAACACTAGGATAGGAGTTTTTCATTAAACATATTAAATTAAGTTTTTTATCCTCTAAAACATTAGATACTATTAATTAAAAAAAGTTCAAAGGGTCAAGTTTCAAGTTTAAGAGTTCAAATTTCAAAAAGTCATGCTCCCTAGTAAGCAAATCCTCTCTCTAGTTTCAACTGATCTAGTTTTCTGAAGTCCTAGATATCTACCACTAATGACTCTCAGACTTGATTTCTCAATGACATGGAAATTCAGCCCCCCACCTTAAACTGTAAATTAACAGAGATGCAGCTGAATACATATGAATATAGCCTTAGTGCTAGAGAGCATTTTGAGAATGATAAATAGATATATTGCCAAGAAAGAGATATAAACCCTTCTTTCATCAAACAGGCCTGCAGAGACTGAAAATCTTTAGGACATGACTGCAGAGGCCTCTTTTTTTTCCCGTGCCCTGGGGTAAAACATTCCATTCTCTCACTTTCACGGAACTCTACCAGGTGAAGTGAAAAGGCACGACTAACATTTACAAATTGCCTTGCGGCTTAAATTACTAAAGCCACAGCCCCACAGAGCCTCTGTGTTTTACACTGAAGGCGTTATGTCCAGCCCATTTTTTTTTAAACAGAAGCTTCTTTGGCCTTTCTCCTAATAAACATCCCTTGAAGCCTATGCAAGCACTTGACCAGATCCAATTCTTCAGTATGTACAATGCATTAAATATATCCCAAAGTCACATATAATCCAAAAGGGTTAAAAAGTTTCCCATGATGCCTTGCTCTAAGATTATGTAGGGTGTTTTAACACTAACTTCTAGGTGAAAGTGGCTGTGCTGTAGTCTCTGTCATTAACAGTTGTACATTTTCTGTACAAACAGATAATAATATCACAAGCCATAGAATCATAGAATGGTTTTGGTTGGAAGAGACCTTCAAGATCATTTCATCCAAACACCCCCAGCTCTAGGTGGCCCTGTTTGAAGAGGGGAAATCCCTTCCAAACGCAAGAATTCTGCAATTTTCAGTATCATTTAGGAGCCACCAAAATCCTCAGTTCCATAGTTTCAGTGATATTCTGTTTCAATGTTTTCTAATTTTGTTAGCCTTTATTTTTCAAAACAGCTTCCTTAAATTATTTCAGATTATTACATTCCTCTTTTCTCCTGATCACACAATTGCAGCATCTGCTGCTGAAACTAATAAAACTGCTGAGACCTTATTGTGCGGCAGCCCAGCCCTAAATTTCCCAATTTCTCTTCACAATAGGGAAAAAAGCTGAAAGCCACCTGCTAGCCTTAAAGACAGTGTTGGTTTTTGTGCTATTTATTAATTTTACAATGAGAATCACTCATGTCTCTCTGCTCTCAGCATCTACTGCTTCAGCCAGAGCTATCAGTGACAATCTGCTGCTTTTCTTGGAGCCACAGCAACTTGGGTCAAACAGCTACGTCAGTGTCTCAAACTTCTATTCATAAAAACCCACTATCTTAAATAAATCAAAAATATATAATAATTGTAATTAACTATTTCTGGTGGTATTGTTATTTTAGAAGGTATGATTCATTCATGTTCTCTGGTTTGAGTAAGTAACATTGACATGTCAATTTCTAGGAGGTTTCTGGTGAATTTTGGGGAGTGACGTGGAAGGAAATAAAAAAAAAATTAGCAAGAAAAACATAGTAATTCAAAATGCCTTAGTAAAATTCTGACCTTTGACTATATATTCCTCTCAGCTTCCTCTTTTTTTAGTATCAGATGGAAAAGGGAGAAGGTAACAAATGTTTTTTTTCCAGGAAAAAAAGGTTTAATAATCCTTGAGGATGTTTAGGAATTTGGCCCAAGACACTGAGCCAAGAATAGAGACTTGGTTTGCAGAGTATTAGAAAAAGACATAGATTCACAAGAATTTCTCAGACATTTCCAGGAGAAAAATTAATAGGGCTTTTATTTTGTTTTGGTTTAGTTTGAGTGGGGTTTATTTTTGTTTGCTTGTTTGTTGTTTGGTTTGTTTTTCCTTTCCAAGTTTTCTACCGGTACAGCTTAATATCTTTTTGGAATCAGAGAGACCCAGATGGAAGCAGAGGTGACACTGTTGGCATAGCATGCTAGATATTTTTGGTGTACTGTAATCCAGTTATGAAAACATGTTTCAGTACCTCATAATGAGCAGAGATGAGAAAGGTGATCATGGAGCAGTACATATTGTAAATCCGGGACACGTTACCTGTCTGAGTAACAGAACTGGTAATTGCTTTAAGAGTACTTTGACCTGGGTATCTCAAAACTTTAGGAAAGCTGATTTTGATAAACCACTTATACACTGTGCCTATTTAATTTCTAAACTTAAATAGTAGTATGATTTCCACAGTTACAAGGCAGATTTCCAAAGAATATTAAACCTCCTTCTATATAATAGGATGCACTAAAAAAATATATTTGGCTAAATCTTTAGAACTATCAGTCTCCTGCAACTGGTGATTCTCAATAAGTAAAATAACTCAATTTACATTAATGTTTGTATTTCAAATTTCTCTGTCATTCTTCACTAGAGACAAAATACTGGTTAATAAATTCAGAATATATTCTCCTAGCTTTACCCTGCCTGCCTTGCATTAGATTTTCATAGCAGAGAAGAACTTCTAATAGGGAACTCCAGTGGGATTAGAGATATGCAATTCAAAGATGAAAACTTCAGTGACAGAAAGTGAGACCCTTTTGCTACTACATATTGTATTTTGCCTACATATGTAATAACTGAAAAAAACTGCAATGTGTATGCATATAAACATTTAGTTAACTCTTTGAAATCTCATTTTCATTACTGTGAAATGAACTCCTGCATAGTTTTAGATGCTTCATATGTTTCTTCATTGTTTGTACTTTGTGTGGTCAGTGCTTGTATGTTTTTAGGCCATAGCTTGCTGCTATTTTTTCTCTTTTAGATTCATAGAGGATTAGGTCTGGATAAAAATAAAACGCACAAAAAAATATTTTCCCCAATCTTAAGAGTTAATAGTAGAAAGTGTTTGCTTCCATTATGAGTGCACCTTAATGCCCTTCTGCCAGTAGTTTTCACACAGTAACCAGTGATAACATAGGAAATTACATTCAAGCTAGAAGTATGTAAGTTTGAAGAGAAAATTGAGATCTGGGTGTGCTATTTGGGTTTGACTTGTCAAATCCTGTGGGAGAATTTTCTAAAACCTCTCTTCAAAGTTGTCTTCTATGTGATGTGGTTTCCAGAAAAAATTAATTGAGACTTAGTGAGGGGAAGAAGGATGGAAATATATGAACTTAATATGTTGATGTTTGTTCTCCTTTTTGATTACTGTAAACTTCCTGCTTTCTTTCCTTCTTCATTGTGCATTTTAAAGGCAATAGAAAGAAAATTAATAATCATATGCAGAAATATATACTATTAAAAAGTAAGGGGTTTGATTTGGGTTTTTTGGGGTTTTTTGTGGGTTTTTTGTTGGTTTTTTTTTTTTATTGGTTGCTTTTTGGTTTTTGTTGTGTGGGTTTTGGGGCTTTTTTGCCTTCACCAAAGCAGACATGTAGGTATATTGTCTGGTTCTCTTTCCTTACTACATTTGTACAATAACAGAAGAAAATAGAATATATATATTCCAAGCACATTTAAGTACTTGGCTGGCCACAGATAAGTAAAAGATGTGACAAAAAGAGTCAATAGTCAAAAGTCAACATAATCCAGGAATTCTTCATTTAAAGTTCTGCATGTGTTTTCCCTAGTTATGCCTTATATCCAGTTAATTGATCATTGTCTGACAAAAGACATTCCACTTCCAAATTACGCTCAAAACTTACCACATGATGCCCATTAAAGGCCACACATTCTTCTTATGAACCTATGTATGGACTAAATACCTTTTGAACAATTTTCAAAATGGAAGAATACACAAGCACTCACACACTTGCTATAAGAGAAATTATTACCAAGATGTGAATACCTAGTATTATCAAGATGTGAAAACTGAAAAGATAATGTCTGTAAAATGTAACAGTTCACTGAGGGGTCCTGACATCACACACTATGTTTTTTGGGTTTTTTTTTCCAGAGGTCCATTTCCTTGATATCTAAATTTGTTCCACTTATTGAATATGCAGTTGGAGTGCATGATGTGTGTTCCTAGGGTATCTTTTTTTGTGTTTTGTTTTGTTTCAACCAAAGGAAAACCAGATCATGCTCTCTGACATCACTCCGTGGAGAAACAGAAACTGGGAATATATAGGATGCATGCACCAAAATACTAACATATGTGCCCCTGTACTACACTTGACAAAGATGAGGAAAGAAAAAGGATTTATGATCCATTACAAATCAAATAGTTCAAGATCTACCTATGTTAAACCAAAAACACTTCCAACAAACCACCTGAAAAGTACTCCCCACCTTCACTTAGCTCTTTTGCTGCTATTATTTTTTTTAAAGTTTCTTGCTACTTGGAGGTCTTTCAGTCAGTCACTTAATTTAAAAACATTATTGTTATAGGGAAAAATCTAATGAAAGATATTCTTGCCCAGGGGAGGGAAGGATGGACTACATGATCTTTGAAAGTCTCTTCCAGCTCAAATATTTTTATAATTATATGACTTCATACTTCAATTTTCATTAACATTTCCAAGCTGTATCAATAATAACTTTTTAGTGTTTTGTGTTAAAGATTCCATATCAAAACTGCAACTTGATTTTTCCTTGAAAAAACTTAAATACATACATTACAAAATGAATAGAATTTTACTGATTAAGAGACCTGATTTCAGTTTAATTGTAGGTGCCTTATTTAACAAGAAGTGTCACAACAGTGTCCATGTTATTCACAAAATATTTCTTGTTTTGTTTTACATTCTTCTCTCTCCACCACTGGCTGAACTGTAAGACATCTATGCGCTTCTAAAATTTCGGCACTCGATGAAAGATTCTTCAAATTTCCTGCAACCAATCTTTTAGCTAAATATTTGTTTCCTTCAGCCCTTATTTGCATTATAATGAATGGGGTCTTACTTTGAATTCTTACATCAACTTTCATCTCTAAAACTCAAAGCAAGTTTAATGTTTCTCTCTTGAAATCCACAGAACTTGTGTTAATGCAGCCCAAAGTCTCAGTAGCTCTGTGTGAGCAGACAGCAACAGATTAAGGTAGTAGAGGAAAATAAAGCAAAACAAAACCCCCACTACATAATTCCAGACAAATGGAGGAGGGCATTTAGACACTATTATAACATAATTAAACAGTTAATGAGAGAAATACTGTCTTAAGAAATAAGGAGAGAAAAAAACCTAATATAAACCCCATGTATCCTGTGGGAATACACTGCAGAATTCAGAGCACGTTCAACCATGTCCAAATCTTTTAGTTTTTTCAGAAAATTTTTCCTTAGCTCTGGGGTACTGTTGAGTGTTTTTGCAGTGATAAAACTAGATAAACCTTCCCTGAATTACCAATCCTGATTACCATCCTGATTACCAATATATGGTAAATAAATGATAAATTAATAAATAAATGCATATAATGATAATAAAGATGAAAAAGGTCATAGGCTATGACTTATTAGTTTGAAATGGAATAATTGTCTTTAATTTCAAGATTACCTTACAAGCAAGTTGTTGGGGTTAAACCCCCTCATTTTATCTTGTTTTATCATTACATTTTCATAATGACAAGGAGATTATTTAAGGATAATGTAGGTAAAACAACAGAAGAGTTTACATCTGGTTTCCAGTTCTCTCACCAAAACAGAAGAATGAAGAAAAGGATGATATATTATACAAAAAAATAGATAGTTTCAGGTTTTTAATCAAAACTTCAAGGGATTATTCTTCATGTTTCATTTTTCATGTAGAAAATGGACAGATATGAATCTTAAAACCTAAGAAAAAGGAAAGTCTATCTTGATAAAAAAAGCTCTCATTTTGAATTTCTAATAAATTTATCCAGAAAATAACAATCCTGTGACATAAGAAACTCTCTCACTCTAATGAAAATATTGCACAGGTGATGAGATAACCTTAGATGTATCCATTGCTGAGAACTGTCTAACAATTCTCTCATGGACAAGAATTCAGCATATAAAACCTAATTTCTTATATAAATTATCTCTTATTTTACACATTTTCCGGTAGATTACATTATAAAAAGGAAGTTGAATGAAGGTGACTGTATTTCAAAAGAACTCTTTCCAAATAAACCATGTTTACTAGTACTGAACACAGTTCTCCATGTTCTGTGTACCTGAATTTGATTCTGAAACATTTTTCAGAGACTTGCATTTCAAATGCAAAGTGCCAGGCTGAATTTACACAGAATTCTCAATAGACCTATGAATTCTCAGTACACCTATAATTTAAGAAAAATCAGAATAAATGAAAAAAAAATCAAAACAAGCTTTATCTCAGTTTCCTTGTCTGTGCCTTCATTAGAAAAAGTTACTTTACAGAGTCACAAAAGCACAGCTTTCTATGCACTTGTCATGCCAAAAAGAAATTATCATTTGTTCCAATAATGGATATGAAGGTGCCTTAGTAAAACTTATTTAATGCACTAATGCATTCTCATATTGGAGAGCTCTATGAGCACAACCAACTGTGTTGCACGAAGTTCCAGTGATAGATATGCTCCAAGCATGGAGAATACATGCATATTTGGAAAATGAAATAAATTTTGAATGCAATGAATTTATTTTAAATCAAATAATAATAAAAAAACACAAAAAGCAAAACACCAAATAACCCTCTTATATGACCCTATAGATGAGAATAACCAGCTACAGAGTATATGTAAGTAGTATGTTGCACAAGAATTTCAGTCCAAAGAAATAGATAAAAAAATCCAAAAGTGAAAAACAAACCCTCAAGAAAACAAAGCCATTGCAATTGACTATATGGATCCTATCACTCACTTTTCAAAATTTACACAAAATAACATTAATGGTTACAAGGAGATCAATTTAGGCTTCAAAAATGTTCGAACTTCCTATTGTATAAAATGGAGGTTTTAGTCTGAAATCTGATAAATGCAATTCCTAAAATGATCTCTGTGTTGGAGTAGCAACCAGTTGGACCTCAGACTTTGACTCCTGAATTGTGCTTGTTTTTAATAAAACAGCACACATTTTTTGATAAGGGAAAACCAAATTCATTGAACAAACAAAAAAAAGTTTTTTCCTTAAAATGAATTTGTGTATTCCAAGATATTGCTGGAAAAGGGGAGCCCCAGTGTATGTGATTTAACAGGATTCATGCAGTGGGTAGCATAAATTTTTTCTTTAATAGCAATATTAAATGTAATATGATTCCTTTTTTTTTTTTTTCCCTAAGCATTGTAGCACGCAGACTAAAATGGATCTCAGGAGAACTGGGCAGACCTAAAGTAAATCCTAGTGATTTATGTCTCATTGTTAATTCATAGCAAAGTCCCTTTTTCTGGTGACAGGCTATGTCTTTTGAATGAATGAGGTGGTCAAGTCCTTTTAATGTTTGCCTAAGTATTTAGTATTTCTAACAGTAATAAATTAGGCAGGCCTGTTGTACATATTTTTGCAAGAAATTAACTTGGTCGTTCCAGTTGTACTTTATGGATTTTGGAAAGCAGTCAATTAATTACTTATGGATCAGCCTCCCTCTGAGACTGGCATGTCTCTGCTTAAACAGCTGCTGAGGCTTCCTTTACTCATCCTGACAGGTGATGGCATGACTACTGTTGCACTTACATCCTTTTCATTTTGATGCGTTGTTTTGCATAAAAAAGCAGACCTCTCACCATTGTAGTATCACCAAAAAGTCTCCCAGATATCTAATTCAGGCATATTTTAATTGTTGTCCAATAGTATGTCACTGTCTGAAATGGGCAGTACTTAGAGAACTCAGTCTCAAAAAACCTCCTGTACACTGAACTGCATATTTGACATAATGGTTACTATTTTGTGGACACTGCTGAACTCTCCAAAGAATTCAGTGACTGCACTTAAAATAATTTGCAGTATATATGGTCTATCTCAGTATGAAAAGAGTTCATTGAGTATAAAAAAGAGCTCCCTCCCTCTTTGGGAGGTAAAATGAAAAATTTCTACCTAATCATTGAGCTTAAACCTTCATTGTACTTAATTCCCCCCCAGATGTCAGTTTCACTTTTTCCCCCACACCAAATACATTTTTATGTGCCAAATTTACCCTTAATTAAACTCCCTGAAAAATTTGGAGGAATGTGAGAGAAGGAGAATAACAACAAAATGCATACATACTCCAATGAAATGTGAACACATTCATTTAAATGCAGCACAGAGCAAAGTTTATTTTACTCTCCTAGTGCTTTTTCTACTGTGAAGTAAATTAATGTGGTAGTTTCCTTCTCAGTGGTGGAAACAATATTGGTTCTTTCTCAGATAAATTGTTTGCATTTTTAAAACAGAACTAATTCCTCACACAGAGATTTTGTTTGTACTTGCATGGATTTTTAAAAATACTTCCCCACCATAACTACTCTGCAGGTCTTATCACTCACTGCCCTGCCCTTCCCCACCCTAAATATCACAGGCTTATTACTGGTCTATTTTAGTATCATGGTGTTGACATTTTTTTAGAAAATTTTTCTTATAAACAAATTGGTTTTTAAGCAAAAACCTGTAAGCATTTTGACAGCAACTTCTATTTAGCAGCATTTTCATGCTTGCTGTTGTCTGTGGGGCAGACAAATGATGAGAACTGAGCAAAGGTCTCTTTGATTGATATACTCCCTTTCTGGCAAAGCCCAGGGTGCAGATCCTGAAGCAGTGCCACAGACTATGGTTTCTTACAGACTCCAGCACATGGCTTTTTTAGACCTCAGCATAAAAAGGTCCAGCCAAGTTGTAGGCTTAACAGTGGGCTCACTTTCATATTTTCCAAAGTACTTTTCCTCTGGGGTTTAACAACAGATTGGTCTTCCAGCCAAAGAGCTTTCACCTTTCTGAATTGAACACAACACTAACACCCATCAGCAGTGTAGGAAACAAACTGAAGAAAGGTTCTGTGTAAGCTGTGCTTTTTCCCTTCGGCACCCATCTTCTTTTTCCTGGAGGCATCTGCTTTATTTGGAACTTGGTGGCAACAACATTGCAGCTAAATCTATTCTTCCACATCTATTTTCTCTTTCTTTCTTTTCAGTACCTCCCTTTTCCCTGTCTTGTTCCTCTGGATAATTTCTAGTATAATTTGCAATGTCTGCACAGAATACGTAAATGAAAACAACTAATATTAAGCAACATAATCTGAGGAATTCTGACTATTCCCTTTTAAACAAAAAAGAAATTATCCTTTTTCAGCTCTGGAGTACCTTCTTATCAGCATTATTTAAAAAAAATCAAAACAAAACAAAACAAACCCACAAAAGAATCCAAGCTTTTAATGCTACATTTATTGTAATAGTCTATTTTAAATATTTAAGAGCAAATATACTGTATTTACTATAAATTTCAATGAAGTTACATGTGTGGTTATATTTTATTAGCTGTCATTTTTCTGAAACATTTCACGCAGTACATTTTCATACAATAAGACAGAGCAAGTTATATTCTTGATGCATTTAATAGCTTAGATTATTATTATTATTAAGCAACTTTCTCCCCCCCCCATTTAGTTACAGTTAAAACAGCATGCTTTGTGTGGGAGATCTCCTTTTTTCACCTCAGTGCTAATGTATCTGATGTATCAAACGCCATTAAAGTTGCTAATCATATTCCAGCCCACATGATATTTCTTAACCAAATCTATTCACTTAATGACACCTTCCAGATAGTATCATGAGATTATGTCCCCAAAACAAATATAAATGCGAAAAATTTTAAACCAAACATTTTTTTTAGGTAGATGGAAACATGCCTTAGTGCTCTTGAATGCTTTGCAGCTGAGTGCTTTGGGCAGTAAAGGACTGCACTAAGTATATGACCTTCAATAACCTATTCATTTTGTTACTTAGGTGCAAATGCATCTAAATGGATCATGTGTAATCACAAACAAACAAAAATACAGATGTTTTCCCCATTCTATATTCCTCCTTAAAAATAGCTGCATATTCAGATTTGTTTTTACTTTGATAATATTCATTTGAAAATGTCTCTTGTTGCTCACATACTTTTCAGAAGAAGGAAATTTACAGTATAGGGGTACCTTAGAGTGAACTTCTAAATTATGTAAAATGCATTGAAATTGAATGTGAAAATACAGTACTCCAGGTAATTAACAGTTGTTAGGTGGTTCATTTCAACATGAAACATAGTGTGAAACAGAGTTTACACCAATGACCAATAAGGAAAATTTTTTGTTCTTCCATTTCACTTTGCTAAATTTACTCGTACTCATTTACTCACAAGAATTTCTATGGGTAAGAATCACCTTGGAGCATATATTTTTGGCTGTAACTTATATCACAAAATATTTAACATTCCATTACCAACATATACATATAGGTCATTAAATTTAGGAATGCATCTTGTGAAGAAAAAAATATTAAATAAATTTTTAGCTGGTACTGAATTGAGTTTTTTTTCTCAGTCCATATGCTACCTTTTACTATGACTCAGAAGAAGATTATTAAAACAACATAGTTAGCTGTGATATATACAGTATTGCATTTGATTAACAGCAATTAGAAATATATACTGTAGATTATAGTCAGTATAAGGCTTTCAGTATAATTAACAAAAGACTGCTTTATTTTGAAAGTACTTTAGTTAGGAATGTACTATTGAAAAATATTCAAAGAACATAATGCAATTTTGGAGCACTACATTTCCCTCGTATTGCACATCATAGAAATTCTACCACTACATTATCTAAACTTAGCATTTGTTATGCTAGAAGTACCTCATTTAAAAGTAAAAAATAATTCTAGAATAAGAAAATAGTTACCTGATTGATCAATGTGAGATTCTATTCTTTTTATCTCATCAGGCTTGCTTTGGGGCTGTGCAGCAAGGTCAAAGCATTTCTGAAAAACTGTATTCTCACCTAATGTAAAAGTCCTTTTGAAAATATTGTTAATTAATGCATTTGGATTTACTTTATTTTATGTTGTGCAGAATCCAGCCAGATCTTAATCATCTATAGTAAAGCACAGATATTTATTTAAACCCTTTATTCCACTATGGCGTCAGATGCACTGAGGACACTATGCCAGCTCTAAAAACTGGTATAAAAATTTTCATTCAAATAAATATCTTCCAAAATTTCCAGATTAAAAAAATATTTCACTGCTATCTGACACTTCAGGATAGAGGTCTTGCCTATGGCTAATTTCTTAGATAGTTAAAGGTTTCTAATTAATTACTACCAAAAGAATAGAGTGAAAATGAATCATTTAACTTTGCTACTATTTCTGTGCTCTCTGGAATCCCAACCCCAAGAAGGGAGAAGTAGAAAAGAAAGGTTCTATCCACCCACTCAAGGTGCAGATGAGACTGAGCATACCATGACCATAAGAATTCCTATAACTTTGGTACTTGCAATGCTTGCTAAGACTTATGAGGCCTACAAATTTTTTTCATAAGTAATCTGCTTTGCAAAATTTTTTTGTAACATTTGGCACTTGGCTTAAATCTATGAACTCACATACATAGTCTTCCCCTCAAACTCACTTCTGAATATAAAAATAATGGAATTTACAGTAGTTGCAAAAAAAAAAAAAAAAAGTACTTCAAGCTGATCCTTTTTTTATGCTTTTTTTAAGCATAAACCATTAGATATATTTATGAAGCTTTCTTAAGAAAGAGGAGAAGAAAAAAGAATTTCATACAAAAAGGTGCAACTTGATGATCACATGATCAGGGAAGATTACTCAGTTTGGGATGCTTCCTGATCTCAAATAGTGATGATAAAAAAAATGAGAAATTATATGGGTGGGAAGAAGAGAACAGGTGATCCTGAGTAGAGCAGTGAATAAATTTGCAGCCAGACTTCACAGGAGGTAGAAAGACTTTTCTTGGATACCCAGAGGTACCTGCATGGAATTTGCTGCAACCACAAAAGTAAGCCAGTGAAGTTGCCATATGAAAAGCAAGACCGAAGGAAAAGAGCAGTACTAGAAATGGACAGGGTCAGAAGGACTTATGAGCACTAATTTTTACATACATATCTATTTTAGAAATTCATCACCTGTGTAGCTCTAATTGAAGTTAGCTTTAGTGCCTCAGAAAGTAATAGCAGCAAAACTGTATTTACATCAGCACTCGCATACATTTTACTCGGGAGCTCGCTGAAACTTCTGCTTGAAAAGGTAAATAATATATACAGCATGGTGAATAAAAACAAGATATTATCTTAGGGCTCAAGCATCATGTGGCAACGCACACTATAAGGAACAATTTGTCCTCTTTTTTCCATTTTTCTTCTGAACACAAATGATACATTACTCTGACATTTTTATTTCATATTAATTTCCTCTTCTAATTATTTCTCATAGCTACTACAGCTCTATAACATCTTCTATAACAAGAAGACTGATGCTAAGTAAAAGTTGGATCCAATTAATCGAGAACTGTACACTACAAGTTATTTTATACTCTCTCTGAGCTGAGGAAGATAACATGCTTCAGGTAGTGTTTGGCAAGATTTTGGCATTATAAAATCCTGTGTGTACAAGCAAACTCCCTACTGCTGGCAACAGGAAATTACTGTTAGTAATTTTGTTTTAGAAATGTCACCCCTAACTACACACTTTCTATCAGGAGCAAAAGCAAATGAAGCTTTAGCACAGGTTTTGTTGATTTATTCAACAGTCGCTATAAAGCATGTCAGTTAAGCTCATTGCTCTTTAGCTCTGACCATTTCTGGTTTATTATTATAGTGTTCCATCCTTGCAATATATGTTTAAGAAGAAAAAAATAATAGTAGTGACAGAAAATAAGCAAGTAACTACACATTCTTCATTTTCTGTAGTTCCTCAAGTGCTAAACCAATCTAGACATACACCTATATCTGCATGACAAACCTTATGTTTGTCCAAGCTCAGAAATCATGCCAAGGCATGCATCCATATCCATAAGATACTAAAGGCAGCTCTGAAATGCAAGTTTTTGAAATGCATTTCCAAATAAGATGTTCAGGTGTCATGGAAATTCAAGACTTGAGCTTGGAAATATTTAGGCTGGTGATTAAATAGACATATACAAGGAGCTCTAGAAACATCAAGAAAATATATAAGCTGAACATATTTATGACTATGTGTAAAACTGATTCAACTATTTTTCCCCCAAATGCAAAACATATGTAGTATATAGTATATATATATATAGTTTTTAGGGGATTGCATATTCCCATGAAGCAGAGATAAAGTCAGAGAAAGCTGAGGAGATAGAATGTTCCTGCCCAGTAGTCACTTTATCATATCGCAATTCCACAATATTACCTATACAACAGACCTTTCAATGAGCCATGGTAAAATCAATATCATATATTCTGTTTATTTTCATGGAAGTGAGCTACCATTTATCAGAGACTGGAAGACAGCTGCTAGAACAGTAAGCACACCTTAAAGGTTTGTATTTGTAGGTTATCACTGGAATTAGCCAAGGTTTTCAAGATACTACCTGTTTCTCAGAAGGACTTTACACTTTCATTTCTTCCTCCACTAACAATTAGAATTGGTTTATGGGGAGGGGAAAGGGAGTAGGGAAGAGTTGTAACTTTCAGTGGCTACCATCTCACACAACACACTTTGTTTTTCAGGTAGGCAGGAAGGTTTTAATCTTGCCTGGTACTCTGAAAGGACAAACTGACTGGAGCTCTGGAGATTTTAGCCAAGGGGAAGGAATATCAGTCTTGGGGGAATATTATTACACTGAATGATGTCTTATACAGAGAAAAAAATCTGAGAGCAGTATCCGCAGTATCCACAAAAGTTATTTTTGAGCATGCTAAACTAATTAGGCTATAATATACCCCTAAAAACAATTTGTTTGTATGACTTAAAATCTGGGGAGATCTGGCTCAGCAATAAAGCCCAGCTGTTGCCATTCAATATATTTTGATTTTGGACTTCTTGCAGTTCAGATACTGTTGAAGAAATGCAGCTGAGTGTTGCTCTGACTAGAGAGAATTTGTACCTGGGGTGACATAAAAGTGAGCTGCTACAATTTTTTTCTTTCCATTTATAATATAATTTGTATACTTTCATAAGCAAAAAACTGTTAACACTACTCCCAAACAGGAAAAGTTGATATGAGAAAGTTTCTTCCCTGTTCTCCATCGGACTGTACAAAATAGTTACATACAGAACTTGATCTGACCCCTGGTATTCTACCTCTAAATGAACTCCTCTGTGAGTCATTTGAAGAGTCACAATGGAATAAACATACAGAGTTTTGGATATTTCTGTATAATATCTTGCATCACCTATTTCCCATGTTTTGCTGATGCCAGCAACTGAGACTAAAATCTTTGTGGATATAATGAGGATATAATGTGGAACTCTTCAAGCTAGTATTTTATGTTAATTTCAGTGTTAATATTTCTAAGTATTGCAGACTTTGCCACCTGGAAGAGCAAGGCCATAGGAGATATAAAAGAGATATAACTAATTAAGAAGACTGTAATTTATCTAAATTAGTGGGTCAGTAATAAAGGAGTTGTTCATCTAGTTCTCCCTCCAGAAACTTCTACAGGGTAGACCTTACCTAAACTAGAACAGTTATTAAATGATGATGCCACTTAGACATTGGACAGATTAATCAACTGACAGATTAAACAAGTTTTTCCCTAATGAAAAAAGATTATGCTTCCTTGTACCAAAAAAGATATTCTCAGACCAGAACTAAAAATTTTATTATTCTGCTATGGCTTTTCACAGAAGGATATTATGATAAGAGCCTCGTGCAGCCTTGGAGTTACATAAATTATATGAAGTCACAGAAGTTAAATTAACTGCCATTTTATTAATCAGAATTCATCATCAAAATCTATATCAGACTGACAAAAAGCAGAAATAGTTCTGGCGAATCTAGATTGTGGACTTTCAAAGAGAAAAGTAAAATAGACACAAAAACACAATACATAAAAATTCCTCAACATTATGCACTAATTTGCCCTAATCAGTCAATCTGTTCAGACCCCACCCCCAAGGGTCACAGAAGAGAGAGAATGAAAAACAGCCAGCTTATCTAAAGGAAGCAAATAGATTCTCCACACCACAGGTGAAAGCCTCTAGATTTCAGAAAGACTAAAGTGATGGGGTGAACTGGGCATGAAGGACATTGTTATTCTGTGCGGCATTTGTTTTCTAACAGGTAAGTAGTTCATTAAAATTGTTTATCTACAGAATTAAACATGTCATTGTTTGAAGAACTTATGTCCACTCCATACCTTCAATTCAGGGGAGTTAAATCCTTAGAAAAGTAGGGTACTTCTACTGTAGGACGAATCAGCAGAGAATAAAGAATGGACCTCTGAAAGGGGTTTGGTTTTTTAAGATATTTAGTGACACAAAATAAGTTTATCAAAACTAATTTGAGTTCTTTAGGTAAGAACCATAAGAGATTTTTCTTGGATGTTTTTGTTTGTTTGCTTGCTTTTATTTTGTTTTGTTTTTGCTTTTTTTTCCCCAGTAATATAGTCTCTTTTAAAAATTTAATTCTATAAATTAGGCTTTTTGAGAGAAAATATAGAAAGCAAAACTTGCTTTGCTTTTAAACTTAAAGGAAATATAAACCATTACTTAACAATTCATAGGTAAATTTTAGTAACCCTCATTTTACTTTTTGGGTTATTTAGAGTTATAGAAGAAAAAAGAAAAAAAGAAAAGAAAAGAGAAAAGAAAAGAGATACACTAATGTAGGAGAAATCACCGGCAAAAAGTAAAAGTTGTGTCCCTTCTCTGCCCTGGGATACAGGTACAGAATAAATACATATATTGAGTTATGATCCTCTATAACATCTTGAAAGAGATCTTGCCACTTTTCTGTTGGCACATGTCCTCTGCAAGAATCGACATGCATCAAATTGTTTGATCCCTGCTGCTCCCTACTTAGTCTAGGAGTCTGACATGTTTTTCAACTACAAGGAATTAGGTTAAAATAATGGTATCAAAACCTAATATTATGTTCAAGTAATATGCTGATGAAGGTGTACTAGTTTAATCTGGGTTTTTTCTGCATGCAGAGTTTCCATTTTGATCACATCTTTCTTTAGACTGTCATCTGGGGTTTTTTCTGTGTTTGGTTGGCTGGTTTGTTTTGTTGTTGTGTTAACTAAAAGCTGCCAAAACTATAGGGCTGTAAAACACATTGATGTATCTGTAACATTTTTCCTTTTCAGAATATCTCCTCTGTAGTCCAGAATTTCTATCTCACCAGGATGTTCACATCCCTGCAACTTTAAACTTGGTAAGTTTTTATCCTGTCTAATACTTATTCATCCTGAGTATGACCTACTTTTTTGCACATATATTAATAACTTTTGAACTAAAATGCAAAAGCAATGTATAAGAGATGGAAATGACAGACAACAAAAGAGTAGCATAGCATTTCTCAGATACTTAGGGGAAAATTCAAGAACAGAGCCCAGCTGGAGACAAACCTAGCAAGGAATATGAGAGATAAGAAAAAAAGGCTTTTGCAGTTAAACTAATTGCAAAATGAAGTTTGAGGGAAAGGTGGGTTTGCTGATGGGTAGGAGACCTAACAAGTGAGAGATGGCATGGGGCAGGCTAAAAGACTCAGTGCCTTTATGTCTTGATCTTCATAGGCATTGCCTGTTTTCACACCTCGGTGTGTAACAGCATAGTCTGAGGAGTGAGATATCTGTCATCTGGGAGCAACATCTTAGAAGTACCAAGAAAAACTGGACACATCCAAATTCATCAGCTTGAACAGCAGGAATGTTTCATCAGCTATATCAGCATTAAAGTGCTGAAAGAGTTGATGGATCGTGATGGTAAGTTACCTGTATGTCTTCAGTGAAAAATAGTGACAGCTAGAGGAGGGATCCATGATTGGGGAAAAACTTCATGTTATTCTCTTCATTAAGACATGCCAGGAGGAGAGCCTGAATAACTGTGGGTTGGCCAAGCTCTTCTTTCTCCTTGGAGGAGAGCATGTCACTTTGGAATACATGTCCAGGTGTGCGCAGGCAAGTGAGTAATCGGGAATACTCAATATAGATCTAACAATGGCAAATTGTGTTGAATGAACTGATATTTTTTTCACCAAGATTGGCTAAATGGATAAAGCAGAGGACTGAAAGTTCTATACCTTGTTCTCTCCTGGTCTTCTGACACTATGTCCCACAAAATTCTCTTTTGCCAGATGAGAAAATTGGCTTGAAATAATTGGCCTGTTAGAGTGAGTCCAAAGGAGTTAAAAAAACTTAACTTTTCTTAAAGACTCTGGTAAAAATCTTAGTATAAAACATCCAGTATTTTTAATAGAACAGCATTTTTCCTGAAAATTTAAAATAAAATTGAAATCCAAATGTGCTTTCATTTCACTCAGCGTTATTTTGCCAACACAATCCTTACTTTATCAAATTCTAAGGTCATAAGTGGCTAAGTATAAGGTCATATCATATGTCTGGTGGCATAAAGTCACACATTAATCCTCCTAATTAATGTACATACCAATTGAATAGAGGGTTTTGTAGCCACAGTATAAATGTTACTGTACAATTAGTAGTCTTTAACTGTGAAATTATACTGCTTCTATTGAAAAGAAGCATAACTAAAACTGTCAATAGTACAAGATTATGTTACTTTAATTAGATTGTAATTTGAAAATAAATGTAATTGCAATTAATTTTTTTATAAAGGTGTCGTTTCTTTTACAAAGTTCCAAAATGTCATATTCATAAAAGTTCATGGTACAGGTGAAAGAAAATTTCATTACTAAGGAAGAATTCCTTACAGATTAGAAAAAGAAAAAAACAACCTGAATGATTCAGATTATATTTTCAGTCCATTTTAAATTCCATGTCTTAAAATGGCATTATTTTTTGAAAAAAGAGAAATGCTGGTAGAAAGAATCTAATTGGGCACTGATTGGTGCACTTATTAACTTCTTACTTTGTGCAAAGGTGAAGGAAAAAAGATGCACACTCTTAAAGATGAGAAGCAGTGAAACAAACCACAAGCACCATTAGCTCAGGGAATGGCAATATTTGAAAGAACATGTGGACTAAGTGCTCCAAAAAACGCTTTGCACTAAGACATTTCTGCTGTTTCTCCTCTGCTTCCCATCATGTTGAGAGAAATAGCATTTTGTTCCATCTTTGTAAACAGGATTGCATCAAAGAAACACCATGTTTACTTTTTCCTCCTAGTGGAAAAAATCCATTACTCTCCAAATGTGGTAAAATGCTGAAGACCGAAGGGAACACAGCATTCTGTTCAGTTTGATTTGCCTACTAAGTGAAGGGAAAAGACAGCACAGTATCTGAGACAGACAGATTGGCTGTATGTTAAAGCTGCTCATACAGCATAAATGTGTCTCTGGGAGCAGAATGTGCAGCTCTTGCTGAAGGGATGAGGGATCATTCCACACAAGGAGGCAACAATCACCACCAACACAGTTGAGAGTAGCTCTTAGAAAACTTCTAAAGTTATCCTTAACACTCTCGTACAAAAGAAGTCAAATAACTGTAAATAGATTGCTGTGCATGATCACAAATTGCGAGTTTCAGTGAGGCAGAAATTCCAGTTTCTATGTGATCCATATGTGCTAGTTTTCTGTACAGGAGTAGAAGGAATATTCAAAGACTATCATTGTGCTATATGTTAATGTAACAGAACATGAGCCAGCAGTGTGTCCAGAAGTCAGTGTGATCCTGACCTGCATCAGAATAGTGTGGCCAGCAGGACTAAGAAACAGATTTTCCCCCTGTACTCAGCAATGGTGAGGCATCACCTAAGATCTTATGTTCAGTTTTGGGCCCCTCTCTTCAGGAAAGACAGTGAGTTGGTGGAGAGACTCCAGCAAAGGGAAACAAAGCATCTGGAGCACAAGTCTTATAAGGAGATTAAGGAAGACCCTATTCCTCTCTACAACTACCAGGAAGGAGGTTGTAGCCAGGTGGGGTTTGTCTCTTTTCACAAGTAATAAATTATAAGACAAGAGGAAATGGCCTCAATTTGTTTGTAGGGAGGTTTAAATTGGATATGAGGAAAAAATTCTTCACCAAAAGATTTATCAAGCAGTGTAATAGGTTGACCAGGGAAGTGGAGGAATCAACATCTCTGAAGGTAGATGAAGCACTTAGCAGCATGTCTGAGTGAGGGATAAGACAATGTTAGGTTTACTATTGGACTCCATGGTCTTAAATATCTCTTTCAATCTAAATGATTCTACATAAATCTATGATTCTATCTTAAATTATAATGACAATGTTCTGGTGTTTAATGCTTGTACCAGTACAGTTATGTCGCAGTCTGCCAAGGCCACCACAGACCAATAAAGGAATTTTGGTCCATTAATTTCCCAAAGTTTTGAGAACTATATGTTAAACGAGTACTATTATATAGTTGTTAATAACATAACACATTTTTGTAAACCTCAAAAAACAATTTAAAAAATTGATTGACAGTGGAATTAATTATTTTATATGTGCCTATTACTCATTTTCAGAACATATCACTGAATAAGACCTTAATACTGACTTAAATGAGATCAAAGACAAAAATACTGTGAAGTAAAGAGATGTGTGGTGTACTTGGGAGCCTACAGAGTGAACTGAACTGGGAGATTGCCTATTATGTTTTTAGTTGAAGCCAAAAGATATGACAGATCTATCAGCATTTTATGCTTCTCTTCTAGGCCTTTAGTGTAGCAGTTACTCCACCTCCTTAGTACCATTCAAAATGAAGCATCAAAAAAGAAAATAAAGAAGAAACCATCAGCTTGTAAGAAGTCACTAAAAATAAACTCCTGGGAAGCAACATTATTTCTCCTTTGAAAAAAACGATAGTAGGAGTCTGAAAATCTGTTCTGCATATCTTTACTGACATAGGAATCATCGGCAAACCACTTGATTTCTGGTTGCTACTCAGTCATAGGCACCATTATTAAAATTGACTCAATTCATCATGTGCCTTATGGGCAATTAATTCTACATTTTAAATTGGTAGAATGCTTTCAAATCATTGAATAAACAACAGTAAAAGAAAACCAAGCATAATTTAAACTTCTCCTTTACTGTGAACACCTGTCAGCTTCAGAAACAGCAGCGATAAAGATATTAATTTATATTGTAGGAGATTGATAAATGTACTACCAGGACATTCCAGGAAAAAAAAATTGAGATCTATTGCATGTCTCTGACTTGTTTTATTTTCCAAACATTTAAATAACTAAGCCATTCCATATTTACTGCAGAAAGCTGTCAACTATGGCCAAAAAATGCCTTCTACTCCCTATGACAGTAACTATGAGAGTACAGTTATTCAACAGCATAAGCAGTATAGTGTGGCATTGCAACATGAACTTGAATGGGCAGAAGGATGACCTGTGCTATATCCCATGCAAGAGATGGAAATGCTAACCATTTCTAACTTCAAAATTGCATCTATTTACTAGATTGTATCATTTTATTACTAACGTGGATGAATGTAATAATAACCTTGCTATTAACATCAAATTTTATTAGTAACTTAGAATATACTGCTCACAAAATTTTTAAGTACATGATGCCAGTCTCCAATTAATTCTGTTCATTCTATGAGTGTCTGAATAGAGCAGATTTTTTGTGTTTTCCCATGAACTTCCAACGGTCCAGTTTCTCCTTCACTGTTAGAGAGTGATATTAACCATAAAGATTCTAGCAGTTTCTCTAAATGTTCCGCAGTCTAACTTTAAACACGGTTTTCTCAGAAATTACTTGCTACAAAATGCATTATGATGAAGCAAGTCAGAGGCCCTTACAGGTGCTGCATAAAACACAATGGAATTCAAAGAAGTATGGAGTAAGAAAACACTAGGATTTAGAAAAACAATGTAAAATGATAAGTGTAGCATAAATTCTGCAAGATGAGAGTCGTTATGTGCATTATGAAAGACTGAACATAATCCCCAAACTTAAAATTTAGTAATTCCCCATTGCCAAAAACTTTTTCTGATGGAAAAACACAGAAGGTTACTAATATGAAATGAACATACAGTACTGTTTTCAAATCAATAACCCAAAGAGTTTAAATATTTAATTTCAAATTTCATTTGGACTTGATGAACAGTAATAGTAAAATAGTTGTAAAATAAAAAAAAATAAAAAAGGTAAAATAATTGACATTGGCCACAGCAAGAAGTTGGGCATCCAACAAAACGATCTTGCCAAAGATTAGACTCATCCACAACAAATATGGAGAAGAGGCGACAAAATAACAAATCATCAATCCACTGGTTTTAAAGTATCTATCTTTAACTTCAGTTTGACCCAAAATTGGTGTTTAATCTGTAATTTAATCTGTCCTGGCAACTTAGGTTATTAATTATTTTCTTAAAGAAACAAGTTTGGTTTTAAACTCAATGAGAAAAAATAGCTCAATGCTTCTTGAGAAACTGTGAGTTTATCTTAAAAGATATACTGAAAAACTGAACTATCAGCAAGTTATGAGTGTCTCAATTACATGAATCAACATGTATCTTCCTTCTAACTGCAGGAGAAAGTTTTCCAAATTTTTCTAATTCCAGTATGATGCTTCTACTTTGCTACTTCTGCTGAAATGTTATGTTTCTTTTCTTCATTGACCACCTAATTCCTATAAAACATTGCCTCTGGCTGTATCAAATTTCTTGTCAACATTTGAATAAAAGTCACAACCTCTTCAGAATAAAATAAAAAAATTTATGTAACCTCTACTGTGAAAACATTACAGACTGGTAATGATGAAATCTCACGGCGTTATAATAACTTCCAATATTTTGTGGAGCTAAAGGTCAATAGTCATGTCATTCTTGAAATGTTGGTATTTATGATTTTTCCATTACTTCGGGGGATGATCACTGAAAAATGAACAGTACCAGAATATGCTATGTTATCCTACTTAACAGGATCAGGGAGGAGACATGACCTTTACCAATTAGAATTCAAACACATGGAAGAGCCATTACTATAAAATCATGTTCTCATTTAACTAAGTCCAAAACAATTCTACTGATTGTAAAACATCTCTTCATTTTAAATAATATATGTAGGTTTAAAATCCATAAAAGTGTTAGCCATCTCACTCAATGTACTGATGAATAACCAGAGGCAAAATCAAAATCAGACATAATAAGATTATTTATCTTCGGGTTATAGATGGCTGGTCTCTGTCTGTATTCACACAATCTGTACAGCTCTTTTTTCAAAGTAGTGAATTTGTTTTTATAACAGGAAAAAAGTCTCTCATACCTGTTTTGAGAGTTCTAAGTCCCTGCTGGATATACATATGTACTTCTCAGAAAAGCTTTCTTCGTTCTACATTCTTTTACTGTACCGTATCTTGAAGTCTCATACTGTAGAGTGAATTTTTAACACTTACATCTTTCTCTGGATTTTTTAAAGGGTAATGTTCTCTCAATAGCACAAAACCAGAAGTAATTATAAAGAGTGAATAAAGCTGCAGTCAAATTACCCATGAGTTTAAATGCTTGGCTCTGTATAGCTACTTTCAAATTATTCCTGTCATACATACGTTATAGTTGAGTAAGTAATTTATATTTTAAAAAGAAAATTAAGAAAACCAAGGAAGAATTTATTCATAATTTTTTAATAAGTGGAGCTTTTTTCTTTAACAAAAGGCATCGGGTTTTTACACTGCTTATTACTTAGCCAGGTAAGTTCAGTGGATAATCGGGAAAACAGATTAATACGCTAGAAACTACAACTCCAGCTTTTAGTATGGAAAACATAATGATCTAACATAGATATCGTATAAAATAGCAACATGTTTTTATGTGAAACATTTGCACATTTTAAATCAATTTTTCCTTTTTCTGAATTGGTACCTTTTATTGCTCTCACATCGATCAGTGAGTGGGTTCACTTGGAATCATAATATTGTGATGTATACTGCTTTGTGTTCTGTATTGTTGATGTGCTCATGTTCAGGACAGGAGGCAAGAGCAAATAAAATAAACTTTCTGTCTTCTTCACTGAATTTGCATTTTTGATCATCAAGACCAGCTATTCTGTGAACTTCAAATCCATTTGAAAGGAAAGAGGCATTTGCAAAGAGGCACATCAGAGCATCTGGAAATGCCAAGCTATATTCTCTTTTTATGATATACCAACCTTAGAAAAAATTTTCTCTCTCTATATGTAGAAGCACAAAACCATTTAGAACATGTTACATGATTTCTTTCTGCTTGTAAACCACATTTTACAGAAAAATTAAAACCTTCTAATTGTTAAAATGTTAAAATGTTTATTGGTCCATTTTTCATATTGTTGTTGTTGTTAACATTCTTCATCTGCCATCAAAGATTTCTTGAGACTTAAAACACAATCTTCAGTACTAGGTCAGTAGAACTTGGCAGATGTACCTAAAAAGACTAATGAAATGCTCTAACAGTTGTAATGTCAAAGCACTTCATATAGAAGCGTTTGTCTCTAATACTGCTTTAAACGTACACTTCATATTGTAAGGAAACACTTCAGACTTTTTATTTATATAAAGCTTCCTTTTCCAAACCTCTTAAAATGCAGAGATAATTTCTAACATCATCTGGAGTCAGGTGGAAAGCAAAGGAAAATGGCCTAACTTAAACCTTATCATTAATGAGAAACTCCATTGGATTATATTGTGCTAAAATAGAAGAGAAAAAAATCCTGTGTGGAATGCTTGTAGGTTTTGAATGGGTTTGAACAGTAAAGGTATTTCAGCTGTGTGCTGGCTGCACAGGGGATCTGTGACAGGTTTCTGGAGCAGGCCAGAGTGTACAGCTACACTTCATGTCACTGTTACGTTTGTCCCTTGAAGTATCCTCATACAGACATTAGGAGGTTCATTTTATGTGACATGCAATATTCCTTATTGTCTATAGTGAAATCCTTTGTCCACAATATTGAGATATTGTAAATCTGAGGTTGTTGACTGAACTGGAAGTAGAGTTTGGAAAATGAAATCTTGTTTAATGTCACTAAGGTCTGTTTTAAAGGTTAAATTACACAGATGCAAAGTCTATCAGTGCTTTCCCAGGCAAGTTCCAGCGCATGTTTTCCTTACTTTGCACAAATGATCTCCGCACAGCAAAATTTACTAAGAATCTAGAATTATTTGGAATGAAAGTGCATACTGCCAAATAAATATGAAATTACCATCATATTTGGTGCTGAGTGGCTAGACTCAGCGAACCAAGAGGCTTCTATCTCAGTATCTCAGTAACCTCCTTTGCTGATCCCTTGGAGATACTGGCTTTAGTGTGTAGCACAGAATTGTCACAAGAGTGACAGGGGAAAATGTCTTGGGCTGTGATGGGTATCAGTTGATGTAATCTTTAGTATCATCAGGAAAATATTTATGCACAGGAAAGCTTTTCTCTAGGAAGAATCAGAAAAAAGAAACTTTTTTACAACTGGGTATATTTCAATGAAATTGTTGCATGATTCCATGATGGAAAAAATTAACACAAAATCACAAATACCATGGAAATGTTACCTAAAGTTATATAATTCTCCTTTAAAAATCTGTGGGTTTGTTCCACTAAGGACAGATTTTTTGGAGCTGATAAGAATGTTGTTTTGATCTGTTTTCCTGGAGAATTTTTCTGTAATTAATTAAAGTTAAGAAATACATTCTAAATCACAGTGTCTTCAGGGACCCTTGTGGGGGCTGGAACTTGATATTCCCTGAAGGAATAAAGCATATAGTACAGAAACTAATATGGTTGATATGTTGTTCTTAAATATAGAACATTTTGGTTCTGAGTAAGCACCCATTTGGTTTGAGTACATCACATTAAAATAACTGTGAAGGAAAAGAGGTATAAATTCACAATTTAATAAAAAATATCATAAAATATTTTCACATTATAAGAAAACTATTTGATTTCTTGCTGCAAAATTCCTAAATACCAGTCAGCTAACTAGCTGCTCAGAACGTGTTTTCAAGCTGAAGGTACTGTTTATTAATTGGCAAAAAGTAGTAAAATACATTTATCTAAATCTTTCAGAACGACATGTTTTAGCAATAATTTGGTTGTTAAGTTATAGTAACATATCCTTTCTGGGGAAAAGGGAAACCAGCAGGAGATTGAACTTAACGCCAACAAAAATTAATTTTTTCAGCTTCAGTGGAACTTGGTTTTGGATTACATGACTATTTAGTACTAACTAGTTTAAGTATGAAAGTTATAATATAAATTCTGACACCTTTAAATGGAAAAGAGACAGCATTGTAATTAAGCCTCACAATAGTGGTGTGGTGAGGTGTGAAAAATAGGAGGCTTATTCAGCAACCAAGATAAATTATTGTAAATCTGTAGTAGGTGTATGTCAAAAATTAATTCAAAGTGCACCGCAGAAGGTTTTTTATTACTTCTAAAAGGCATGACACTGCAAGTTTTACTGCTGACTGCTGTGTTCAGGGATTAGGCTGTGGGAAAGGGATACTAACTACTGTTTGTAATTGAAAGTCTTCAACATGTATTATCCATATGAATACAATAACTCTTCATATATATTCTTCACAGAGTGATGAAGAGAGAGTAATTTTTTTCATGGTATCATTCCTTTCATTTTGTTGTACCTCAGTATTTAAATTCTAAATCCCTATTAAGTGAACAAAATCAGAACTAAAAAAAAACAAAACCAAAACCCAAATGAAAACAAAACCCCTCAAATACTAATACAATAATATTAACATTTTTATTAATAGAAGGAGTTCATAAAAAGTCAATAGAACATACATTTTTGGAAAAAAAATAATTCTGCTATAAACTGGGAATTTTCTTTCCTCTTCAAATATTTGATGACATAGAACTAATTCTCATTACTTTTAAGTAACATTCAGAAATGGAGGAACATCATTTGAATCAAGTAAAAATCTTGCAATGCATCTTAGCCAAAATAATTATCTAGGGGAGATACCTGAATATGTGATCTCCAAAACAAAGCTTTGTGTTTAATTCAGTAAATACATAATCTAAAAACATATTCCTTACAGAACTATCAGAAGAGACTTGAATGTCACAGACATTCCCATGGAACTTGAATGTTTGGGATATTCAAGTGTGGACACTTCATTGCAACTCATAAGATTGGGTGCAATTTACTAACTGGATCAAGCAGTAGTTCTAAACAGATTTATCGTTGTAAATGAAAGACAAAAATGCAACCCAAGAGTTTCTATCATAAAGGCCAGTAAATAACCATCTTGGTGAACATAAGTAATCACTTTCATAAATCTGATACATTATTTTACTTTGAAATAATCTTCTTGCCAGAACTCATAACAGCATTGTTGCTGTCTTGTAAAATGTTTCTTTTAAATCTGTTTAGAACATTATTTATGCTTGTACGCTTATAGCCTGAGAGGAAATGAATGTAGATGCAAGTGGATATGTATTTAACTTAATAAATTAATAAAAAATATCAACTTCTATTAAACTGGGAGTTTAAGTTCTGAAACCACGAGAAAATTATAGACCATAGAAAAGAAAACTCCGTTCTGCAGCCTACTTGAAATTCAAAACTGTGGTCTACTTTATGACATGAACACAGCCACCAAGCATGTGAAATAAATTTTCTCTAAACTAAATCTACTTAATAGTCAGTTTTCTTTCTGTATATTTTAACTGTGTGAGGATCTGGGGAAGAAAGAACAAGTCTGAATGATCAAATAGAGGAAAAGAAGCATTTTTTTAAGACTTCCAACTATTTAATTTCAGAATTATTCTTGACTTTTGTTTGTTTAGTATTCTTTAAAACAGTAAATTGTAAAGGGATTAGGAAAATGGGATAAAATAAACTGTAAAACCAAGAAATTGAAAAGTTTTATGAAAAATAATGTAGATTTTATCTTTTTGAAAAGAGCGTTCTATCTCTTATTCTGTAGTGAAAAAATAAAATTGGTCCACCAAGTCAGTATAATGCTCATATGACCATTTTATAAAACCTTCTAGACTTGAGAGAATTATCTATGGAAGCCGACCTGGGAATACATTTTGAAAGAAAATGTTAATATATGTCTGCATCAGTACCATGCATGAGAAGCTTTTATGCTTCTTTCCTTGTTTAACCATTAGAAAAAAAAAAGCGCATAAAAATTAGGTCTAACGCCTCAGCTTAGCATTAGAAAATTGCTTTTAAGTATCCTCATATATAAGATAGATTTTACTGAATCAGAGGCTGTGATCACTTTTTCCTGTAGATTATGGAAAAAAAACAGAAGTCATTGGGCTGATTTTAGGACATATCAACTATTAGAAAGAAAACATTTCATTTATTAAAGAAGAGAGCATGACCTTATAATTATGATAATATGGTAAGTGTTGATAATTTGACGGAATGGAATTTAATAATTTAAATAATTTTAATCACTTATGAGTCCTAGTTACCTTATATGCTAGGAACATATGGAAGTAATTCCAAAAAACTGCAAACTAGAGAGTGGACAATGACATAAAAGGCAGACACAGAGGGGGTTGTGCACGTTAAAAAATGCTGGACATTTTGTTGTTATAAAACTGTGATGTCTTGTAGTTATGTCCAAGGCTGTTCACTGAAACAGAACTACAGGAGCTATCTTATTTGGTCCTATCTTATTAAAATTTATCTGACCACTGTTATCAGTTCCACAAACAAATTACCTGTTCATCTACTATGGTTAGATCTTGAATCCATTTACTGTGTTAGCAAATACAGTAGTGATAGCCTTAATGTTTACTTATAAAACCTTTGACCTGAATGTAGAACAACCCATAGTATGCTACATTTTCCTAAGGTTTAAAAGTGAAGGAGGATTCACTGCCTTTTGCAACTACTCATCGTGACATCCCTGCCTTGCCTCAGCTATGGAGAGCCATCAGCCTCATCCCCTGAGTAAGAAACAGCAGGCACACCTACTGAGTACAAGACAGTGCAGTTGTCTGAGACATAACACTAATTTGATCAGACACTCATGAATGGAAGCTGTGAGCCATGTGAACTTTCTGAATTGTAAATGCAGTTTTACATATTGTTCAGTGTACATGAAGACTTATCTTCACGCTTTCCTTATGCTGCATCTTTCCTTTTGAAAAATGCTAGGAAAAAATAGACTCATTTTATAAACTTTGCTCTAGTAAAATGAAAAAATTTGATTTTCTGAGATCTCTCACTGAAAGCACATGACATAGTTTCTGTGGGATCAAAGTGTCAGGAGTTGAATCCTTTCTTCTGAAAGCATACAAGATTTTTTTTCTAATATTATGAATTCTAATAGGATCCAAAATACTGTTGAAATAAGCTCTCATGAAAGGAATCTCTGTTCAGAAGCAGAAAAGGTTACCAGAGGTAAGGGATATTTTGGAAGTGAACAAAATGTTCTTTTTATGGCTCTTCTGTCATTGTTAATGTTTTTCCAGTCTTCTAGAAATAATGAATTGCTACCATAAATGATGAGGGAAATGTAAAAATCCTTAGAGATATGTCGGAGTCACTTATACAAGAATCAAGCTGATGACGTTGGTGCAGGTAGCAATTGATTAGAAGCTTTTGTCAGAGTTTAAAAAGATCTTCATGGGTGATTCTGTTGGGTTTTATTAGAATAACCTCAGCAAGTATTGGTGTGACAAAAAGAAGAGTGGTCTTTTCTATGGAAAAGTCTCTTTTACTGAAATATCTATCACTATTCATAAATACAAAGATCATGTACCCATATTTGAATTAATATAAAATAAACTTTTTCCCTTTTTTTTTTTTTTCCTGGCAACTTAGGTTATTATGAAATATTTCTTTTTATTTTTGATTATTTTCTTTCAAGGAGAAAAGCTGGATAGGGAGAAAAGAGTTTGCAGATCAGATGAAGGTAAAGCAGAATATTTTTAGTCTTTTCTAAAACTTTCCTCAGTTGAGGGATTATCTGAACTTATGGTAGCTTTTTTTGTTTTCTCTTTCCAGACAGATTATCACATTTTTATAAATATAAATGGAAGAAATGGGTAACAGGTATAGCTGGGAATCAAGAAGTATCAAATCTTTTATATGAAACAGATTTTACGATTTCATATTCAAAAAAGTTCAGGATATGATAGTGATAAGCCTATACTTGCAGAATATAAGTAGTGCTCAACACTGACTATACATAACAATAGGATCATTGACGGCATCTTTAATAAAGCTTTTCCTTCCTGGAGCTATCGTATTAAACTGTAAAAGTTTGAAAAGGTTATGCTTAAAATCAAATGTTCACAATTTTCATGGTGGAATATCTTCTGAGAAACTGGTTTTCATCAATAGAAATTACAATAATAATTTCAATGTTGTTGATTAAAAGTGCAGTAATAGTGTAAAAATTATCAGACTCATGAACAGACTACAAACACTGCATAAGAGAATACTGGAATACAAATGTTCTGGTGCTCTACTCTTAGTTTAGCAGAACTATTACAACTTTCTTATTAAAAACTAATATGAAAGTTAGAATGTACATGCTCAGTGTTGCACAAATCTCAGTGTCGGGTATTCACTTTTAAAAGTGAATAACTTTTAAAAGGGACAGAGTACTCAGCTGGCACAAATTGCCATCCACTTTCCATCACTCCTGCCATTGGTATATGAAGCACTTATCTATTTTGCACCACAGATTTTTATATCAATGGAGTTTTAGAATCCAGTTGTCTTTTGGCAACATTACAATAGCCTCCTGTTTTATTTAAAGTTATATCTGAGATCTCAGTGATGAGCTTCCCTTTGGTGCTACTCCTGGCAAAACAATATCCTGGAATATAATCCAAAATTCACTAATGCCGCCAAGTGATGTAGACAGACTTTGAAGGAAATCCTCACTGTACTTGATAAAGTGAATTGAAATATGTGACGTAAAACACAGCGCCTTTTAACAGTACTGAATATTTTGCTTTTTCCTGAGAACTGTATTTATGGTTAGTTTTTGATTGCTTCACAAATTTAGTTCAAGTGAGCTAAGACTCCACAAGCTCAGATGAAGGCAGTTACTCTTCAGGGAAGTTTATGGTAAAGACCAAATAAAGCACAATGCCTTTTAAGTCCAGTTTAGTGCCGTAAAATCAAGATCATCCTTTCTCTATTGCCAGGCACTGACACTTTGAAGCAATGTCCTTCAGGCCTTAGATTTTAAATTAAGTTTGCCAATACCTTCTCATAATTCTAAATTCCTAAAGACTCAATTTACAGTGAGATAGGAAGAAGGGAGATTTTGGGAGAGTTGTATTTCCGTCAATGTGCATCAACAATTAAGTCATCTTTTTGAGTAATCCCCAAAACATTTTTATGTTTTGTACTTTTTATACCAGTGTCCCTTAACTTAATTTTAACATTACAATTCATTCTTTTCTGTTGATTAATGTGGGAAGAGAATGAAATGGATTGTATTGCAGCAAGAAGGTTGTTCAGAAGGTAAACATCATTCATTAAGACGAGACTTCAACTCATACTGATGTCTCAAATCTGTGGAACTGCTCTTTGTAGTATCTACTGTTCACTGGGAGAACCTCATGTGCTATAAATAGCATCACCCAACATGATGTCAGTGAGGAGGTGCACCAGAAGCTGTGAGGGAGCACAGCCAGGACAGCTGATCCAAACTAACCAAAGGGATATTCCATATAATAATATGGCATGCTCAGTGTATAAACGGGGAGAGTTGGTCAGGAAGGGTTGATCATTGCATCTGTCTGTGGCCAGTGAACCACTATTCTTTTACAATTCTATGTTTTCCAGCTTTTCTTGGCTAAAACTAACCTGCTCTAACATTGGAAATAGTTATAGGAAAGGTTTTAGGAGTGGGTTAGAGGTACTATGTTTTCCATTCCAATTTTTAGGCTCTTTTTTCACAACAGCTGTTTTTGAGAGAAGTCATATCAGTTTTTATGACTGATTTTTATTCCTACCTTTTAAAAACTAATAATTCATAAAATCATACAAGGTAGCTTTTGTCTTCTAAAGGTACTACCTGCATTTTATAAACTTAAGCTTAGCTGTAAGTGCATCATTAACCATTTGTTTTGTTGTTTAATGGTGCTGATTTGTAATCTTCCCCAAACAAATATATAGACTGCTTGTTGAAGTTGGTATTTATGATAACCATTTGGTTGGAGCAGTAAAACAAATCGACCAAATTTTCTCAGTTACATAATAGGAAGAAAAAAAAAAAGAAAAACAAACAAACAAAAAAAACCAACCAAACAAACAAACAAAAAACAACAACAAAAAACAAACANAAAAAAAAAAAAAAAAAAAAAAAAAAAAAAAAAAAAAAAAGACCGACTGTGGCTGGAAACAATCTGCACTTGAGAAATTAATTTAATTTTGTCTTATCTCTGACATGAAATATTGATATGTCTATCTTAGTGGGGATAGAAAAAATGCTAGCACATATAAAAATGAAGGAGGCTAAGAATATCTAAGAGTTAAATCTTTTTAAAATAGTTTTGTTTGAAGTATCTCACTTTTTTCTCAGCCAAATTAAGTGAGATGAATCATTTATCATCATTGATTGTATCAACAATGCTTTCAAAATGATGGAATACCAGTACTAGAAAGCTTGGGGAATATGTATCATCATCTCACCATTCTGATTGAACATTAAAAAGTGAACAAGAGAATAGCAGAAATTAAAGTTTAGATTTCCAAGGTCTTTACTCTTATACAAGGGGAATTAGTTTCTATTTTATTCTACAAAGTCACAGAACTTTCTTACACATGAAAATATATGTTGTTGCAAAATATCTTTGTAATTTTAACCCTTGGGGATTAGAAATAAGATGATAGTTGAGTTAAAATATTGATACTAGTTTAATATTTTAACACTTGAATGATGTTTAATGAGCATAACAGAAAACTAGCTCATGAATTATCCTTTATTGTACTCCCAAGTTCATGATATCACTCCTATCAGTCTAGAAGTTGGTTACAAATAGAAACCAAATTCTCCCAGTACCAGTGGAATTGTGGTCTAATGCAAAAAGATATTATTTTTTCTTGACTGCCATAGAATTAAATAAGGTGGTTTTCCTTCTTTTTTCTTCTTGCTGAGATTGTTGAGGAACACCATCATCGTGGTAAAAAAAAGTACTGACTTTAGGATCTCCATTAAAACAGATGAGAAAACTTGTAAATAGTATTAGACTATCTCTCCATTATCATGTTTGTGCAGCTGTTTAAAAAGCCACATATGCATTTTCTTGTACAGCATTTCAATATGAAGTTGTAAAAAACACATCATGTTTTGGAAATCAAGCTTCATAGTAGTAAATATAATATGATGTGCGAAAAACCTTTAGTTCAAGTAGTGCTGGGATTAAAGGGTTAAAAATGGAAGACTGGTGAGAAGAAAGAGGTTTTTTTAGAATTCTTTTCACTCAAGAGAACTTTACAGGTGGGAGATGCTAAAAAAATCCAGTCTGGAAAATTTCTCTTTGGTTTTTCCCCTGTCTTGAGAAGTGGAATTTCTGTAGAAAAAGAATAACAGAATGCTGCAAAAGAACACACACACAAAAAAAGCATTCTCCATAGGTCTAGGCCTCCTGGTGTGGGAGGAGGGGAAAAGAGAGATGAGAAGATTAGAGGCTGTAAAATCACAACCTTGCAAAGGAATATGCATGTGCCAGGCCCAATGTAATATCAAAGCATGGAACGGGCCTGTCACATGTTCGTTTTGTCCTGTTAGGTTTGGGTTAAGTTAGTAGTGTAATGTGCCTGCCTGCCAGTGAAATAGTGGAATATATATTTTATTCACACTTTGGCTGCAGATTGTGGCCATCTTCGTGTTACCTGCATATATTCACCTCACATGGGTGGTGCTTCATATTTCAGGAAACTTTAGCTCAAAAATAAGTATTTTTTTTTTACAAACACTTGGTTGGGTTTGGGGTTGGTTTTTTGGTTTTTTTTTTTTTTTTTGGTTGTTGGTTGGGTTGGGTTGGGTTTATTTTCTACAAGGTAAGCCTTTTCTATTTTTTAAGCAAGACTTGTTTGGAGCATAGTTTTGTTATACCATAGCCTAAGAAAATCTTCAATTCTTTTTGCTCTGTTTATGTCACAGCTGCACACTGCTTTATGCCTCTGTAGGAAGCTTCATGTAGAGTCAGTGCTTGAAAGGTTAATGGCAGTTACAGCATTGCTAATCTATTCTTTAAACCACTGATTAGCATTGAAATTGATTCCCAGCTCCTGGTGGCTGAAATGACATTAATCTAGTCTCTCCTATTAAAAATGTTACTCTTTCTCTATGTTACCAGGTGATAACACATCATTCATTTGATAACTTCCATTGTTCCATCCTTCATTGGAACACCTATAAATGTGAGCAATGAGCAAAAAATTAATATATTTATTCAGAAAGAAAAAAATAATTTTTCATCAAGAACATGTAAAATGTGAAGGACAAGTATTTTTTGCAACTGTCAAGTATCCAAAGACATGTGTACAGGCATTAGGTTGTGGTCAGATAAATACAACAATATTATAGTTATAAAACTTGCAAATGCAATCTACTGTGACAATGTTGAAAGGTGAGTGGACAGTACCCAATTTTCAACTTCTACTGTGCTATCTCCATATGGCATTCAAACTGTAAACAAAATGGTAATTTCTTGTTTTATTCATAAGAACAAACCAAATTGCACAATTCCACAATGAAAACATTGTACATCAAAGAACACATACTCTTCAAAGCTACTTTCTGTTTCCAAACACCAAGCCCAACCTTATCTTTGCATAATTGGATTAGATTACCAAAGGATCATATATCTTTAGGGTATGTGAAGTCCTGTGGCCTAGCTGTCTTTTCAAGAATCCTACTTTCATTATCAAATTAAATGGATTGTAAAGCCAGAATCTATTCACCAAGGTGGGTTTTTTTTCTGCCAATCGTGACTGGTATCAAGAGTAAAAACCTTTCATTACAATTTATGCACGAATTTCCAGCCTCATTTTTAAACTGTAGAAAACAATCTGTCCTTGATGGAAAAATAAGTAAAACACATGTTGCCTCTTTAAGAATATTTACACCTGGCTTATGAATTTTCTGCTATAATCTTTTAATCAAAAATTATCACAGAATGCAGAAGAAATGAACTTCATACTATCATGAAAAAAATCTGCTCTAGGGTTTCTTCACTCTAGTGAATCAGATGGAAAAAAATTATAATCTCAGTGATGTCACTGAGACTGTATTATAAATATCTAATTCAAGCACTTTGAGAAGGCAGATATAAGTTCACCTTGAAAATAAAATAAGAAATAAATAGAATTGCAGCTTTTGTAAACAGGATTAATTTATGACAATAAATACTTCTGACACATTGAGGGTTAAAAAATTAGAAGGTAGAGCATATTGAGATTTCAAACCAAGCAAAATTTTAAAAATAATAAAATAATTCATAAGACTTGTCTGCATGTTATGAAATGCAGATTAAATTTACACAAAAAACAGAAAAAAGTGAGCTGCAGGGTTGAGAGAGCTCTAGAAATCTCTCAAGATTTAAAACATTTTATTAAAAATAAGAAAAAAGTTATCACAATTAATAGTGTTGAACTATTGTATTAAAAAAGAAAACTTCTAAAAAAATACTTAAGGAGAATCAGGACTAAGCAAAGTTTTTAATGTAGAATGAGATGTAACACAAATGTTATCAAAGTAAAGAAAGAGGAAAATTATGAACTTCCTATGAACTATCTTCCTTATGAATTACTATCCTAGGAAGGTCCTATTCTTCTAAAAAAGGTATACAAATGTAATTCACTTGAGAATTAAAAATCCTGAAAGTACCAAGATTGTTTGAATTTTAAAGGACAAAGCAAAAATCTACATAAAGGCATTAAGACTGCAGGTCACCACAAAGTGTGCACGTATACATTAAGCATCAACCTGCACTCTATAAAAAGACAAATTTCCACAGATTATGGTGAAAATATCTCTGCACAGAGTGCAGGATACATAGGAATTGATGGAGATGCAAACAGGGAAAGGTGAATCTGAGAAATTAATCTGTACATATTGGTATTATCTTTGCTATAGACTAATTATTTTTTCCTGTTAATATTAAGAATCAAGAAGAAAGAGAGAAAAGTACAAAATAATTCCTGTAGACAACTTAGTTATTTCTATCAGTAAAAGTTAAGAAAAAAGAAAAATAGCACAGCGTATTTAGAGAACTGGTCTATGCATAACATTGTCATTCTGTATTGAATGAAGGGACAAATAAAAATTTCAGAAGAAGCAAAAAATACTTTGAAAAATGTGTGTTAATATAGAAAATTGTCCTGGCAAGGAATGTATAGTTAGTGATGCAGGACCCAGTTACCCATCTGTCTAGTCCTGTTATTTGTCTCCATGAAGAGACTGTGCCAGCTTTATTAGGAGAGAGTGAAAAATATCCTGCTTATATGCTTATAAAAGGTCTCATCTAAAGAAGGTTTCCATTAATTTGAAGGTCACTAGTTTTTAGAACAAGCAGAATTCATATTAATTCCAGATACATTTTTTTCAGTATCCATTTTGTTGGACACTGTGTTTTTAACTACTCTGGGTTGTGTCTATGCACACATATACTACCAATTCCTTTGTGAAGTCAACTTTCAAAGATATTTAGGAACATAGAAATGAAAAGTGTTTGTACCATAAGCAAGTTCTGCTACTTTCTCAAATATTTGTTGTTTACTTTTGACAGCTGTCTTTCAATTTAATTTATATTCTCTTCAACTTGAGATAAAAGAATGCAATCTAGCTCTTGATGACAGAACTATAATTTACTATGTAGCTTTTCAAAATAATTCCTAGAATTTTCAGTCCTTTTAATGGCTTTTAGTTAAGGTTTTGTTTTATTTTGGTTTTTTTTTTTTCTCCTGAATATCTTTGCATATTCAGAACACACTTCATTGAATTTCTTCAGTTACTCCATTTCTGACAAACATTTTACATACTGGTGGAAAAAAAATTTAAAATTTCATAGCCAGAACATACTAAGTCACATTCCCCAACTGAATAGATAGAAATTCTGATTCAAGTAGGAAATACAGGACTCCATTCCTATCAAATACTTACATAAAAACAATATTAAAATAATACAGAAATCATAGTTCAAAAATAAAAAATTAAAACTCAATGGTAAAACTTCCTAATATTAAAGACAAGAAAATTCAAAGTTTACCCAAAACCCTGCTATTGTCATAGAAGAGAAAACTTAAATTCTTAAGACGAGAGAGATGAACAATGAACTTGATTGATGAAAGAGAGCAATAAGGTAACCAAATAGAATATGGTAGAAATATACTGTTTCAATAAAAGATTTTAATCATGCAAACCTAATATTAAAACCAGAGACAAATTTAAGAGCCATAAAATAAAGAAAAAATGCAGTGTCTAAGCAATTTAGATTTCTAATTTCTAATTTCTCGTAAGAGATTTTTGAGATACCTGTATTTCCATTTCCATAGAACAAAGATATATAAACAATCAGACAGATGAAGAGATAACATTTCTTAACAGATGGTGCCTGAGATGTCAGATAGAATAATTGTAGCATTGCACCCCCCAGGACAAAGTGCCCAGATTGGGAAGGGACTTGCAGTTCTCTTTGTTTCCCATAAAAGGTGAAGAAGTCAGAACTTTCTTCCCTAATTTGGAAGTGTTCTGAACCAGGACACCTCATAGGAAACCCTGGACTTCACTTTACTCCTGGAGCTACCTAGTTGGATGAGTGCCAAAGCCCCACCTGAGCCATCAATAATAAAAAGCATGGGACAAAAGACCTCGTGGCATTTTGGGGGTGTTTCAGCGAGACAAGGACTCTCTTGTCTCTGATACGGCTTTTTCTCTGTAGAGAGTTTATTATTTTGTCAGTTAATAAACCTTTTTGTTTCCAACACTATCTGAGGTGCCAATCCCACTCATTTTATGCCATTGGGATTTGCAGGACAAAACCCAAGCAGTGATAGAACCTCTGAAGGCTCAAAACACCTGGCCCAAAGAGAAATTCTATCAAGTAATGACCTGTTTCTAAACAGCTGAGGAAGAGCTAATAGCTCAGGGGGCTTCTTTTAAGAGAGTTAAAGCAAGGCAGATGGTGTCCATTGTCACTCACAGCTGAGGTGTTACAGTAATGTTATGTCATCACAAATTTATAGCTGAAACAGTAGTTATGCACCTTTTCTACTCCTTTAGTGATTCTGTGAAGAGCAGAATAAAATACATTCAATGTCCCTGGTCATATTATCTTTTGTTCTTAGTATCTGATACTAGGAGTATCAGATATTTTTGCTTTCTAATCTTCATATTTGCAGTAAATATTAAAATTCATCCAGATTTATTATAATCATAGAATATGCTGAGTCAGAAAAGACCCATAGGGATCATCGAGTCCAACTCCTGACCCTGCGTAGGACACTTCAAGTCATACCAGCTCTCTGAGAGCAGTGTCCAAACATTTCTTGGGCTCTGTCAGGCTTGGTGCTGTGACCACAGCCCTGGGGAGCCTGTGCCAGTGCCCAGACACTACCTGGAGGAAAAAACATTTCCTAATATTTATTCTAAACCTCCTCCAACTCAGCTTCATGGCTTTTCTTTGAGTTCTGTCACTGGTCATGAGAGTGAAGTGTCTGCCCCTCCGATTCCCCTCACAAGGAAATTGCAGACTGCAATGAGGTCTCCCCTCAGTCTCCTCCAGGCTGGACAGAACGAGTGACCTCAGACACTCCTCTCCCAGCTTCTGCTCTAGACCCTTCACCATCTTTGTCACTGTCCTTTGGACACTCTCTAATGGTTTAATGTCTGTTTTACATTGTGGCACCCAGAACTGCCCCCAGCACTAGAGGTGAGGCTGCCCCAGAGCAGAGCAGAGGGAACAATCCCCTTCCTTGCCCGACTGGTGATGCTGGGCCTGATGCCCTCCAGGACAGGGTTGGCCCTCCTGGAGGCCAGGGCACTACTGACTCACATTCAACTTTCTGTCAGCCAGGACTCCCAGGTCCCTCTCCACAGTGCTGCTCTTCAGCATCTCATTCCCTACATTAGATTACGTAGTGAAAGATATAGAATTTATAAAGAATTAAAAAAAAAAAAAATCATTGGCATCTATTGATTAGACCAAATCACAATTTTAACTGAACATGAATGTGATTTTTTTTGGCAAGTACATTTTCTAAAATCCAATTATTTAGTTGTTATTGAATATGAACTATGTAAACCCAGCACTGTTATTGAAACACAACTTAAAAAGTTAGGACAAGCATATGAAAACTTTCTTTTGTACCCTTGGATGCAAATTTATCATCTGTTTTGGTAGTTTGAGATCTAAAAGTTCATACTTACTAAGTTCAGGATAACACTGTTGTATGCTAAGTAATCAGCACTAATAGCAGTCATAATTAATCATCCTCACCTCTCTTTAAGAAACTTCACATTTTCAGATTTCCTAGATAAACTCTTTAATGCTGTTAGTCTAATACACACATATAACTCGACCTTTTAGTGAAGTTTTAATTTTTTAAACTTTTTGTATTCTAGAGTTCTGAATAATAGCAACCTGAATACAGAATTAGACACAGTTGAAGCAATAAATTATTCAAACTTTTCCATCAGGAGAATGGTTGTTTACAATCAAAACCTTACAAAATTTTACAAAATACATAGTTCTTTGCTCTTGTTTCAGATATTAGTGGTAGTAAGGGGATTTGGGCTAACTGATTTCTTTTGTGGATGGCTAAAGATATTAATAACTTAAATGGAACAAAAAATTAAAAATAAAGAAATCCTTTTCCCTATGTATGCAGATTTCATAATATGGGTATTATGCCAGCTCTGAGCTATAAATGTCAAGAATTTAATGATTTATTTAAGCTCTATGTAGTAATTCTAAGAAAAAAAATATCAATATGGTAGTGATGCAACATCCTATTTTTTTCTCCTTTTTTATCTTGCCCTTGGCATTTCATTCAAAACATTATTATTTACTTAGTATTACCTGCATAAATGAGCAATGAAATCTCTGGAGTTGTGACAGCTTTGAACAGAATCTAAATTAGTTCACACTTGGAACAAGATACAGAATATACTGTGAAGATTCTTGAAGGAGATGGGACATATTTCAAACTCCACACTCAGTGTCATTATGCCTTCATTATAAACATAGAGTGCTTTTGTGTACTCAGACACTTATATAGCTCACATTCTTTTTTTGTTTGGTTTTGCTTTTGTTGTTTTGGTGTTGACAGTGCAGTAACAGGGCCAATCAATAGCAATCTGGAAAGACTGCCAAGGTCATCTGCTTGAGAATAGTTGAAAGTGTTAAGAATATCTCAATTCCCATAAAAATAGATTTGAAATCGTAGTCTGTATCCCTATTGACTGAACTACCCATGAGCATGTGCAGAAGCAGTATCTTCTGCATCCAGGGAGGCTTTGAAAAAAAAAGACACAAAGAGGCATGAGTGGCATAATGTTGTGTTAGAAATCTCAATATATATAGGCAAGTTTTTCCTAGACCTTGACAAAACTGTAAAGGAAAAGAAAGAACTAGGCTCTGAGCATTCCACACTACATACTGAGTGTTAAGTGATATAAGAAATACTTTTATTTCTGTCATTACTCAACAATATCTGGCACAAAGTCTGATGTTGCATAAAAGTGTGGTGGATGGCATTACCTGCTAAGCACTGATTGCCATAACAGCATAAAATACAAGTAATTCTTAATCCTGTATTAAGTAAAAACAGTGTTAACACAAGTATCTTTAGCAATAAAAACAAAATTTTTAACCACTTTATTGATCAACATAATTGTATTTGTCTAAGACATGTTAACTCTATTTTTTTTCCCAATAAAATAAATAGCCTGACTGTTTACTGGACTAGTTCAGAGATTGTCAAAGAGTACAGCTGCTGAGAGAGAAATAAAGTAGATTTTCTACCTAGGGGCTGTTTCATTATACCAAACAACTCTTTGTATTGATCCCTCTCCATTTATTTCTAATTTTGCTGTCCCTGATTGAGCAGAGCTCTAAATCTTGTGATGGCTTACACGCTGTTAGGATGTAGCATTGTAACATGAAGTGTAAGGTAGCAATGTTCTCATTTTAAGCTACAATTTAGTCTGATTTGCAACAAATTAGGCTTTCTAAAGTAGCACTTTAGTACAGAGACAATTTGTTTCATATATTTTCCATAGCACACACAGAAACTTCTTAGAACTCAGAGGATATTTTTTGTTAGTTTTGCAAGATTTCTGGGAATTACCTAACATTTTTTTAATTGGAATTTTATATCTAAATTTCTCACTTTTTATAGCAATAGAAAAACTATTTCACATCATTTCATCATTTATTAAGTCACAGAGAACAGAGAAGGTACCTGGTTTGTCAGGCTTTTCTTAATTTTAAACATATTCTCAATTGGTTTACCAGGATGCTTTTGGTTCCTACTTTTGTACATCACAGCTCCATTACCTTACAAGGAATCTTCAAGATAAGTGCAAAAATGGAGAAGCTGATTCCTGATCAGTTAAGACAAACTGGATGCATCATAATTCTACGGAGTATTTTATGCATACATCCAAAAAAAACCAAACCAACCTAACTGTATTTTTCCTTTAATGTCATCAGTTTTACACCCTTTCTTGGCAAAACACATTCCTAATGTACTCATGCAATATATTTGGTTACATAAGTGGAAAAGAAAATGCAAGCATTTGTTATTGCTTGCTATGACTTTTCAAAAGGAGAAAAGCTAAGGAAGGGAAAAAAGTTCATGTAAAGCATTCCAATCCAATAAACCTCACTCTTTTCATTACAGATGACAAAAATGATCACTCTGGGACTAAAGGTAATTGTATTAAGCTAGCTGGCTTCTTTGAACATTTCATCCAAACTGAAAGAAATACATGCTTCTCAGGGGAATACAAAAATCAGCAAAAGAGATCTTCAAAGATCTGTGTTAACCATTTTAAACAAATTTTATAGTAATATATTAATACTCTTCCATATATCTGCTCAAAGGCGTTTTCTTTAGGGACATGTATTATAAAGAAAATGGAAGCGAATTTAGGGTTTTGGATTATTTTAACTAGTTTTTTAATTGTAAAATCTATATTTTCATGCTTCTAACTTTATTTGCAATCACGGTCTCAGTTTTTTCAATCACATAAAGATGACTCTGGAAGAAGGTGTTCTCTTAGTAGATAAAAGTTTATAAAAGTCTACAGACCTAACAGATTTTCTCCATCTGTTGTCATAGTTTAGTTATGGATGAATAAATAAATAAATTGCTTTTGCTAAAGAGAGGCCACATTATAAAAAATATTATCAAGCTTTATTTACTGTTATCCTTTCACTGGTAAGAAATGTAAAGAAAAAAATCCAAGCTTTAATTGCTGAGAATCTTTCTATATTTTATCATAACTTTGAAGGCCATTCAATTTAACAGCACAATTCAAGCAGAATATATTATGAAAAAAGTTCTGAACTGTAGAGAGTCACAAGTAAGAGACTAGAAGCAAAACTCAGTCAGCCGAGGAGGTTTGCCACTGTGGCTACCAATCAGTATCACATAATCACAAGCTTCTGGTGGAGTAGAAAAATAATGTAAAGGAAACTAAACAATTATGAAAAAGGTCAGCATCTCAAAGTTGTGAGTGAACAGATGCTCTTGGGCCAGAAGAGATTGTTCTACAAATTTTATTTGGTTGGTCTTAATGGAGCCATGGTGTTTCATCTCTTCCCCAGAACTAGAAAGTTTAGCCCAAACTCTTCAACATATATTCTGCACCTTTTGGACACACACAATTCAGCTTAAGCTTTGGTTTGTATATTGACTATCAAACTCAGCTATTTCATCAAATATAGGCTTCATAAAAGAAAAGAAGAATGTGATATCTAAGAGATAGCTATTGGAGAAATAGGATGGTCAGACTGTGAGTAGCAGGAGGTCACTTAAGGAACAAAACTTGGTATCGGCAGACAAGAAGCAGAAAAACATTAAAAATACATTTTTTTTCTTCCTGTTCCATTTTCTGTTCTTTCCGTTCTTCTCTTTTTTACCTTTGCCATTCTTAATTGTCACTTGTATCTCTGTATTTTCATATCTTTGTGTAGCTAAGGAAAGGAAGGCTATCTTTGTCATATTTTGAAAACTAAATGCTTTGGAATGTAGCGATGATGAGGTTTGGTACAAGGAAAGTATTTTGAAGGCATCACAAAATTTTTGAGAGAAGAGTGCAATTTGACCAGAACGACTATACAGAGCTGCGTGTGGATATACGTTCTATAAAAACGTCTATTAACTATGAGATACTGCATTGTACCACCTGTTTCCAGGTTACTCTGCAGCTATAAATGCAGAGTAAAGTTACCTTGGGGAAGGTGAGTTATGTTGCTTGACTCCACTCCTTGGGTTTTGTGAAAGATTTGAACCCATTTTACACACAGACCAAAGTTAATAGGAATTTTACCATAAGAGTTAGTGGGACAAGTTTTCACTCCATCCCAGCACACACCACATGATATGCTTCCAGCATAAATGATTCCCCTTTCTGCTGTTGAAATGATCTTCGCACATTTGATTTCTTACTAGGTTCACAAATCCTAAATCATCAAATTTTTTTGTTTATTTTTCTTTCCTAACTTCATCTTTTCATGCAAATATATGTAACACACAAGTACATCAAGTCTATGAATCTTTTCCTTCTTTTTCTCAAGTGTCTGATTGTGGCCGTTGCTATCATGCATATGATTGCACAGCAAATATATAAGCCTGTTTTTGTTTAATTTTCCCCAACTCTGAAATCAACCAGGAGTTTAAGTCTCTGCTTAGAATATAGCACAGAAAAGTTTTGGTAGGCAAATGGCAATGAAACCAATCACAGACCTGGGCAGTGTAAGTCTGTTGCAGACTACAAGCAATTAGACTCTTTTTCTCAATGGAATTGGCACATATAAATGACATTGGTTTTTCTTTTGCCTTGTTTTGTCAATTTATTTCCTTTTTCCCCTAAGGAATTAATCTGAAAAAATTTAGACACATCTAAAAATCTTAGACATGAAAGACAAATACCACTTTTTTTCTTTGGATGTATTACCTGTAATGTACTGTCTCTTAATCTTATCTGATCAGAGTGAAAATGGAGCGAAATTGTCAAAATCTTTCTTCCCAGTAGAGAAGTTAGAATGTAGAGGTAATTTATGATCTTTGTTTATGAGACTATGCAGATTTTTAACCTAGGAAAAAAAGCATCACAGAAAGAACATTTAAAATTTGCACTGGAAAATTTTACTCAGGTTAACCATAATGTGCCAACTCATAAAGAGTGGGACTAATCACAGAAGTGGAATAATTTGTGAAGGAATGTAATGAATTTTCTGTTACTGCAGGTCTTGAGAGAAAATAGATGTTGCTTGAAAGAACATGGTTGTTTTTTGTAGAGAACACAGCCTTATATAATTTTTTCTTCAATTGAAATTCCTTGTCACACTATGCAATAGGTCAAACCAAATTATCATAAAAGTTGTACTTTATTTCTAAGTCTGGGAAAGATGCCACAAATAAAATTATTCTACCAATAAACTACTACAATCCTTAGAAATTTACATTCCCCTAAATTCTGAGCATGTAACATAAGCAGACTACTTATGCACAAAACCCCGATATACTTGATCTCTTTCCTTTTCAGGGATAGTAACAGCAGCATCCTAACAACATAAACTTTGGTTAAATATGCATCCATTTTGTACTTTTAATAATATAGAAATTTATACTAATAAATAATAATTTGTCTTCACTTGTCTTTCTTTTAAAGAAAAAATTCCTATGGCTCTCTGAGAGTGTTTCTTCATGGAAGAGAACTAATCTATTATAGTAAAAATTCACTTCTATTCAGCTGTCTTGAATGTTAATATTTTGATTATGGATCCTCAACTCTTTTCTCTGTTCAGCATAGTTTTCAGCCACAGATTTCTTGGAAAATTTGTGGGAAGGTTTAATTCATGATCATAAAGGGATTTTAAAAAGAAAATAATTTAAATATGAAATACTTGAAATGGCTTCTGATGTGAAAGGGAAAATTTTGAAGAAAACTTTAATGTACTTCTCTCTCCATGTGCATTTCATTGAAAAATTGAGAAGTAAAAAATTAATTGGCCAAAAAGAATTAAGTTAATGAATTTGGTGAGTTCTGTGACCAGTATCCATATATCTTGACCATGCCATTTTGGTCCACTGTATAAAAACATGTATAAACTTGCTGCATTCCTCCAAGTAGGAATAAGTGATATTAGAACACAGGACAATTAAGAGTACAGACCAAAGGAGAGAAGGGGGTTCCTTTCATGTTTTAGTAAATTAATATAGCCTTGCTATAAGTGATAAGAAAAATTCTTATTAACCAAAGTCAGCTGCTCTTGAATTCAATGTCCTATTCATAATTTCTGTGTTTCACTTATGTATGCAACCTGTCCTTACAACAAATGTTCAAGGAATTTCAGCACTTAGGATATTCTTTAATATTGACAAGAAGGTGATGCTCACTCCATGGAGAAATAATATACATAGAGCTGGAATTTATGAAATATTTAATTCTAAATCCAAACAAGTTTCTTAATGTTAAGCTTTTCTCAAAAGACTACCAACAAACCCCAAGATTATTGAATGTGTCAGGCTTTTCAGAGATAAAATACTGATTTTATTAAAATGAAATATTTCTAGTGGTTTTTTTGTGGCCTGTATTTAAACTGCCTTACTGCTGTTTGTTTCTTTACTGGGGGAGGCTGCTTCTATAAGGGCATTTCTATGCCCCATATCAGTAACATGTTCAGTAATATGACTAGAATCTGAGTCATATTGAAAATAAAATGAGTGCTTTTAAAGATTTTCAAATGACTGTAGCTGAATTAGGCATGTAAGAGCTATTAGAGATTGCATAACCTTTCATAGTCAAAATCCAACTCCAGTGTCAAACTTTGTATGTGTGGGTTTCATTTTATGGGTACTTGTATCATACTATTCTTCTATTCTACTACTTTTTGAGTAAAAGAGGAAAGAGTATGCTTGAGAAGAATTTAGGAACTATTTATAAGAAATATTGAGTCCCTGAATTATATCCCAATTCCATAACATCTCTGAAATCTATAAATATAACCAGTGTTACCTCACAGGTTTTTTCCACTGTAAGTTTTGTACCATAAGTTTTTTCTACTGCAAGTCTACTGTAATATTTGCTTAAATATGTATTGAAGCTGATCTTAAATCATGGCATTTGAGAAAATGTCCACTTATAATTCTGTAAATAGCTTATAATGGTTCTATAAAAGGGGATGCTATATTTTAGATATTTTTCTTATGAAATCTCCAAATTACTAACATCTTTACATTCTTTTTTTTATTTGTTTGTTTAATAAAATATAACCACAAGCAAGGATACATACAGAAATCTATATGTGTATTTGAAATTTTTGTTGGAAGAACTATAGATCACTCAGAAAACTTTATTTTACGGAAAGCTTTCCTCCCAATACTAATGTGGCAAAGCAAAAGAGAAACATCATTTGGTTGTATCCTCAGGGATGATTATCTATTTAAGGCTGCCTAACATAGAAAAATTCCAGAGTAAGCATGGCAAAATACATTGGTTTTAATCTCACAGACACCTCTAAAGCTATATAAAAGGATTATTATTTTATATATATAAATTATATATATATATAAAATATACAAATTATATATTATTTTATATTTTTTATTTTAATACTGTATCAACATTGATCTTATCATGTAATTTTAGAAGATTCCCCTACCCTGTTTTCCTGGGATGGAATGGAACTGCTTCAGAATTATATATAAGTAGTTTAAAATTAGTTTCTCCAGAATTGAGTGTGCCAGAATAAACCATGAGTTCAGATTTTTTCAGCTCTAAACTTTTCATGTCCTCCAACCGTAGTCACAATGAAAATCTAATTTATTTTCTGTGGGTATAAAGTAAGGACCAGGGTCAATAAAATTGTTTTCCAACATAGTCACAGACACTGGATAAAAACAGGCAAAAGGATTTGAATGATTATATTTGCATTTAATTACCATTTGGCACCCTAGCTAACTCTCTGATGGCTAGTGAATGGATAATGTCAGCTCTCCACTTCCAGAATGGAAAACTGGTTCAGTTGAGGTGGTCTTCTATTTTTCCAAGTCGATGGTCATGACATACAGTTGAAATACAGTCACACATGCATCTTCTTTCTGTAAATCTGCCATCCTGTTCTGATCTGTTACCAAGAGTTATCATCCTCCTCCTGCTGCTGGATTGTAACATTTTAGAATAGTATTCCACAAAACCATGGTTTGGAGTGCACATCCTAGGGGAATAAGAAAAAATGTTATCTTATATGGTAATGTGAAAAAATTCAATAAGAATACCAAGAGTAAATTGAGGAGGGGTGGGGTGGGGGGTGATGACAGAGCTTTGCTGGAAGACAAAAATGTAAGAAATATCAGCCTGTCAAAGACAAAACTAGGAGGAAAAAATCTAAAGGAAAAGTAAAGGAAAAGTACGTCTTCAAAATTTTGCCTCCTATAAAGCATAGATATCAGTGCCCAAGGACCATACAGACTGTTTCATGGGCTTCACTAGTGTTAGGTAGTGTTCCTCATAGCTTCAGAAAGCCCTGAAACACACAGAGATATGCACAAATACAGAGCTGAGCAAGAATCTATCAAAAATAACTATTATATTCTGATATCAGATAAGGTTTATATCTCCAACTAAAAAAAATTGAATGCTTGCTAAATAGATATTAAACATTATAACAATACAGTTCTACACAAGTAAATGAGAGAGTTGTGGGCTGTTCATGTTGATCTCTTAAATCTGGTAAAATATTATTTGTGCTCGTCTTAAGTGAAAGAAGAAACCAAAATAAATCACACAGATGTTTTGTTCAGAAAATAGTTTAGTTTAGCTAAGTTTAAAATAAATCTATAGACATCTTTTGCAATACACTTTATTCTCTTCTGTTATCCCACATACTGAGTATAAAGTAAATGCAGTCATGAAAATGTCAGACTTTTCATGTTTTGATTAGTGACAGCAAAAGAAGAGGTTTTTTTTCCCCTTGCAAATACTAATTTCTCCCATATTTGTTGAGAGAATAATTTTGGCCCATTCTTTGCTTGGTTTTTACACAGTCAATCAATTGCTATAATAAATGTTCTATCATTCTATTGGGTTTTCAAGTATGTACTGTATAGTTGTATGTCAAGGTAATTTTTAGTGTGTGTTGTCAAGTCAATGTACTTGTCCTATATATTAATATATATTTTCAGTTGGAGTAATTTCAAAAGAAAATGTGGGCATTTCATTCTTCAATACAAATGATCAGAATTTTAAACTCTGAGAGAAATACTGTGTCTCAAATGTTGGTGGTATTTCAGTGATTTCCATTATTAAGTATAAAACTTGTTAAATATTTTCAGAGTGCTAAGTAAAAGCATTCAAACTAGGAAGTTATTAAAGTAAGGTTTTTTGTACAGTTTATTACCCATGGATTCTTTGTACATGCACATTTAAAGACAAGCTGTGATTACATAATCTGTTCATTATACTGACTTTTTTTTTCTCTTTTGGCTCTATATATAGTAACATTTATGGCACTGGCCAGGAGCTAGGAACTCATATGGTTAGTTTCACAGAAATTAAGAGAAATGTAAACTCAGACTTTATATAAGTAGCTGAAATGACATAAAATATCTTTAAACATAGGCTTAACCCCTAATTAAAGCTATGATTTTCTATGAAGAGGTGAAAATGTCATATGTGAAATAAACAAATGTATAAAACCTACTGGAAACATCAATAAAAATATCTATGATTACTGACTAAAAGAACCCCTGATTATTGTATAAATTCTAGTAATAAATTTGCTATAAGCATTTGATAATAAAGCACAGAAAAGTCAGGGGTAAAAAAATAAACTTAAAAAAACAACTCAGCTTTCTTCAAGTGAAAAATTATTCAAAATCACAACATATTTCATAATCCAAACACTTTCTTTCTACTTTCTTTAGATTTCTTAAGTGTGGAAAAAATCAGACCTAACATCAAACTTAAAGAAGATACATTTGTGGAAATCAGTTTGCAGCCGGTACCTAGCTGAAGGAGGAATGAATTCTGGGAAAGGACTGCACTTTGCAGTTTTTTATCATTACTCAGGAAATAGGCTATTCACTTGGCTTGGGAGCCTATTGAGGACGTTTTCATTTGTCCTGAGTAACTCTGTATAAAACTAAATTACAGAAACTTGTCTGCTGTGCTCATGTGCAGAAGAAAGTTATGGGTCAGTATAGTTCATTTTCAGTCCCAAGCTTGAGCAGATGAGATGCTGAAGAATGTGGAGGTAGATGTCTGTTGGAAGTTTGAATTTCATAAACTGTTGTTGTCAATCTGGTAATTTTTTTAATTGGAAAAATCTTCATTTATGATTCTCACACTAGTCTTTGTTCCATTGCAAAATTACTACAATATCCCTGTATTCCCCTCTGTCTCATTTTCTGTTATTTGCTTTAAACATATTCTGGAAGTTGCATACATTTATTTCTCTACAATATATTTTGCTTCTGATAAGATTCTGATTTTGCCAGTCTAGGTGCTTGAGAAATGAATACTCAGGAAAGGTGTCTGTTCAGGAGCAGAGTGAAAAGCCCTTTCCAGCATATGCAAACATCTCAAAAGAGGAGGGTAACTTTCAAAGGTAATCTTTATACAGTCTCCAAATCTCAGCCCCCTTGTATATTTATCTTCAGGTTAGGATTAATGAAAAGGAGTTTGAACAGCAGAATTCCCTGACATAATTCATCTGGGATTTTTTTGGTCGATAATGAAAACGTGTGCATAGAAGCATACTGGAACTGCCTATGAAGTACTGCCTTACTCCTAAGCCTTCAAAGGATGTTTTTCAAATATTGATCTTCCACTTCTGTGGTTGTGCAGAAAAATGTGATTTCAAATTATTTTTTCAGAATATTTAAAATGTAAAATAGTGGATCATCTTTTCCTTGCAGAAAGTTTTAAAGAAAGTAACAGAAATTGTCACCTGCTGTCCCTTTACATAAGTAAAACATCTGCAGGCTTTGCTGCTTTTTTTTTTTCTGTATGAATTACCATTCACAAATTAAATCCTACAGTATAGAGATAGCAACAAAGACACAGGCAATCCACTGTGAGACATTACTCCTTTAAAAATGTTATTTTTCTCATCCAATTAGTCAGCTTAGTCTATTTTCACAGATAGTTTATATTACAGACTCTCAGAAGTTCTGCCTAGCTCTTGACATCAAGTTCACAAACAGCAGAACTAATGAACCTTTGATTTCTATAGATCTACAGTCTTCTACTTATAGTCTTCGCTAATTTACCATTGCCTGCAGTTGGTAGGGAAGATATATCCGGGATTCCATCCATCCTAGCCTTCAGTGGGGACCATTTATAACAAAACAAGTATAATGAATTAGCAGGAAAGGAATGAAGAACGAAAATAACTCTATCAATCTGTGGTTTACCCATACCTTAAACACTGTGTGCAGTTCTGGTCCCTTTTTTTCAAAAAGGCTAAAATGGCACTCAAAAAGACCTAGCTGGCATCACTGCAAATGATGAAAGGTGTGAAAAGGCTTCTGATAATGAAAAAGTAAGCTAGAATTCTTCAGACTGTCAAAGACAGAACACCAGACATCCATTCTAACTTATATTTTTCTGTCATTCTAAAATATGAAAAAGAATAAATCCCAGTGGGGGTAGTATCTTCAATGTTTCTTCTATTCCCAAGATGACCATTTTTCCCTGGAATTTTTAAAGCCTTCAAAGATTTATTTTATTTCACTACTTTTCCATACATCAGTGAAATTTTGGCTGCAATTTGTATAAGCATAGTTGATACAACTCACAGATGGACAGATGTATGGCAGTGTTTAAATGAAACAGGACAGCAAGAGGTTTTTATATTTCAACTACAGTCTACTCTTGAAATAATGAAAATGCTGAAAAGCCGATGTCACCCTGGTGAGCCTATGAAGGGAAGAGCTGTTTAGAAACTGACAAATTCCATGTCTGCAACTGCACTGCAGATTATCATGTTTCTATAATGAGTAAATATTTTAAAATTCTCTGCATGCATTTCTTTTCTTACATTTCTAAAGTCAGCAATTCAGTTTGTGTAAGAAGGATGAGAGAATTAGGTTAACTCCAGAATCATTTCCTGCTGGTTAGATTAACTTAATTCATTTCAGACAGCATGGTTTAAATGATGATTTTTGTGCCTGACTAAGAATATGAGTTTAGTAACTTAAAGACACAACTAGGTAAATATAGTTTTTATCTTACCTCATCAACAAACAGTCTATTCCCAGGCTTCTTTATATAAAATCTCTTGACTTCAGTACTCTTCCCTTGAGGCAGTGTGGCAGGGTCTCTTTTTCTTAGAGATATTTATCTCTAAAAAACCTGAAGTCTCCTGTTTTAGTTTCCAAAATATTTACGTCCCTATTTCTTTCACATTTGCCTATTATCTAGGGTTTTACATACCTCTTTTTTTCAAGCTATTTAAGCTTCTTATCTCATCATGTGGTGTTCTTTCATCGTTAAGAGGTGGTAGTGAACCTACAGTTCTGAGTACATCTGCAAGGACTTTGGGGAATTGGGACATGTCAAGTTTTTTTGTTCTTTTGAATGAATCATACTGTCCAAAGCTCTAATAAAACCTTCAGATATCTCATCTCTTTCACTGCCTCTAATTAAGAGATATAAACACCTACTGTGGTTGCTTGAGTGTTATAATATACCAGAAATGAAAAGAAATGTAAAATCTGTTCTTTAGGAACTGTAGAATTGTAAAAATATTCTCTATGGGGAAAAAATCTCATATTTTTTTAAACCATCCATAAACTCTTTCCTTGTATCAATACCTTAACGCCTTCTTTGCGTCACTCTCTAAAGAATCATCATCCTTAGGGCAATCAGCCACTGAGCCTGTAGACAGGATTCTCCCCTGTAATCCAGGAGTGACCTTCTGAGCCACCTATACACTCACAAACCTAAGGGGTCAGATGGAATTCAGTGAGGGTACTGAACAAGGTGGAGGAGTAGCTCACCAAGCTACTCATATAATTTATCATCAGTCCTGGTGAACTGGGGAGGTCCCAGATGACTGGATGTCGGCCAATGTGACATCCATCCACAAGGAGGGTCACAAGGATGATCTGGAGAACCACAAGACTCCTGGGCCAAGAAACATTATGAAACAGATCATCTTGAGAGCAATTACATGGCATGTACAGGACAAACAGAGGACCAGACCTAGTCAGCATGGGTTTAGGAAAGGCAGGTCCTGCTTGACCAACCCGCTCTCCTTCTTTGGCCAGATGACCCACCTGGTGGATGAGGAGAAGTCTGTGAATGTTGTCTACCAACATCCAGGATAGTAAAGCCTTTGACACATTTGCCCACAGAATTCTTCTGGAAAAGCTAGCAGCCCATGGCTTGGACAGGTGAAACTGTTGCTGAATGAATGTCTGGATGACCAGGCCCAGACTGTGGCAGTGAATGGTTGTGCATCCAGTCAGTGGAGATCACTGGTGGGACTCCAGAAGGCTCAGTATTTGGGTCAGCCCTCTTTATTATATTTGTTGATGATCTACCCCTTATTTCTCCTTACCAGAAAGAAGGAGTTGGGAGTGGACACAACTGAGGCAGGTTACCCTAACAGACCAAAGAGATATTCCAGACTGTATGACTCAGCATATAAAGTGAAGGAAGAAGAAGGAAGAAGGGCAGACATTGGGAGTGATGACATCTGTCTCCCGAAGAAACAGTTTCATGTGATGGGGCCCTGCTCTCCTGGAGATAGATAGACATCTGCCTGCCCGTGGCAAGAGGGGAAGGAATTCCTTGTCTTGCTTTCCTTGTGTGTGTAGCTTTTGTTTTCCTTATTAAACTATCTTTATTTCAACCCAGGAGTTTTCCATCCTTTAACCCTTCCGGTTCTCTCCTTGATCATTCTCGTGCAGGAGTGGGTGAGAGGTTGTGTGAGGTTTGATTGCTGGCTGGTGCTAAACCTAAACACATAATTAGTCATCATGATAATTATTATAATTTATTGAATTACATTGACAATATAATATGTAATTTTTTGACCTTCACCTTGGTTGAAACTTCATACTGATGACAAGAAAATAAACTTTGCTCTTCCACTTGGACTTATCAAAATGAAACAAATTTCAAATCTAAATAATCTGTAAAAGTAAATCTGTTGGCGATATGAATATGGAAAGAGAGGTAGAGATCTCCTCTTGCATTTACTTTAAAATTCATTATCAGTTTTTCAAAACACAACATAGTCTGACTATTCGTTCTAGAACCAGCATTAAATTTTAGGTTAAAATTACCTCTAGAGGGAGAAAAAAACCTGTAATTCTTCCTAATTAGGGTTAAATCATTAGTCAAATAGCTCTTTTTCCCTAGGTACACTAGGAAAAAAAAATATATATGTAAAAACATCCATAGCATTTACTCACCTTAAGTCTAAGCATTTTAGGGTATTCCTCCCTCCCTAAATACCTTTCAAAATAAACTAATCTTGTCATATGTTATCACAGGGAGAAGAGCTAAACAGAAAAAATAATCATGTTCTCGTATCTCATGCTTTTTGGATAATTTAACACTCACAAAATAAAACAAGGTTAGAATGAAAAAATAACTAAGAACAAACTATGTATTCCCTTTCTGCAGGTTACCACTCCTTGCTAGGAAAAGTAATAGATTTTAAGTGCTAGTAAATTGAAAAAGAGGATTTATTCTTCATTGACTGATGGAAACAAGTATTGGATGAGACATTAAATGAAAGGCCTTACCAGATCCTTTGATTTATCATTCATTGAAGAAACATAGTTTGTTATTCTTCTGATGCAAACTGCTGAGAGGTGATTTAAATTAGTCTGGTTTATAATCTCCAAAATGCAATTCAGCATGCATTTCAGGAGTACTTAAATGGTTCCTTTGTTAAACTTATATCTGACTACTTAACAATTTGGGTTATGTGAGCACATTCAGACAAAGCACAACTAACAAAATTGATTTTCTCCTTGACTTTTCAAACCCAAATGAATAAAATTTTCTCCAGTGAAGAATTATTTTGTAAGAGAAATGTACATAATCCGCACCTCAGTGTACACAGAATATCAGTGGAACAACCAGTTAGGCATTCCACACACTGCATGTCATTCAACAAAACATATTTTCTGCTTTCTTTGAGCAATAGATTCATCAGAAAAAAAAGAAAGTCATGGCAATGAAGAAAAGTACTTGAAACAGCGTTATTTTTAGGGCCTTGAGCAGACCATGTCTCTGTAACTGGCCCACCTGGGCTATGGCTGCCTGTGCTCAAGGCCAGCTTTGCTACCAGTGCAGCTGAGCCAGCATGAATCTGGCCACTAGGAGAAATCCCTGCGAGGAAGAGGAGTTGGGGACCTTTGTCCTGTGCCTTGGGTACCCAGCACTTTGCCCTGGCTGGAGTCATGTTGCAAGCATGCCCATGCCCATCCTTATCCCTGGCCTGGCCAATCTGAACTGGCCAGACTTTGGGTGCTGTCTGCTGTGACTGTGCTCTCATCTGGCTCACACCAGGCTGTAGCTGACCTTGGCTGTCCCTGCCAGCTCTGCTTTTCCTCGGGTAGCGGCTGGCTAATCAGGTGCTTGATCACTACATGATCATTAAAAATGGAGTCTCTGACTACAAGAAAACACAATTAAATCACCAAACCAGTTATTACTTTGCTAATAATGAACTGAGTTGGAGAAAAGTTATGTCTCCAGTCTCATTTTTCAATTATGATATGACTCCAATGACACTCAAACTGATAGTTGTAGATGCTAAGAATTTATTTTCTCAACACTGTGCAAGCAAGCATACTCTAAGGAAAAACACATTTTTTGGAGATGTGCAACTTATTTCTCCACCTAAACCAATGTTTAAAAATTAGTTTCTAAACCAATGCCTAACCTTCCAAAAGGGTTAACTTAGCCAGGATTGTACTGCAAACTGCATAGTTAATGCAGAGCTACTAACTTTCCGAATTTAGGTAAAAAATCAGAGAAAATTCAATGTGAGTCTGTTTGGAGATTCAAACAACTCTCTTAATTTTTTTTCCATTCACGTGACTTTTCAAGATCTAAATTCTGCTTTTTTTCCTAGTATTGAAACCAGTGAGATGATTTAAAGAACAGTGTTAAACTAATACTTTTGTAAGAAGTGATACCAATTCAATCCAGTGTCTTAAGAATTTTAGTGAGCAGAGTCCCAGATGAAATGATAGCTTTCAGTTTAAAGAGGACTTTTACTACTGGAAAGTTATCACATGATGGATTAACCCTTGTCAGAAACCCTCTCATACTTACAAGGCACTCTAACTGAATGGACCAGTTGCTGATTGCACTCCTTAATTTGATTCAATCAAAACAGGTAATTGACTTCCTAAATTAAATCAATAAACAATTAAGTTCCTCTTCAGTGACGTACCCAAGAAGAAATCTATCTCAAAGGGCAGGCATATGTAAATCAATCAGAGTTCCTTTCTTTTTTTTTTTTTTTAATTTTTTTCACTTACTTTATCCTCCTGAATTTAGTTGGCATGCAGATTCAAAATTTAAACTGCTCAGCCATTCCAAAAAAGGGAATTATTGGGGATTATTATTATGTTAGTGCATTTGCAGTGGCATGATTTTTCTTTCCTTTGCAATTTTATAAAAATATTGAAATTTAGAGAAGAAAACATCACTGCTCTTTATAACTTTCACTAGAATAAATATGGTAACTCCAGATTGTGGTTTTTTTTTTTTTTTTTAATCCTATCTTAAACAGTACAGGAGTTTTAAAATTTAATGAAGACATTTTATTGCAGGGAAGCACCCACACACCCATGTTTCATCTAACAAACCTCAACACCTGACGACTTAAAGTATTACATTACCAACTTCTCTATACTGTTTTTAATGTCTAATTATAAAGCAGAATGAACACTTCTGCCTTTTTAAAAAATTGCATTCTTAAACCTAGTGTGTTTTAACAGCTTTATTTGGAAAATTTTTGATGTCTTAAGTAACTAAGTATGTTCTTACTGTAGATAATTAGTGCAAATCCCTCTTTCTGATTGACCATGATCAGAACAAATTTTTAAAGTTGCACATAGGAGCTCAGTAATGAGTGTCTGATGGGAATTAGTGGTTTTGAAAACCTTTGAAATCTCCAACATTGAATTTGATTTAGGTAGAAGTTTCAAGGGTCCATGCTAAGCATGAATAGTTTTATATTTCAATATGTTCTTGGTAGTTTAGAAATACTCTACTTAAATGAAAGCAATTTATGGGTTTTTTTCTTCATTTTAAGTAGGCAAATGATGATAGTTTCAAACACTAGTTAAAAAAAAATATCTTTTTTACAAAAAACTTAAGTACTCATATAAAAAACCTAAGTAGGCCAAAGGAGAATATTTTCCTTGACTAGAGATTTCAATACTAAGTTAAACATTTTGGTGAATGAGAACTGAATTTTTGTCAAAACTTTAACATAAGTATGAACCTTTGCAGAAAATATCACATCATAAACTGATAACTGATCAGATGCATGGCGGACCTGTATTAATTTTCAACTCCTCTTATTTTACTTGAAATTATATGTCTCCAAATCCTCTGAAAAATTAGGTCATAGCAGGGGATGAAATTATTTCTACTGGACAATACTGCATCAAATACTTGCTATAAAGGTATTTTTCGGAGGTCAAGATTGGGACCCATGGTGTTTAACTTCTTTACTGGCAGCATGGACAGCGTGATTGAGTACACCCTCAGCAAGTTGGTGATGACATCAAGTTATGTGGTGCAGTTGACACATTGGAGGGAAGGGAGGACATCCAGAGGGACCTTCAATGCCTTGGGATCTGGACCTGTATGAACCTCAAGAGTTTCAACAAGGCCAAGTGCAAGGTCCAGCAAGCAGTTTGGGGATGCCTGAAGCACAAATACAGGCTGGGCAAACAATGGATGGCGAGCATCCCTGCCAAGAAGGACTGGCTGGTGTTGGTTGACAAGAAATTCAATGTGGCATGGCCATGTGCTCTTGCAGCCCAGAAAGCCAATTGTATCCTGCAGTGTAAAAAAAACAGCCAGCAATTGCTTTTTGAGGTGATTCCTCACCCCTACTCCAATCTCATGAGATTCCGCCTGGAGTACTGTGTCCAGCTCTGGGATTCCCAACATAAGAAACATGTGGACCTGCTGGACCGAGTCCAGAGAATGGCCATGAAGATAATCAGGGGCTGGACCACTACTCCTATGAAGCAAAAGTGAGAGTTCTCTCTGACCAGAGAAGTGAAGGCTCTGGAAAAACCTTATAGCACCTTCTGGAGCCTAAAGGGGGCCTACACGACAATTGAAGAGGAACTTTTTACAAGGGCGTGAAGTGACAGGACAAGGGGAAATGCCTTTAGGCTTAAAGACAGTAGGTTTAGAATAGATATGAGGAAGAAATTCTTGACTGGGAGGGTAATGAGTCAGTGGAACAGGTTGTCCAGATACAGATAGTGCATCTCTGGCAGTGTTCAAGGCCAAGTTGGGACTCTGAGCAACCTGTGTAAGGTGTTTCTACCCATGGCATGGGGTTAGAACTAGATGATCTTTACGGTCCCTTCCAATCATAACATTATTCTATAAGATTATATTTTTTTAGAAAATATGAGATTATTTTAAAGCATCCCAGAATGTCTTCTTATAGTAATATGTACTTTTTCTAAAATTATTTTGGAGTGAAATTTGAGAGAAGGAAGAAAGGTGAATTCCCTCTCTGAGAAAGGTAGGTATAGTCATATCACTGGGCAGATACCCAAACACCAGCAGGTTTCAGGCAAATCTATCAAATGGCCACTAGTAGAGTTTGTGCTTGAAGAATCTGGCACAGTAAAAAATCAAGTACTGTGACCTTCTTGTCATTTTTGCATTGAGGATAATTCCTGCTGCATATGGCTGAAAATAATCAGGGTACAAAAATGTAGAGTATAGGTATCTGATCTCACTTCATCATTATGGTGCAAGTAGTGAATCGTATGAAGATTGCACTTTGATTTTAATTTAGATGGATTTTACTGGTAAATTGAATTTTGTTATGCTTCATAAAAATATAACTTATAAAGCAAGCTGAATCGACTACCTTTAAAAATTGATATGGATCAGAAGAGAAACTTCATTTCATGCAACCTTTGAAATACCCATACAGAAATCTAAAATTTACTCTTGCAAGTCATCTGTACCTCTAACGCATTAAAAATTATTTTTATCTAGCCAGATGCAAAAATTTGCCTTATATTTATCATGTTTATTTTATCTTCATCTCCAACAACAAGAAGTACCTTAAATATAATCTCTCTGCATTTCCAAAAATATTAGTATTAATTTCTTAATTCTTCCCATTGTAGATATGCCTCAATTTCCTACTTTATTCCAATGCCTCATTGATTATTTATTTATTTATTTATTTATTTCCAATGCCTCATTGATTAGATAGTTAATCTTTTGCAAAGTAATTTGAGATACTTCTTCACTCATGAGATACCAAGTGTGAACTTTTTACAAACCATAACTTTACTTTTCTGGAAATTTCAATAAAGCATAATATGCTTGCTTCATTCTACACTTCCCATAGGATTCTGCATATGATTTTTTGCATGACTTCACTCATGCTGTAGAACTTATGTATTATGGCATACAAGTAAATATGCCAAAATTATATAGTCTTTTAATTACATATACATTAAACAAAAGTGCTTTATTGAAGAATTACTAAACTTGATATACACAGGTGTCTAATATTCCATATATAAAATAAAATCTCCTAAAAACTAAAAACATTTTAGTTATTGTAGAACTAAACTGTTATAAAATGTTTTCAAGCTGTCCTTAGAAAATAATACATAAAGAATTCACTGTATTTGCTTAAATTAGTAGTTTCTTGTAACCTAGGGAGTACTATCTGTATTTAAGTTCTCTACAATATTAATAGATTTTTGTATATTTTATTCCTTTATACTATATTTAGTTACCGTGTATGAATATTTCATGGTATTAACAGTACATTAACATATCTATTTGTAAATCATCTGTTGACAAAAATATCATAATAATCCCACGTGTTAGTCTGAAACTATATATCAAGAAAGTATCAAACAAAATTATGCCTCAAAATGCCTAAACTTCAGTGTTTTCAAGGTATACTTAAAAAAAAACCCACAAAAATAAGCTATTATAAATAGTTACTCCAGCTGCTAAGAAATAACCTTACTCAAAATCATTACATATACTAAAAAGATTATCTTTTACACATTACATGATGAATCTTAAAATGTATCTATAGTATCAGCTAGTCTCTAAATATCCTGTCCTGTAATATGGAGTATCTGCAAGGAACAGTCAGAGGTTGATGAAGGCAAAGGTCAGCTCCACACTGAGGCCAGATCTCAGTCTGGTTGCAGATCACTCGCATAGCCAGGGTAGAGTTTGGGATCAGTTCTGGATTTGGTGATCCGCAAAGCTTTCAAGTTCAGGGAGACTGGTGGAGGTAATTATAAAAGCTGTCTGTGTCTAGGTGATTTTACTTAATCATTTTTCAATATGCTTTTCTATAACAGATATCCACATTCTATTTCAAATTTGCTTTTTCTCTTCCACCATACTAGATGACCAAAGCATTTTGTAATGGTCAAACTGTACAGTCAAACATTTAATAAATTTTGCTCAAAAACACAAGGTGCATTTTCCTGATACCAAGCCCTTCCCGCACTGATAATGGTCTTATAGTATTCTTATGGAGCAAAGTGTATCTTCAGTGAAGAAATTTTTATAAATATCTGTTAGTTTTGTCTATTATTATTATATCTGTTACCAAGGAGATTAAAGTTAATATTTCCCTTCTCTTAAAGAGAAGAATGAAAATGCATTCTTTCAGAGAACACACAGAGCTAAGTTTGTGGTCAACAAAAATATTGTGAATGCTGTTGCCTAGCAACCTTCATGCAGGGAAAATTATATTCCTGAGCACAATTTACACTGTAATATATGATTGTAGGATACTCATAAAATGTTTAAAGCTACAATGTTGCTTCTATTAAATGAACACTGCATTCTATAACATGTAGGATGCAAATTTCAATTCTTACTCAGAGTATTATTTGTTCGCCAAGAAAAAAACAAGATATGTAAATACTAATTAATGTGGAAAAGATGTAAAGAATCACATCATTAGTCACTAAGGAAAACACACTCAAGTCCATAATTAACACTGAATTCCTATTCTAAAATCTATGCCATGGTTTTTGGGATATTTTTTAAAGTAATGACAAATGTTTCTATCTTAAAGAAAGACATTATTTTGTTAAAGTATAAGAAGAGCATCATTGTGTGGCAAAAAGCTCATATGTACATTTTTCAGTAATATTAAGGCTACTTATTGGATGAATTTTCCACCCTACCCAGCTTCATGTATTCACAGGGTGTGTCCTTTAGAATGTTAACTGTGCTCGCTCTGTGTGAAGGCTTCTTTCATCTTCTATTTCATTCCAGATAAAAACCATTAGGGTAGAAATTGTCCATATTTTGAAGGATCTCAGAACAGAAAGTGACACAAAAGTTGATTATGTCCTCGAATATAATCAACATATAGAGATTGCCTAAGGAAATTTAACACTGCAATTAATGTCTATTTAATATAAAGCAGCAATATTTTAGCAATGCTTCTTGAAAATCAAAATCTGATGATAGCCAGTAAGAACAAAGTACCATAAAACAAATTTCAGGGCATTAAAATTAAAATGTCCCAAAAAGGGCCATGATCTGCTCTGTCTGACCAGCCTAGGACTGACCATTCTAAAACTGCCAGACCTGCCAAGAACCTGGTCAGGATTCAACAGCTCACTCTTCCCCAGATGGTTAAGAATTTGGGGTAGTTATATCTTTTCAGCCTCTAGGTTTCTCTACAAATTCCCAAAATTTTAGGATCTTAGATGACACCTGACACAGGTGATAAGAGCAGGAGGATACTTATTTTTTAATAGTATGTATATATATTGTCTGTTTCTTAAATTTTGAAAATCCACCACAGCCAAGAGTTAAATTCAACTTTAGACACAGTTGAAGTTCCATCTCACTGAATTTTTCTACGCTGAAAGCAAAAAGGTAAATTTATGCTTATTGAAGATGTTATAAGATGTAGGAGAGAATGATTAAAATTTTTTTATGATTTTATTTTTTCAATTTAGGTAGGAATTGTGTTTTGGTTTTAGATGAGATTTTTGAGTGGGGTTCTTCTTTTGTGGTTTTGTTTGGTTTTGGTTTTGTTTTTTTTTAAGAAAGAGCAATAAACTAAATCGGTCGTGTCACCAGGTAACAAAATCAGAGAAAGAAAAATATTCACTGCAGCTCCCTGCTGTCCTTTGAGATAAAACGTGCATAGGAAATTCTCTCAATTTACCAATATACAAGTTCAATTTCAAAAGCTTGCCCATCATCAGGGAAGAGCTGTTCCCAATGACGGTAAATAACCCTTCCCTCTTGTCAGCTCGGCTGCTGCAGTAATACTGCCAGCAGATATAAGCCTCAAGGTATCTCCAGTACAGAACCAGAGAAATTTTTCACTGTGAATAATGTATTTTGGCAGATGCTTGATCTTATCTTTTAAAAGTAAAGCTGAAAGTAGACTTCCACAGAGTTCAGACATTTCATCTTTTTGAAAAGATCCTTTTGACAAAGTAATAGATAGCTGGCTATCCTGTGTCTCTTTTTCTCTTACTCCATCAAGATATTAAGCTGTAGAACTGTGATGAGCATGCCATTCCTTTAAAAAATCACAGAAAAATATTTCAAAATATCTATTAAAATACGCTGTCTGCAAAGGTTACCTCCTTATATTTCAGATCTCAGCTAGCTGTTCCATCAGCTTCTGTTCATTATTTTGCAGCTGAAGAATCCCACTGGAGCTTGAATTTGAGAGCAAGACCTGAACAAATTTAGTATTCAGTGTGTGCAAGACTGAAAAAGGGTCACTGGAATTTGAACACTTTCAACATAAAATCTCATGATCTATTCATTAGTGAAAAGAGCAATCACAGGAAAACATATCTGAAGTAAAACAAAATGGGAAAAACAAAGACAGTATCCAGGAGAAAAAAAAGAGATATTATCTGTATAAATGTGTATGTGAACTGTATGTGGAAAGAAGAAAATAAGAGAGATAAATGAAGAAACATAACCAAAGATATTGGAGGGAGAAGAGATTAAAAGGAAAAATAGCTAGAGACTATTTAATTTGGAAAAAAAAGAAACTTTTATTAAACATGGAAACAAATAGATACAGGACAGTAATATATCTTTAACAGAAACAAAAAATAATAAAACATAAATGGATAGAGGCAGCAAATCTTTTATAATGAGATGTGTTTAGGAAATAGAAGGTGAAAGAAATTAAGGGCATAAAAAAAGAAGACAGTACAAAAAAAGGTTAAATAAAATCCAGAGTGGTGAAATACATTTTTAAAATATAGATTAGTAATAAGTTGAGGTAATTATTTTAGGTATTTTTTCTGCATGTGGAATCTAAAATTTTCAGTTTCACATCTAAAATTTTCAGCTTACATAGCCCATTCCTCTAAAAATAAGCCCCTTATTAAAAGTCTCTCTAATATATTGCATTTTTGGTTCTGAACTGTGTTTCAATTGGTCAAGTAATTGGAAAAGATTTGAGAAAATGGAGGAAAAAACCCAATAATGCTTATGAGATTCATTTTACACCTTGCAAATAAAATGAGAAAAATATGTCTAGTCCTTTTGTTTAATGCTTTAATTTTTAAATATTTAACTTTTTTAAGTACAATCTTCCCTTTTACTTATTTCTGCTCCTTTCTTCTATAAATTATGTGGTGACATATTCTTTTTATAGTCAATATAATTTCTTACTGATAAAATTTCCAGAAGCAGATATTAAACTTCTTTAAGAGGACTCACATCTAGGTTAAAAATCCAAAATTTAGGTGTCCAGATTTTAGCTGTGTTTGAATCAACTCTTTAGTTTCATGCTGCAGTAGGTGGATTTATAAGTAGCTATTTCAACAAAACCCAATGAAGTGTGCATTAGTAATTATGGCACTATTCTTCCCAAGACAGTGGCCCATGCTAAGGCTGTGACTTCCCAAAAATGTCAGACATCTGCCTGATGGTAGGCAGGAGGAAGGAAATTCCTGAGTTTTTTGGCTTGTATTCACAGCTTTTCTTCATCTGTTAAGCTGTCTTAATCGCAGCCCATGAGTTTTTAGTTTTTCCCCCTCTGATCCTCCCCTCTATCCTACTGGGGGAGAAGAGGAGAGGGACTGGGTGGTTGCACAGGCGCTGGCTGGGGTCAACCCACCACAATAAAAAACTGAATAGAGCCCTTTGCTTATATAAAAACACCTACACAAAGAAACACCAGTGTTTCTTATAATATTCTTTACTTTCAGGAGTTGTACTGGACTTTCTGCATAGAAACTATTTCCTTATTCAGTTTTGAAACTGAATTCAAGAACTCCAAAGCCTCAGTGGATTTTCTGAAGGTTGTAATTTCCCCCTATTTCACCTTTTAGCATTGCTAGTTCACTTCTTCCTATTGAATATTTAGCTTCCCAAATGCTTTACAGTGCTGAAAAAAAACTTGCAAAAACCAAGTTACACAAAACACATCACATTTATTTTTACACATTCCTAATGCTTTTATTGCATGATCTGATCACTGAAAACTGTGTATAGGCTGGACAAAAGCATAAGTCTCATGGACAGAAAGGAATGCCTTATTCAGCATTTATTGATAGGAGCAAATGATTGCTTCCCTACAAGCATTGAACACCTAGCTTGATTATGAACCCAACATTTGACAGCCTGCATGATCTATGAGTCAATAGGTGCAGCAGTACTTTCTGGATAGATTAAATCTTGAAGTGGAGTGGGCGGGGGGGAGAACCTGTGAAGGGAAAGATAATTGAATGAAAATAAGAAGCAAAATCACAGTCGCTGAAATATACTTAATTGCATATTTCTAACTGTTAAAGCATATGTGGGGCATAAAATTACTAACACTGGAAAATTAAACTGACTTCTAGGAAGGTTAGGGTAAGAAATTTTGCTCTCAACTGCTTTAGTCAATTATTCTCTTCATTGATGCAAATCACCTAACTCTAGGATTGCATTGACATAAATGAGGGCAAGTAGATTCAATCATTCAGAGAATGACCTTTCTCTAAAGAAAAACTTATTTTTTATTTATATTTTTGGTAGAAACTTTAACCTAGAGAAAAAAAATTAATATAGGAAAACTGAAATGGATGAAAAAAGAAAATCTTATGCCATTTAGTCTACTTGGAATATTCTATTATATATTATAATTACACAATACACTTATGAAATTTTAAATAAATTAAATCTATTACTTGGATATATAATGTATTTTATATCTTTATACATAGAAAACCTCATGTACGTATATATAATCACCTTTTTTATACTTTTAATGCACACAAATGTAAGATATTTTTATTGCAAAAATAATTGATAAATAAATAAAAGCTTTTTTGGTCCTCAAATTAAACATTATCCTGCATTTTATTTTTTGAAAAGGAGAAAAATCACATACTGTAAGATTTATGCTTTTTAAACAAAACAGGTCACCAATGTGTATTTTATGATAGAAAACTAGCTTGGTGGAAGTGTTAAAACACTTGGGAATGTACCCTTTTTACCAATGGTAAGTAAGTCAAATGTGTCCTTAATATTTAGCCTCCTTAAAGAAGCAATTCTTCTTGAATACAGACAAGAATGCTAAAATTTTAATCCTCATTCTTTCCCTTTTCCATTAAAAATTCTGGAGGGGAGGTGTGGCAAAATTTTTAAAACTATATGAAGTTAAAATTCAATTCATTAAAATACAACAGTAGGGCATTTACTGAGCATCAGAAGCATTTTTCCATACAAAAGAGCCAAAGTAGAACTTATACCGTAGAGCTAATCATTAAGAATTCTAATCATCTTAAATTCTTCACTCCATGGGTTCTGATCTGATGGGTCCATGATTCAGCACATAAGAATAGGACTACATTAGAATTTAAAAAGAACCATTTTCATGGCCACAGAGGGCCAGGTTTAGGCCTTCATAAATAATACATAGACAGGGAAGTCACTCAGCATTATAACCTGAACAATTATAGAAGAGTTTTGGAATAAAATTAGTTTCTTTGATTCCATTCAGCTTCAAAGCTTCCACAATCATCATATTCTAAATTTACTACCAATGAATGAATAAGCTGTAAGTACTGGATAACTTATTTTCACCAAATGACATTGGTCTCTGACAATGTTGTATTACTTCAATATAATTAAATTAACTAAAGATTTCTACTTATAATTATTAAGATTATAGCCACAAAATGGAACTGGTTATGCAAATTATTAGTTGTGCAAAACACTACTCTTGTCCCTGGAAACTGATCCTGTAGTATCTTTTTACTTCTCTGTGCCCCTTGAATTTCAATGAAACTTAAATTGTCCATGCTTAACCAGATTGAGAAAGTTGGGATTTCTTGAAGCATTATTCCCTCAGTTCTCTTTATAAATGTACAGCTCTGAATTACATAAAATCCTACTGAGAATTTAGAAAAAGCAATGCTGGTTTCATCTAGAAAGGAAGAACAAGGAGTGAGAGCACAAAAAAACCCACAGAGACAGTATTATGTGAGCAACTCATAAAATGTGGTCCTACCCTTTCAGGAAAGCCATTGCAGTGGAAACTTCTGAAACCACTCTGATACCATCTCTGTCCATCGTCTCTCACCTTTTAAAGTGGTTCATGAGATTATCATGAGGAAAATTACCAAAGTATTCATTAATCTAAGTGTTCCCTTTACTTTAGAACCTGATCAGAAAAAGTTTAAAACAGCAGTTTTAATAATGTTTTATCTCTTCTCCCAAAGCTGTTTTAGCTTCTAAAATATATACAAAATTTATTAATAGATTTTTTTAAAGAGCAACAACACTTAAATTAAGTCAATCATTTTATGAATGATTAAGGAATGAACAAGGGAAGGGATTAAAAAAAAAAGAAAAAGGAAGGAACATAGACGTGTCAGTATCAGTTTAAACGCATAATATTTTATTCTCTTCAGAGAAGGAAACCTATTTCCAAAGCTAATATGTGGCAATATATCTCTAGAACCTTCTATCCAATAATGAATACCTCAGAAAAATCATGTTGGTACTGCAGCTTTCTTTTTGTCCGCTCCCTATCTCAGTGCCTACATCCATTCTTCCATTTTCATCGGAAAAGATGTTTGCATTTCCATTTACTCTTTGATTTTATTATACTTTTCAGATCTGTGCACACCTCTGTAAAATATCTCCTCTTGCCCATGAGAAGTAAATCTGAGACCAAACATTTTTTAAAGAAATAAGGAAGTTTATTTTTTTTAATTTAATGCATCACTATAATATTTTGTTAGTTTGCTATCAGACCAAAGTGACTTTATATACATCATCTGTTAAATGCATTATTCTCTAATAAAATCCTACATTACAAGGCTAACATAATAGAAGTGATATTGAATGTAATCTTTGTCATGATATTGTCTGTGGTTTTGATTTTAAGTAAAATTGCCGCATTTTTTTCCTTTTTTTTTTTGTGATACTTGTTCCATTCACCCTTTGGGGTGCTGCAACTTCTTTGTGCCATATCCTACACTCTTCATGTGCATTTGTCTAATCTCCTCAGTGTCTGAATTTTATTTTTTTTGGTATGAAACATTTGGGAGCAAGCAAATGAGTTCAGGAAAGAAGAATAGAATAGTTCATTGTTCACATAAAGTAAGGTTGCTGGTAGCATCTTAATATCCCTCTGGAACAAAGCTGATAAAATAGAGAATGCCATTTTGGAACACTTTCTAATTAAAAGTAATAGAGAAATGATTAGTTATGGAAGTCATCATGTAATTAAAAGTTTAGAATTTACAAGTACATTGGGTTTAGGTCTAAAGAAAATTAATCTGTGATAAATAAAGATGTGAATATAAAATGTACTAAATACCCCCTTGATTATCTCATTCAAAAGACAGGTAGTGTTAATCTGCTTTAGTTCATCTCTTTGAGGGAAGGGAGGAGACTTCCATGCAAGAATTTAATGCTCTTTAAATTCACACCATGAATTAGCAGAACTGTCCTAACTGTAGAATAGACTTGCCCTATAAGACAGATTGATCAAGGACATTGAAAGTTGCACTGGGATTAATTTAAATAGAAGATTTCAGGGAGTCTGCTGTTGAGACGTACTTTACCAGCTCATGTCATTTTACTGACTACTTAGAAATGGGCAGTCTCAGTACTATTAGAACAACTTTTCAGCAAAGAAAAACACTTGCTTTGAGCAAAGATAGTTCATAGAAGAGAATTGTTCAGAGAAATGTGGATTAAGTCATGAAGGATTCCGGATAAAGTGAAGAGTTGTACCAATTAAGAGTTAAATTCTTATTAGGATTTTTATTTTAATATTTTTACTGTTGACTTTTAATAGACAAAAAATAACTTCGGGTATTTGGGGGCAAGAATAGTTCAAAGAAAACAACTACATCATAAGAGATATGCGAGACAAGCATCTGAAAAAAGAGGAGTGAATCCTGGAAAAAAATTTGAAATGGTAATTTGTAAATGTAATTGAAACAATTAAACGTGTATACCCAAGGGACAATAAAGACTACTGCCTTGAATAACTCTAGAAGCAAATAATCAATGATGGGACTTCAAAGGAAAGGTTGAAAAACCAAAGAAGGCTCTTTTTTATTCCCATTTGCTTTCCAGTAGCTTCTTATAGACAGCACAGAAAGATTTCTGTATATTCAATAGTCTTACGATTTATTTTCACGTTTTATACTGTTTTGTTAAGGAATCTATAAACCTGAAAGGATGTAGCTGAAATGTCCAATGTACTAGTTAAGATATACTTAAAAATGTGTTTGCCTTTGCTATTTGGGATGCATGTACAAAACAGGGCTCCTACATTCCTACACTCCTTCTCACAAATTCTGGGCCAATTGGGAAGGGGGAGATGGAGAAGGGCCTGTATTCATATAAATGTATTTCCATATTTCTGATCAGTTATGGCCTTTTCTGCACTCCTGCTGCTAGTTCAGTCTAGCACTGCAGCACTGCCTTTCTCCCATTTCCCTCCCCTGTGCGCTGCCAAGCCAACCTGGTCCAACACAACTAGAGCAGGGATGGGAATGCAGTGCCTGGGGGCTACTTGCTCCTTGGACTCCCCTTGCTGGCAGCACTCCTGCCTCTCCTTTGTGCCAAGTACAGAAGCCAGTCTTGGAGGCAACACTTACTGGGGATGGCCAGTGAGGACAAGGGAGGCTATTCCATCTCAGAAAAACAGGAAACCATCATAGTGTTACAGAATCTCCTCTGCTGCCTGCTGCAGCCTCCTCCATGGGCAGAGGATCCAGAGGAAAAGGATGCTAGTAAGAATACAGAAATCACAGTCCTCAGCCATAATCAAGCCAAATCAAATCTGAATTTCTTTTTCAAAACCATAAAAAGTACTGCAGTTCGTCTTATAAAATATATTGTAATACTGTTTAATTTATTTCAAAACAAACAAAACTGTAAAACTGGCATAAAATGAATCCATGGGTGTTAACAGTTAAAAATTTTGACTCATTATTTTCCATCAAGATTCATAGGCATGGATAAAATTAAAATCCGAGTAATAACTGTATTAATATCCACAACTGTTGAGTAAGTCCTATGAAACCTTATGAGAACTATTTGTGAGTTTTCAGAGAGATTCCATACAAAAGGGACTGAGATATTAATTTAAATAATTAGAAGTGAGAAGTTTTTTTCATTATTAGTCTAAGAATCTTGAAAACAATACAATTATGTTAAGACTAAAAACTACATAAAATGATAAATATGTGAGACAATTCATGTGCACTGAAGTAAAAATTTCTCTTGCTCTTACCAGCTAACAGTCATTGAAGTACTCCATCCTCCAACTAAAATTCATCAGAAATGTGACCAAAATGAAAGACTAATCTTTGCAGTTAGTAATAAAGATTTATAATTTCCTTAATATTGTCTCTGTCCAAAATTATGCATAATAGATACAGGGGAATTTTATTTATTCCATCACTTTGAATAAAGGATGTGACTGTCTTGGTTCTGGTCAGACAGCAGAGACTTGGTTCCGTTAAGTTTTGCAGCATCTAGGAGGAGGCATAGCCAGGACTCAGAGATTATTCCATATCACCTTGTGGCATTTGCTGGGTATGGGAGGGAAGCAAGGAGGGGAGGGATCTCTTCCAGGGAGAAGGGGTTCCCTCTGGTTGAGGTAGCGTGGCTGCGGTGGGGTTGGGTCAGGCTCTCTGGTGAGCATTTTGCATGTGGAACTAAAATAGCTGGTGTATTAAGGACCACTTCCTGCATTCCTATGACTCTGAAGCATTTGAATTCTTAATTGACAAGGACCTGACTGACTTTCATCCTAATTACATTCTCCTTCCAATGCAGAAATTGGACAAGAGGAATACATAAGAAATATAGCAGTGCAGTTAAGTCCTTCACCTAAGTAAATAGTTAAATACTTGATTATGTAAGGAAGCCAAATTAACATCAGTAAAGCTACCCAGCTGCTTTAAGCTAAATGACTGTTTACCAACTTTGCTGGACTATAACCTTAATAAAGTAAATTTTATGCCCACATCTTTTTTTTATACACAGGCAAATGATAAATCTTGTGAGCTAAACGATAAATCTTGTGACTCAAAATGTTTTTCTTGCGATTTTATGAGCATCAAGAACAAGGTGGTGTCATCTATCACAGAGATAGCGTCCCTAACAAAGTCATTTTTTTAATGCTTTGAGACTTGCTGTTGTAAGGAATGTAAGGAGTGTCACAGGCCTAACAGCTTCTCATCTATAAGAGTCAACAAGTTTCCTACTGAAGTAGATATCACCAGATTATCCAACACAGCTCCAGTAAAGTAGTTTTGCCCCAAATAAGAAAAAGATCGTGAAGCTCTTCCACATACCAAAAATAATTTTGTATTAAAAATTCTGTCAATGTCTACTAGAATACTTAATTTCAGGTACAACTTAATATTATTCTTTTGACACTAACAATGTGCTTTTGTATTCAGGACAGTTTACTATATGCTTAATATTTAATTTGCATTGCAGAATAAAACTGTACTATTACTCAAAGTAGTGATGTCGGTAAGAACTTGTTACAATGCACAACATTTTGCACATTTAGTAAAAGATTTGAGGTCGGAAAATTATTAGAAATGTCATTTAAACACACATTGGGTTTCTATCTATTCCCACTAACTAATGACTTTCAATTTTTCAATCTTTTGGAAGGCCAACACAAAGTAAATTATTGCAATATCTCTTTATTTTTTAGGGAAATATTCACACTGTTGATCAATTGAAAATGAAGTATTGCTTTAATTGGAGGAATAGCAAGTTACTGATTAATATTCCTAGGCCTGCCCAAAGAAAACTGGATAGGGAACATTGACTTTTTAGGTCAAATTATAAAGTATGATAAATCTCTTTTTTTCTCTTCTTTTGGCTTCATTTTGATTCTTTATTTTTTTCCACGTAGTTGAATTCAGTCTTTCAGGACGACGTAAAGTTCTGCAAACTTGATTTACATCCTACTTCAGTTCATATGATCACATGGTGGCATTGATCAACTACATACCAAGAGAAGTAAAAAGATAAGAGATATATTTTTTGGTTTCTTATCTGTGTTTAAAATCACAGTTTTCACTTTTTCTTTCATCAGTAAAACACTCAGCAACAGAAAAGAGAAAATTTATCCTGCCAACCAATCTGGGGACATGACAGACAATGGATTTGCAAGATTCCACACTCTAATACTCTTTTTCGCCCCTCCATTCCCATTAAACCTTTATCATATATCAACACTATCATCAAAATTATATATTTGGATGACATTATGCTTGTAATATAGAAGGCTGAACAAATCCTTAAAAAACCTCCAACCAATAAAAACTCCACAAAGTCTCATAGTTCTAGTGACTTATGACAAAGATTAGGAATTGAAAACAAGTTCTTTACAAGATTGCATTATCTGTATTCCACTTGAACAAGCAAAAGCCATAAAATGGCTCACAATAAATTTTTGTTTCAAAAGACCAAGGTAAATCAAAAACCCTCCAAAGTATCTTGCAGCTGCACAATAGAAGACCTAGTTACCGAAAGCAAATGAAAGACAGAAGACACATAAATATCATGAACAAGCCAGCATCTAGTACCCAGATAGTGATACTCATCCCCTAGAGATTTTAGCAGAGGCATTAATTATGCCTTCAGCAAACCACTGCTGCAATTTACTAAAGCAGATCTCATTTCACATTGATAACTGAAATCTACTTAAAGAATGGTAAGTGATGAGCTAAATTCTGTTCTGAGTTCCTTGGGTCCTTACTGTCAAACACTGTGCCAGCAAATATCAGACATGAAGTCCTGATGCTGTGCAAGCATAGAAAATTATGACCAATGTCAACTTAGTAGGCTATAATTCCATTAATTATATACATAGTGACTTAAAATTCTAGAATTCTGACTATATTACTAGGTCTTGCAACAGAACAGAAAGAAATCTTGAAATATAAGAGAAAAAATAAAGAGAAAAAGAAAAAAATGAATATACAAGAAACAGCAGTGATTTGTTATTCGAAAAATGGACAGTCTTGGCTTCAACAGAATAAGTGTAAAGATTGTAAAACTGTTACAATCTGTTTTTTGTTTGATATTGGACTGCACTCTGTCGTAGCCTAACAATTCCCAGAAGTCATAATTATTCTTTACAGGAATAGAATCACAAAGTTTTCTGTATTATAGCCCTGACAAATTGAGATTATCACTCATATGTGAGTATATGTTGGATGCAAAAGGCCTAAAAGGAATTCATTAAGTACACTCTGGCTCTGTTGAATTTCTCTATATTCACACTGTGAATTTATCATCTGCTGTTGCTTCTCAAAATACCATGTGCATGGGAAAGAAAGCAAATTAAAAATGAATCAAGGCACAAAATAAATATTTTTTTCAGATAAGTTATCTTGATATGTGGTGTCAGATACAGATAGAACATTCACATGAGTGTATCTTCAGTCATGGGACCTGAAACTTAAATTTTAAAATTGAAGGGAGATTATAGTATCTGCAGTCTGTACGTATTACTTTAGCCTTTTCAATATTCTGTATTTTGTGGCCTGTTTTCTTCTGTATTTGCTTACAGATTGCTAAAGTTGTAATCATGAAAAATTGTCACTAGCAAATGAAATTTTGAAATGCTAACAAAATCAAAGGTAATTCTGTTTACTGTTTTCTTACAAGGACTGTATAACAGTTTTGACAGTTATTGCAGAAAATGTGAAATGTCATAAACCTGTTATCATAAAGATTTTCACAGCAATTGGAAATAATAGCAACTCTGTACAATCATGACTATATTTCGAAACAAAATATCCCAGCACCGTTTATCATGGCTGATAGTTGTGAAAGGATATAAACGTGGACTGCAAGATTTGCTTTGGATCATATTTCACCTGTGGCTAACACATAGCCTCCATCTAAACCTCCATCTAAAAAGATTGACACTGTTGGATTTTAATAAGGGAGAGGAAAAGGGAAAAAGAGTGGAAAGCAGTGAGAGAGAAGGGAATGGTCGTTTGGAGCATGTAATTGTTCTTCTTCTCTGTTGTTCAAAGAACCATGACAAAATAGCTTTTTGTTCTTATAGATGTAGGAAAAAGTTTTAACTATTTTTGAACATCTGTACATGACAACTGCAAAAGGATTAAGACAGGATTGCTGAAAATCCCTTGGTGATTATAAAGACAAATTTAAAGAGAAAAAATTTTGTTCCTTTTCAAGACTCAGTGAAATTCGCATTGTCTCCGGAAATGGGGAAAGAGTCAGATACCTTCATTACATAAATCATGGAAAAACTCAAATGCCAATGAAATGTAAACTTATTAATTAAATAAACTGCAACAGTATTGCAAGAGTATATTAAAATATTGGCAAGTAATTGACTGGCACTCTTTTATACAGCATTTAAATACCACATAGTTTCACAAAGATTGTTCTGCCTTTGAAATAAATGAAAGTTTTTGAGAGAAAGAAGCATCTAAAATAAACTGACCAGAGAAACTGGAGCCCAGGTTCTTATTTTCATCTTGACCATGACATTTTTAATCAAAAAACAATAAACACAGTCCCTTCATGCTTATGCTATTTATACCTTAGTACTAGAAATAAAAACTACTGTTCAACCATGTTCAAGAAAAAACAATAAAATTTTTGAGCAAAGCAGTCCTAGGAAGCAGTCTTTCTCATAATTTCTGAAAAATTACCCTGAATGCAAACTACTTTTCACTTTTTAACAAGTTTACCTTGCTCTGCTGTAACCTCTTTTTATTTGCATAGCTCTGTATCACTGTCAAAGACATTTGAAAGTGTGATAATTCCTGCGTGTTCTATTCTGATTTATGTAATTCCAGTACAGGTTCCATATGGCAACACATCAAAATGTTTACGAATAGTACCAACATATTTGAGTCCTTATCTGAACCAAACCAATCATCAAGTAAAAACTTTGTTCATCAATACAGAAAGACATTGACAAATGATATCTGTACAGAAATAGCTTTGGTTTTATTGTCATCTAGCAACTTCATTCATTTTCAACCCACACTATATTAGTTTAAGTTCCTTTAGAAATTCATCAAGTAACTTTATGTTTACACATGCATGCAGTAAACCAGCTATATTATACTTTTCCATGTTCCAAGAAAAACATATTCATAAACTGATCATAAGTTTAGCTTCCCAGTAATTACATCTATTACAGGTCAATGGGACAAATAACATGTTTATCTAACAGTTCAGATCTCTGATTACCACTTCTGTAGACATATCTGAGTTATCCCTAGGGACTAACAATAGCTTATCTATGATGACACAAGGACTACTGTGGGCTGAAAATTCAACCTAGACACTAATATTTTGTTTGTATTTAGATCTGTTCAGAGTTGACTACAAAAATTAACTGCCTGTTTTCTAGTTTAAAATAAATCTCATGGCTAATTATACTCCAATCTACAGTTGAATTACAGGGTGAAAAAATGTTTCAGCCAAACAAATGCCTTTGGGAAAGAAGTTAACAATCCTTACCTGTTTGTTCCTGCAACAAAAATCAGCACAAATGCTGTACTTTAGCGCAGACTTCACATACAACTTGTGTTGTGGGCTTTGTACCAACAGACACCATAGTTGTATTTAACAGAATTTAGCATAGATATCTTATCCCAAGTGATACAATGCTTCAGATTAAAAAAAAAAAAAAAAACTCCAAACACTAAAACAACAACAACAAAAACAACAACAACAAAAACAACAACAACAAAACAGCAGGAAAAAAGCAAACAAAAATGTCCCTTGGGTATACAAATCTGTAATGTCAATGATTTCACCATCAAGCAGTGAATATTTTAATATTGAAATATTATATACAAAGGATAAAACTCCATATAAAGTAAACAGAAAATATAAATTGCTTAAACAAAATTTTCCATTCAAAACTCATTTACTATATAACTATTCTGCTAGATCCCTGCATCAGTGTAACAGGATTTTTGTATGCTCTTTTGGGATAACAGCAAGAAATAGAGAAGGAGTTGCCCTTATGATCAAATCTTCACAGTTAGTATGCATCTGAGGTCCTTGCTGGTTCATTTAAGAACTCTATTGATGTGACAAATGATTGGACTCCATCAGTTTCATTTGTGGGTTTTCTCTTCTACAGTAAAATTGCCTCATTTAACATAGCAAAACGTTGCCAGCTTGATATACAGTAATTTAAATTTAAGCATTCAACTAGTCAGCCATCGGGTGTTTACCTCTATTCCCTTTCTCCTTTTCCCTTTCCCCTCTTCAATACCTAATACCTGCTGTACGGAGTTCAAATTTGAACTCTCTTAAGGCAAGAAAATAGATTACTCGAGCGCTTAGATTTGAATTCATCTTGTCAGGGGAAAGTCTTGCTATTTCATTGTATTCCAGGAAAGAGCAAGAGGCAGCATAAACCTGGTCATGACTGTCATATTCAGAGTGATTTTATTCCAGGGGAAAATTTCCAAACCCAAGAAAAACTTCACACGGTTTGTTCAATTAATGGCTGGGGGTTTTTTGTGTAAAATAGGAAAAATATGTAGGAAATATTAAATTGTTTCAGAGAGAAATGGATGTTTTTTGTGTTGCATACATTATGACTTTGAATGCAAAAATTTGATTTGCAAAGTAGAAGAAATGAAGGTATTTTACATAAAACTCTTTATGTAAACAGCTTTTATTCCCACTGGAATGTGATGGCCAAGGGAAAAAAGGATTTAGTTTGCATAATTATCTTTTGAAAATTCAATGCAAGATTGATTTTGTACTTTTTTTAGTTAAAATACATTTGATATTAACTTTTCTTCATGTTGCAGAAAACACTATAAAAAAAATTTCATTGTTTCAACCTTGTTCATTTCGTCAACAAGAAAAAGTGTACAATAGGTGTATTTTTTAACTTTTTTTAACTTTTTGGTTCATATGCTTGAAATATTTAAATATTACCTTAGTACAGAAGTAGTTTTGGTCTGAATTGTAGATATATGGCTGAATGAATAAAACAAGGCAATTAATGGGATTTATATGGGAAAAAATCCCAAATACATATATATATATATATATTAATATTATATATATATATATATATACACTGATAGAAATAAGATGTGCAAAATTTGGCCTTTTTCTGTAAACTTCATGGATTAAAATCAAGAACAAAAAGAAAAGATTTTTTTGCTCATAGGCAATTAGACAATTGCATCCTATCAGAACAAAGTTGAAAGGATTAAATATCGGGACTCCACTTAAAAACACCTCAGCATTAAAATCTAAATTCCAAATTTTACCAGAAAATTTGAGCTCTTTTAATCATACTAGGTAAGTCTGAGTCTGAAGCAAAGATGAACCAGGACCAAAAACAGAGGTGAAACTGAGGCATCTTTGCACCAAAAGCGTTCCCTTGCTATATGATTCATTCTTGCTATATGATGTTATCAGAACACATATGCTGTGGAGATACCTGCTTGCTCGACTAATTCCAAATGATCTTTTCTTTAGTAGAAGTCTCATATAGACAATGTTATTAGAAGATACCTTCACACTCTGGGTACAGATACAATGAAACTCAAAACTAATTCTTCTCTTCACAGATTGTGTTACAAATTTTCCAAAGTTGCTCCACATCTTTTACACATGATGTTAGCAGAGACTATAGCAATGTGAGCAGTTGCCTAATCATATTGATAATCAAAATATAAATTTGGAGGAAGCAATAACTACGAGGGCAAATGTAACCTTATCCTGGGTTCAATAGCCAGTTTCAGGCACAAACTGATCAGTAAACGGATCCAGGTTGCCAGCACACTCATAATCACTCCCAAGGCTTCTCTTTATCTACAATCTCAACAATGAATTTAATATCAAATTAAAGGAAGACACTGAGGAAGCTGACCAAGACTACATTTAAAAAGGGAACACCTACTGTTTAATATGAAATTTATGTACCCAAGCTTCTAAACACTCAAATTAAAAACACAGCGCTGCTTATTTTGAGCATAATGGTGAAGTCTACATACAGAGCTCACTGTTGGAGTACATGTATCTAAAATCATGTAAGAAAAATTAATTTAATCCTTCTAAAGAATTTACAAACAAACTATAAATGTGTATTAGATGCTAGGAAACTACTTTGGAAACAAAATGCACAATGTTTACTCTTCAAGTCTGGAAACTTTCAAACATAAAGAATTTAGGAGCAAAAAACAAAAATTTACTGATATAAATAAATTTATATCAGTATAAATTTATAAAATTTTACTGTATAAATAAAATCCTATACTCTGTCTATAAAATTCATGCATGTAGCAGAATCACACAAAAACTGAAGCCTATAGGTCTGTGCATGGATTCTGTGGCTTAAAACCACACGCAGGCTCTGAGGTAAGAACAAGATTCATTCACAATATAAACATTAAGATAGAAAAAATATAGATTTTTCAAACCTCTGTGGAGATAAAATGTTATCTATAATTGCCTATATAGAGAGGGGGATAATTTTCTCCTGCATCATGAAATGTATTAAATTTTTTTTTTTGGTTACTTACTTATCTAGTAAAATGTTGTTCATTCACCTCACACAGCAACAAATATTATTCACCTAAAATATATTCAAAACATAATGCTTAGAATATACATTCTCAGAACAATATAAATTTGACTGATCATTTCACTCCACTGATAGTTAAAAACCTTAGTACCATGATTTCTTTGATATAAATTTAAATAACACAGTCTTCTGAGCTCATTTAGAAAAGAGTAAATGTTATTGTCAAAATAAGAGAAGAGCTAGTTCTATTATTTCTGTTCCCCCAGCCTTTATGAAAGTGAGACAGTTTCATATTTCTACTTCATGAATTTCATTTCCCCTTATATAGATCAATATACAAATAATCTTGTTGATTAAGGAAAGTAGATGAATGTTGATACACACAAAGCTGTATTCCCAGTCCTCTGTTAATGGGATATATCCAATTCAAGGTCATCTTGCAAAATAACAGGGATAGGAAGCAAAGGCCTTTCAATATGCAACTTCTCCTCAGGTTCCTCTCCTCTGCAGGGAGAAAATTGGAATTGAAAGAACATCCAGTCCAAACAAGAAATACCCTGACACTTTTTCCTCCATACGATAATACCTTCTATTGACACTCAGTTTTTCTACTGATCTTTGTTTCATGGCACATTTGGGACTGATGTTTAACTAGATACAATTGTTGTGTATGACATGGTTGCTAGATCTGAAATATGTTTATTATTGTTCAATAAATATTGGATGTTGAAATTACTATTTTTTTCTTATTACCTATTTTATTTTTTTAGTATGGAACAACCTAGAAGTCTACAGATAGAATGGTGAAGGAGAAGATAGGACCATTGTGAGATTCTGAAACTATAAAGCAACTCAGAAAGAAGCCTGTGGGCAGACAGGATGTCTTAGATACTGAAAGCATTCCTTTCCTTGGTTAATCATAACAATGACTCACAAAGCCACAGTAATAGGGTCACTTGAAATTCCTAGCCAAGGATTATCAGCTGCCCAAGAACAGTTATCAGGATGTGGAGGTGACTGCTTTCAAGTGGAAAAAATTACTGAAAACAGAAATGGAAGTCCTTTAGCAATAGTTTTTCTATCCAAATAACAATATACATATTGAAACTTCAGTGCATTCCTTTCTAGATAAAAAAAATGTGTTAGACCATCAGATTGCTTGACTTGTCATGGGAATAAAAAAAATTGGTCAAAGCAAAATAATAAAGGATATGACTAAATATAGATGAGGGTTGGGGGGGCAGTCAGGCATGGTGGGTGGTTCCACTGCATATTTAGAGATGTAAATAACATCTCTACCTTCAAAACTGTGATAGGAGTATTGTATTTGAACATAAATAAAGCATGCCATTTCCACTGTCCCTAGATGGATGTCACTTCCATGACTAAGACATTTTAGTCTATAATTATTCAAAAGTATTTCTAAATAAGATATGAAGGGAATAGTGTTGGGGAGGTTTTGTCCAAACAACTTAGATTTCAGATTTTGCAAGCAGACCCACTTTGCAACAAGAAAACACTTCTCAAAGTTCTCATAGAAAAAGGGGGACGCTGATAATAATTTTCAGGTGCCCAGTCCAAGTTGAGTAAAGGGTAGAACTCAGATTTCCTATCTACTAAGTTCTTCTACTTAATAAGGAACAGGACATACAATAATGTTTCACACATCCTAATCGTCATACCAATCATTTTGAAGTTTTTCCTGATTGATATGAACTCAACTAATATGAAATTCTTTACTAATTAAAATGCAATTGAAACTAGAATAGTCCCATGGATAGTGTTGATGACAAACTTACTGAACTATCACCTGAGAACACATGGGAAAATCATCTATTAAATATTTTTTTTAAATATTCTGATTTCTTCCATTACATCAAAACAGATATTTGTGTTTAGCAATGTAGATTTCATTTTAACCACTGATTTATTCATGCTTATATGAGAAATTATTATTCCAAATCTTTTGTAATTTTACAATGGTGCAGTACCTGTGTGAAGTGAGCAAACAGTATCTGACATTCATTCGTTAATTATGTTCACTGATGGCGTAATTCTTACACACGTTGGTGTAATTCTTCCTTTCTCATCTGCCTCTCTCATCTTGTCTGCCTCACTTCCTAGCTTATTTCCCTCTTTTTAAAACATGAGTTCCAATGCATTGACTGCAATGCATGTACTAAGGCCTGTAGTATATTATGTCAGTACAAGTAAAAGCTGACTACCTGAGATTTCATTTTATGAGAGAGAAAGAAAAATGTAAAAACTGATCTAAACAATCTAAGATAAATACATGACATTTTGATCCACTTTACTATCTGGAACATGGGAAAGTAAGCTGTCATTGTCCACATCTATATGCAGAAATGTAATGCAGTAGCATAAAATGTGATTAATACTCCTAAAATATGAACAGTGAATACAAAAATAAATATGGTAATTATATTTAAAAAGTTTTATATTGTGAGATTATCTGAGTGAGATTGTAAAGGAAGATAATTTGTAATGTGATTTTATTTGAATCAGAGAATCAGAAAATCCTAGAATACTATGTTGGAAAGGACATCAAAGATCATCTGGTACAGCCTTTCTTGGCAAAAGCACAGTCTAGTAACGGGGGCCTAGCATCCCATCTAGATGAATCTTAAACATGTCCCATACTGGGAATCCACTGCCTCCCCGGGCAGATTATTCCAATTGATGATTGTTCGCATTGTGAAAAATTTTCCTTTTCTGTCCAGTCAGAATCTCTCCACGAGTTACTTGCACCTATTATCCCTCCTCTTTTCCCTGTGACTTCTCATAAGAATGGAGTCTCCATCTTCTTTGTAGCCTCCCTTTAATACTGCAAAATTGTGATAAGGTCTCCCCTCAGTGTTCTTCTCTCAAGGTTGAACAAACCTAGTTAACCCAGTTCTCTTAGCCTTTCCTCACATGGAAGGATTCCCAGCCCCTTGATTATATCTGTGGCCCTACTCTAGACCTCCTCTGGCCTGTCCACCGCTATTTTGAATAGCAGGGACCAAAAAAGAAACACAGTCTTTCAGGTGTGGACTCCCAGCACTGAATAGATTTATTCATTGCTGGTGATGCTCCTGTTGATGCAGCCCAACATCCTGCTGGCTTTTTGTGCCGTTGCAACAGCGCTGCTTGCTCCCATTGAACTAGTCCCCAGCACTCCCAGGTCCTCATTTGGGTAAATCCCAGCCTGTTCAGCACTCCTGGGTTATGTTTCTCAGGCTTGAGACTTTACACTTTGCCCTTGCTGGATTTCATGAGACACGTTCATCCTATCCAGACCTTTATGCAGAGTAGCTCTCCCTTCCAAAATGTCCACTTCCCCATTCAGTTGGTATCATCAGTAAACTTTACCAGGGTACTATCAATCCTTTGCACAGATCCCTTGTGAAGATATTGAACAGCATTGGGCCTGATATCAATCCCTGGGGGATCCCAAGTGTGACAGGATGCCAGTTTGAAAAGGGGATATTTACCACCAGCCTCTGGAATATTTTAGATCAGTTCTATGACTGACTTGTAGAACATTAAAAATTGCTAGAGTATTTGTTATTTGACAACAGGAAAGGTTGTTAAACTATAGGTTACCTTTAATTGCAAGAGAAATGTTACTAGTCACAGCCATTTTAAAAGAGCAACAAATAGCAAGGATCAAGCTTTCAACCCAGATAATTACTGTACTTACAAGTGCGAGAGCAATTATTCTCCCTGTATCTTGTACAGGCTTTTATTACGCAGGAAACTGAATTATGCCATGCATCTGGAATGTAGTGTTACAGGATTATTTACATGATAATGTCTTGTCCTACTCGAGAAGTCATTGAAGAATCTCTCAGACTTCCCTTCTGAAAGATGTAAGGAGCAGTCCATCTTTGATAAAAAGTAGCCAGGATTGAAATATGCACATGCATCCTGATCCCTGGACAAGCCATTACATATAAAGTGCAGATAATATTTCTTTCAAATTGCATTGCAGTACAGTCACTAAACAAAATATAAATTCCATACTAACAATCTTTAAGCAGTATTTAAAAGTTGTACCAATATTTGTAAACTATGCCATATAAGAAGGTTTATATTTCACAATGCCAGTTCTATAGACACATGAGGGAAATTATTTTATCCTTCAACTTATAATCAAAGCTACTGCAACTTATTTTAAATGTTTGTTGAGTTTGCTTTTGTTTCTTTATTTATCTTTAGCTTTTTAGTGCACAAAGGGAAAAGTATTTCAATTACCTATGATCATAGATGCCTTCAAGAAAACTTTTACAAGTGAATCAGATTTCTAGTTGTTTGAGAAACATTTTTGAGAGTTGCATATGAAGAGAAAATGAATAGCACTGTGTTACAAATAAAAGAAATCTAAACTAAATTAAAATTTAGAGATGTGTCTTGTGTTTTTCTTTAAGGTTTATGTATTTGGCATTACTGAAGTATCCATTCATAAGCTCAAAAATCGTGCATGCGAGCCTAATTATATTCCATCATTAAAAAACCATAATAAATCATAACAAAAGTGCTAATAATTTAATGAAAATGATAGATTTCTAGTAGCAATTTTGATGTGTCCATCCAACCAGGACATTTTGCCATATCAGCTTCCTTAAATAACACTTTAATAACTTTTTAAATAGGAATACTATGTATGTGAAGTTGTATTACAATTTCTAGAATAATTATAGTTTTAAAACTCTCAATATCAGATAATCCAGTTAGCATCTGAAAAAAAAAATAGAAAGATTTGTTTCTAACTACTACTTGTTTTAAAATTGTCTTTCAAAATTAATGTATATTTTCAGTACTGTTGCACTACCAGTGATGTCGATACGTCTGAGGAATGACACCTTCTTATTGCACACTTTATAATGTTAAGGTACCAATTATTAAATATTTGCTAATAATGGTTTTGATGGAACTTGGACAGGATAGAGTCAGAAAGTATCCATTTGATGCATGGTATAACAATCATGGTGACCACTGTGGACAACTTATTCCTCAGTATCAGTACTGGATCAGCATGCCAGAGGATCCATAGTTTTTCCTGTTATTATAAAATCACTAACGATATCAGCATATGCAACTAGATGGGGCATGATTTAAAGGTGGACTTGATACTGTTAGGTTCTAGGTTTCTACATGACTATGTAACTCTGTGGAGAGTTTTAAGTTATTGTACAGCTGAACTTAACCATTTGCGCTTACCTTGGAAATCTCATCTAAAATTAAATCCTTAGGTAAAACTACAGATATAAATCATGCTGGACTTTATGTATCTACATCCTCCTTACTTTCCAATATCATGTTTTAATTAAGATCCAATTTATTTTGAACAGATGTGAAATTCCTTGTATTCTGAGCAGTATCTTGTCACACAGTGATGATATCAAATCCTAAAGCCACTCTTTCAAAATACCTTGTGAAATGGGAATGAATGTCACTGGGAATAATATCTATGTAAGTTTCTGATGTCTCATACAGTCTAACTCTAGCACTGCATTAATCCAAGTAACAAGGTAAATTGCATTCAAATATGTGGACATGGTAGAATATATGGAACTATGGACGATGCAAATAAATATCCAAATGCAGCTCAATCTGAACAAAATGGTGGCCTACATTAGCAATATTATTGTATTCTCTTCCTCCCCAAGAAATCTCCTCTATTTGCATTTGTGGCTTGTTCATTTAGCAAAATTTTAAAAATAAAAAGAAAAAGAAAAAGCAAAGAACAAAACAGGACTATGCAGATCCTTAACATGCTAGGATTTTAGGTTCCCTACCTGTTCCTTGGATAGAACTACTCATGTTTCTGAACTCCTGGGTTTTCCTAACCTCATTATCAGTGCCTCATTATTGCCTGCTATAAAATTAAAACATCAGAGTGAAGAAGATGTTGAGGTCAAGGTTAGTTTTGCAGTAAATGCCAAGGAAGGTAGAAATAGAGGGAGACAAGACATTGACAAAAAAAAAAAAATCATCTGGTTAAAGAAACATAAGATTAGCCTAAATAAAAATTCAGAGAACTGTACAAGCCTGGGAACAAGCCTCAGGAGGGTATAACAAAGGAACAATATCAAGACAAAATGACCAGGGGAAAAAAGAAAGTATACACACACCCACACAAACCCACAACCACATACATCCCCAAATCACAAACAAACAAAAATCAAACTAATAAAGTACCTCCTTCCTTTTTCTGATTACATTTATTTGGTAATATCTGGAAAGTTAATTTTAACTAAGAAGAGCAGTGTCAATAAGAAAGACTAAAAGGTCAAATAACAGGAAAATTGACTCATTTTCCAGCTTGGCTGATGATGCACATCTAAGAAATGCATATTACATCCAAATGAAAAAATTCTTAATTTGTTTTAAAATCTTGCCTTTAAGAACATTGTTCTTCCCACATTTTTCAAGATTTTATTAATGATTTTCTCTAGGACAGGTGCCTGCCTAAAATTCCTTGTCTGAGATTTTTCAGTCAACTTTACAGGCTAAGCAATATCTCTTCAGTTACTGAGAACTCATTCAGGCCACATTTATTTCATCATATAAACCCTTACCTACCATGGAAAGGAGGAAATGGATACCTCTGACAGATAATAATTCTGCTGCCACATAATTGTCCCCTTGGAAAGTTTATTCAATATAACAAACTCATTCAACACGAAATCTTGGAACCTGAGGTATCAGTGAAATATGAAATAGTGCTATCAAGGTGAACTATAAGCTGATATTATTTCCTACTGTGATAGATGCTACAATACACATGGACTTTAAATGGACCTCAAATGCTATTTTATGTATAGTTTATTTTCATTTTAAAAGGATAGTGCAGAATGAGGAGTAAATTAGAAGTGGGCATTTTCATTGTTAAGTAAATGAATAAGAGAGAAGTGCTACAGGCAATTTTAAATCTGTTTGGAAGCTTTTATCAGTAGCAAGATATGTGCAGATTGATTTTGAGCTACATTATTTGCAAAGTTGTTTTTTTCCTTAAAAAAAAAAGCCCAGTCAAACAACCTGGAGAACTTTACCTGACAAGTCTTAATTAAATCCAAGGATCTCTGTTTCCTTAGTAACCACTCATAGCATCACTAGCATTCAAGAAAGAGCAGCAGGTGCAAGAAACCTTAAAAATGAAAAATCCTATTTTGCTAATGACTTATTGAAATATTAGGTTGAAGTATTTAATACTGGTTTCCTACTGATTTCAGTGACTTCTGAGTACAATCTCCTATCAATCTTTTAAAAAATTATACACTACTGAAAGTCAATTTCATCTTTTTTTTTCTTTGACATTCCACATTCTTACGTTACAGGATAGTGTGCTTCTCTTTATTCTCATAGTTTGATACAACTGCATGTTTCAGAGTCAAGTGCATGCTTCTAATGTTGTTCTAATCTTCATGATCTTTTTTGTGTTGTATTTTTGAGACTTGTAGATTGAAATATGCAAGTATAGTGCTGTAGAAACTGAGGAGACACCATTTACCTGGGCTTTACAGAGCAAAACAAACCTTATAGATGAAAGAAAAATTATGTAATTGTAGTGAATAAAAATGGAATTCTGTGAGGTCCTTCTATATTTCAATGATAGGCCTTTCAATATGTTTTATCTCATATTTATATCACTCATTTTTATAGAAATAATTTATCTTTACTTAAGAATTTCCACCAAAATAGAGCCAGTTTACATCAAAAGAATATTTAAAAAAAAATAGGGTTGCTCATCTGGGTTGACTGGATGAGTACAAAAGAATCAAGTTCATCTACTCCTTCTGACTCTGGGGTGCCCCAAACATAATGAGATGAACTGACTTAGATAAGGCATTTAAGCAGGCATGACAGCTCTCCGGCTTTAAATTCTTAAATGCCAGCCATCTTGAAACTTTCAAATACTACCCCCACTTTTCTCTCACAAGATGTTTTCAACAAAAAGGTCCTTTGCTCAGCATAAGAACTAATTGCAGTGATAAGGCTTTGAAATGTAGGCCTGCTTCTGTAATGTGACTAAACTTGTATTTTCAATCCTTAATAGAGCAGAGTCCATTTATCACAGAAAGGATGGCTTAGTAACAGTCAGTCATGCCTGTTATAAACATATTACAGTTTTTTAAACCATGACTTCTTAATATCCTGTCACTTTTGGTAACTATAAGACATACTAGATTAAAAAATGCTAAAAGAATAAAGGAAGTGGAGAAGTAGCAGAAAGACAAAAAATAAAACCCCATTTAAAAAATAAAGAAGGAATAATAAAAAAAAAAAGAACATTTGTTCAAATATAACCGGGTATCAAGGTCATCAAAAGATGTTCGTGTCTTTGTCCTGTCTGCATAGGTCCTAATTAAATATTTCCTTAATGCCAATTCAAAGTCTTACCTTTTATCCTTGACTAAATTCTTGACATTATAGTTTCCCTGCAGTCCACAATTCTCTCTTTGAAAGTCCTTGCAAGCATTTAGCTTTCAGCGTGAGATGATCCAAGCATCCTGGTCAAACCTGTGACTATTTAGCATTATTCGTAGTACTCGTAGAGAAAGCCCTCCCTATATCTCTGGGCAGCCACATTTACACGCAATGGCTCAGGATATGTAATTATCAAGTGCAGTTCCTCCATTTGACCTGAGAGGAATTAAATCAATATTAAGCACAATAACTGATGTATCAGTGTGCTAGACACACTCACCCTGGCTTGTTGAAACCATATCATTAATGAAGAAATAATTACACATTTATTAAGCCAAAGTTTGAGAATAGGAACTGTTTTTCAGCCACTTGTTGGAACATGCATATGAGAAGGAAAGTCCATTTACTGTTCCAAAAACTGCTGTAGTATTTTAAGTAATTATTCCATTCTGGTAGAAGCTGAAATTGTTCCTGTGTAGATGTTCCAGTCACCAGCTCTGCTCCAATATGATGTACATTCAATGGTGGAAGCAACTAAAAGGAACAAAAAAATTTGGGTGAAGCTATTTAAATATGTTCACTAGCTATATATTATTTTAATTAGAATACTAAGACAACTAGAAAAATTAAAGATTTGGGTTTTTTTTTAGTTGAACGAGAGGTAGTTCTGTGTTGGTTTTGGTTGGGTTTTTTCCCAGGATTTTAAAATTATTTTTAAATTATTATTCAGGGATTTTGATACATATTTTTGAAGGTTGCAAAAGGAACAAATGAATTTATCACAAGAAGAGATAAAGTACAAATGAAGACTATCAATAGTGACCGTTAAAAATTATATGCCATCATATACATGGCTGACCTGCAATTAATAGAGCTCATATTAAAAAGAAGACATTTTGTTCATATGTATTCATTTACATAAACCCCAATCTATTAATTTCAAAATTTAGTAACCATGATCTCAATTTTTTTCTATAGAGTGGTTTATTCATAATACTAAATTCAAAACAACTGAGACAGTATCTCAGTTTCCAAAGACAGTTTATGACTAAGAATGTAGAACACAGTACAATTTTCAGGACAGACAAAATCTCAAGAAAACAGGTTCTAGCATCACTGGACCTCAACAAAGAGAACTGTATGTAACTTTCCAGGAGATAAAGGCACATGGCAGAGACCTCTACCTAAAAATTTATTCTGTCCAAAGAAGAAAAGGAAAAAACCCAACAGAGAAACAGTTCAGTTTCTGAGAAAAGAATACAAATAGTAACTCCTATTTTCCTTTCATGTAACAAGTCCACTTCAGATAAACTTATTCCTATATAACTGTTTGAAATAAGTCCTCATGCCTCATGCTTTTAGCTATGATGTGAATAGCAGTCATTAAAAACAATGAACATCAGGGTATTTAATCTATATTCTTAATGAACAAGATATTTAAGGCAACTTTTCCTTATTAAGTCCTCTGCAAAAGGAAAACCTCATTACTATCTCATTTACTTCTTTAAGGGTTTTTTGTTTGTTTATTTTTAGTTTGAGAATTCCAGAGTTTTGTTACTGCTGTTTGTTTTTGCATTGCCCTTGATATTAAGAAGAGAAGTAAATTACTAAGGTAAAAAGTTGTAAAATTTATTCATATTGTTTTAGGGACAGCATTCCTGAGAAGCATGAGAAAGAAAAATTTCCAGCCTCTTCTTTTTCTCTTTACTCATAACCTAGTAAAAGTAAATTATGGAGTTTTTATACAGCGAACAAATACTTACACTCTGCCAACTGTAATGTATGTAGCCGTGTATTTTGATGGTGATGCATAACAAGTAAATTAAGAATTTATGATAAAAATTTATTGATCAATCAATTCCTTCTCTCAGGATCAGAGTTTTGAAAATTCTTGGCTGAAGGAAATGCAAAAGACTATAGTAAAAGTAGAAACAGATGACCTGTTGACACATTTGTAATTATTGGGACATTATATTCACGTTTTAATGAAAAGAATATTTATAAACTATTCTGATACAATGAGATATTTGGGATTAATATTCAGGTCTACATCCTGGTCCATGGTGCTGTGTATGATGAAAATATATGTACGTATGGCTCATGTCATTTAGGTGTATTAAACACAAAAATATAACTGTATGAGTCTTCCTCCCTATAATCTTTGTTTCTTCAAACACAATTTTTCCATGAACTCAACCAACTGATTTGGATGTCAATGACTTAGATGAGTCTATTTGCATCAGTCAGACTCAAAAGAACAGTTCAGTCACAGTGTAGAGAAAAATGGTAACTACACAATAAAATCCAGATTATCTTGAACATACAAATAGATCCAAACTTTTCCATCAATAATATGTCATGGTCTTTGCATGCTCATCCACAATTAATATAGGGTAATTACTCTTGATCTGCTAATTTTGTCCAAAAGCTCCTTGAAGTACTGTGAAGTAGAATTCTCAACTGGGCTCATTCCTGCAGTATTTTGAACAATGGAGCAATTTATATGAATTGAACATTAGATTTCTTCCTGAATTTAGTTAAATAAATTATGAAATAATTAACTAAATGTGACAACTTTCAAAGGTTTCAAATATATGATTACTGTATTTTCTATTGTTTTTCCAATTCCTTTTTATCCCTATATTATCTGTTTGCTTTGATTACTTATAGATAATAATTGACAATTCAAATGAAATTGGTGCTTTTAATCTTTACATGTTAATTAGAACTGGTTCATATTTGTATTTATCTTGAAAAATTTCAAATGCTATACAACCAAAACTAGTAGTTGTAACCGTGCCATTCAGATGCTCATTTGCCTTTTGGAAAATGGAAAATTAATCTCTAATAACTAAACACATTATTTAAGATATTTAAGATTATTTAAGACATTTACACAAACAAAAAGCCCCAATGAGAACTGATGGAAAACGTTTACTTTAGGAGTGAAAAATGTAGCAACCAAATTCATTCACAGTGTAAAATAAAGGAAAAACACATAAATTAATTAAGTTTATCCGCTGGCTTGGATAAGTATCAAAGTGCAATAATTACTATAATTTGCATCAAAATAGCTCCAACCATCTTCTTTGATATGAGTCACCCAAAAGAAAGAATCATTTAAATATGTATGCCTTGCAATATCATAGGGGGAAAAACCAACTACTTGAAAGAACTAAGCTGTTAAGTTGGATATGGAAACTCCCCAATAATTTCTGACTCCCATCACTGAAATATTGTCATTAGTTAAAACTAACTGGAAAGTGACCACAGCCTCTTCTTTGATTTTTAATTAAGCCAAACATCCCTTTCCAGGAAACCTACAAGAACCTGGGAGAAGTGGGGGGTTTCAGACACTTCAATGAGGCTAATAAAACCATAAAATATCCTCAAAAAAAAAAAAAAAAACAAAACCAAATAAGAAAAAAACAAACAAAAACCAAACAAACAAAACCCAAAACCAAACCACCATCACCTATCACTAGAGCATCATAGACACAAAATACTTCTATTACATCTAACAATTTATTGTTATCATTTAAAGATTTCTGTGTCACCTGCAAAAAATGGTAGACTAGTCTTTTATAACCTTTTAAATATATTTGTACAAAAAAAACGACAAAAAACAAAACAAAAAGCCTCAACCAACCAACTACAGACATCTGATTCTATTTCATATCTATTCATATTTTCGTAATTATCTCTGTCATATTATATGATCTATGTCCAGTTTAACAAGGAGTCTGGCAAATCTTCAACACAAAATAGTTCTAAAAAATTACTAATCCAGACATGTGCATTTGAATTATTGACATTAAAGCTTAATCAGTGCACAGTCATTCCCTGCATATAACTGGTTATTAAACTAATTTTGGACTGACTTACTCCCACTGTTCCATTTAAAAGATAATTTAGTCTCCCAGAATAAAAGGCAAAAAGACCCTACCTAGCTAATTTTTTGTGTCTAATGTTCTTGAGATTTCTAAGTGCTTTTAGCTGGGAAGCACATCAGATGTGCTGAATGTAAGACTTTGTACTGAAGCTTCTGGAGCTGCTAATGTTCTGCCTCAGCTCCAGATCCACCTCCTCACATGCAGCCCCTGTGGCTGCATTTCAGTACATCAGGAATGAAAGGGGCTCACCCGTCTGTTTAGTAAAGAACAGGGTGTTTTCTGCTGCACAAACACTGAGTAGCTGGCTGCAAACTTTCAGAAGAGTTTGCACAGCACAAAATGAATTCATTCTCATTGTGCATGCTGTTTTATTTGTTTACAGACACATGTAGTGCCCAGAGATTCCCAGAAGCCTAAGACATTGCTATTCTGAGCATGCACGGACATTCCTTAGTGCTCACAGTTATGCACCTGCTTCTTCTATAAATCCAGTTAAAATGAATAGAATAGTTTATTCATCAACCAGAGTAGCTTGAGGCAATCTGGTGTGTTCTGAACAGATGTAGAAGATCAGGTTTCCTGTTAAAACAGACCACAAGGGTTTTTAGAAGTTGAAAATGAGGGCTCAATTATTTTCTTTGCCTGAAATGATGCAGACTTCCCGCTCTTCTCTGGTAACTCTCTTAGCACTCCAAAATAATGTGCTCTACAAGAGGATATTGCTAGGAGCAGGGATTGGCAGTAAAAATTTCAGACTCTTCTTACACAAATAGAGACAAACATAACCAAAACTTTCATGTAAATTACTACAGCTGTCCTAGTGATCCTAGTGATCAGGATGTTTATCCAGGCTGTTCTTGTACCTAAGCCAAGTAGTATTTCAGTTTTTATATTAACTAGTAACTGTTGAAAACAAAAAAAAATTGAAGAAGAATAGTAGCAGAAGTTATTTTGGTTTTTTCTCATGCTATATACCTTCTCTTATATACCTTCTCTCTTATGCTTTCTTTCCCTCTTAAAAACAATTCTGTAGTTAAGTATACAAATAAAATATATTTAGCTATTTCTGTGTTGACCTAGTAGTCATAATCCTTATGGATAAAAGATAAAGGTTTATATCAGTTTAAAAACATGCAGTGGGAAAATTGCGTGTTGTGTAATTGCAGTATTCCCTGAACTGTAATATAAGAAAGTCCATACTTCACCTCTCTGGTTGTTGTTTAATAGTGGAAGGCAAAAACTGCTTTCTGGGTAGTGAGAAATATTGAATTTATGAATTCTGAGTAGAAACAAATGCTTTAGTTTAAAAAAGAGCAGGTCATCTCTGCAGGTCCTCTCTGAAAATAACTGTAGACTCCTATTTTATGCAACAACAGGAGACCCTTGAAAAGTATACTAAACATATTTTTAAATAATTATTTAAGGTCTTGTTGCACAAAGAACATTACAAGAGTTAAAGGCTTAAGAGTGTCTGCAGATCACACATTTCTTTGGCGCCCTTCTTAATTATTTTGTTTGAAAAAAGGTAAAATTGAGCAGTTAGTTTTTCATGGTATGCAGAAGCCTACAAAAACGAGAGTCTGAAATTAGAATATTTGAAATACTTTGTGGGCATGACAATTAGTACAATTATTTGGTGATCATATTAATAATGGGAATCAAATGTTTAGAAAGAGATTCTTTGAATCCTTAATCAATCATGCTAGTTTGTGAAAGTTTAAATGCATAATTTAGTTCTCTGTAATTTAAGATAAAATGTTTAATTTCCTATTCATATAAAAATACACAGGAAAGTTAAAAGAAAAATATTATTGCTCAGATGAATTTTTACAAATTCTACAAAAACTGCTTTCAGCAGTGTGTTCAATCTGTCAGTATTTGTCTCTACACATCAAAAGTGAAGATCCACAACTCTAAAGTATGTAGAGGTTTCAGAAGCCACAGGAAATATTTGTTGCGCTGAGGATTCAGACATACTGAACTTTTTGGCTCTTGTTGGTTTAGACAAGTTGAAATGGTAGTCTGCTGAACAAAAGTAGACATGAAAAGTTCTTTAGACCTTTTAGTGTTGAACAGTGACTCACACTGTCAACATTCTCCACTCAGAAATCAATGTTTACCTCTCTTAGCCCATAGACTGTGGACATCTGCATCTTTTGAGTGGCTGTTTTAGCTGCCAATATGTAGATACACAAAATCACAGAATGGTTAAGGTTGGATGAGAGTACTGGTGGGTTGTCTGGTCCCAACTTCCAGCTGAAGCATGGTCTTCCTTGAACATGTTGCTCTAGGAAGTGCATCCAGATAATGACCACAGTATGTTACCTCTCTAGTAACATATAAGAAATGACAAACTTAGCTCTCATATTAAAGCCAGTACAAAGGAAGAGAGCAGGAATTTTTGGGAGTGTGGTTTAAGATGTCTACCAAGAGGTACTTAAAAATGGCATTACATTTGCTTCTATAGCGTTCTATATTTATGTAAACTAGGTCTTCTCACTTATGTTCAATCTCATAAGTGTAGCTAATTTGGCATGCATCTATAGGTTTTGCTTTAATTAGAATTTTCATGTACACAGCTTAAAATTTTGGCATCAGTATATAAGCGTCTCAGCATCAGCTTTGATTTTTTTCTCATTATTATTCTCAAAAGCCAGCCTGCTTTCAAGGTCCTGTACTATAAGATCCTTTGAAGTTGTGTATCATGTGACGCCTTGTTACCCTGTCCAGCGAGTGATGCTGCATTCATTTTTCCACTGGGGCTTTTCTTTAGCAGTTAGTAGAAGACATGACATAGAAAGAGGGTCAGGACAGTACAAGTGAAAAAAAAAATACACAGCTTTTCACAGTCATGGGTTGTGAATTTAGATTGTGGGGGTTCGACTTGACATTTTCTATCTCAAATGCGTTGCAACTGATATTCTCTGTTCAGACTTGCCTTTTATTCTAAGCATGAGTATATAGATCACAAATTCATGATTTGAGCTGAGCAAAAGGCTGTCTAGGAATGTATGGTTAACACACAAGTTAACTTCTGCAGCAAAACTGGACTCATAAGGTGAGAAAAACCCCAAACTCCAGTCCCAAAACATAACAAACAAAAATTTCTTGTAAGATCAGCAGAAATCTCTAAATACCTTATAGATTAATATTGCTCTCTTTGTAGGTTTTTGTCTTTCAGTCTTACAATCTAAATTTCAACAGTAGAACAGCTGTTGAAACAGGCACAGATCACACATCAAATATGTAATAAATTTTCTTTTATTATATTGTCGATATTTTATTTTAAAAAATCTTTGACTAAATTATTTTCTATAATTTATGCTTATTTTTCTTAAAATTATAATGTTAGCATCGAGGGACAGAAACACATAATCACAGAGCTGTTATGTGCAAGTGCTTTTTATTGGGTCCAGAGAGCTAGGGTTACAAATACACAAATCTAGCTCTGAGCTTACATGACAGAAAGACCCCTTTTTATTCCCCCCACAATTACATTAGTAAAGTTTAATTATTAAACTACACAGTTCCACTGATCTCATCACTCTTGTCGTGGGTTATAATCATACATCATGGTTACAGAAATGGTTACACAAATAAAATTACCCCACTCATCAGAATTATTCAGGTGAGTCTCACCTACCAAGTACAAGGCCTGCTATGAGGCCCACCCCCTGCTAAGTATCCCATGATTTTTAGAAACTTTTAACCCTATATTATCAATAATATTCATCCAGATGTTATTCACTTTTCATCACACTCAGTAATTTCTTTTCTTTTTAAATGACCTTGGAAGAACATCTGCTTCTAATAGCAAAAGGTATAAAAACATATATTTCTCAGTGTGCTGATTTAGTTTCAGATTGGAGAGAAAAAATCAGTGCTACTTTTGACATACAATTAAAGAGTCAAAAACATTTGGAGCTAGAAAATATCGAGGTAATAGTGAAGAAATCTAAAAAAACTGAATCTGTAATCTTTAGCACCTGAAAGCTTGTAACAACTTTTGTAACTACTATCATTGATAGATTTATTTTCTTGCGCTTTTCAACTATCAATTAGAGCCTCTGTTTCTTCCTCAAAAAAGTTCCAACGACACTTGTATATGAGTTTATTTCTAGTGTTTGCAGTTTCAATGGATAGAGAAAATGATTCATTGGCTTAAACTCACCCTTCTGGACCACTGCCACACTTTATGTAGAGAATTTCACTCTTTACTAAAACAGCCATTTGAATACATGCAACTCCTGTAACAACAAATTACTTCATTAATTACTAACAATGCCATTTTTCATATGTACCACGTAAAATTACCAATCCCAAGACAGCTATAAAAGAATTTTTTTAATTACCCCAAGTTAAACTATTTATCATGCTCACTGAACTGCAAACTAGTGTTGCTGTGAAAACTGCCCAAGTCATTCCAATGGTTTTGGATCACAGATGATACCCTGCCAGTACCTCTTATGCAAATTGACTGTTGAAGTACAGTCCAAACTGGTGTCTCCAATATATGAAGCTGAAGGACCGCTCTGTGTTAAAATCTGTCATGGACAATATGAATATTATCTACAATCCTCTGCTAATCAACATAAGCTACAGGCTGGTATACGTAAATCTTGAGGGAAAAGTGTAATCTGTAAAGACGAAGTTCTTTTTAAAGTCTGAAAGATTTTGATCTCTGGTGATCCACTGAAAAACAATCACACTATGTGATTTATTTTGTGTCCACTAAATTTTTATATTCTTACAAGAAGAATACCGCAAATAAGCTTTTCTGAAATATCTGTATTTCAGCCCATATTACTAAAATATTACCAGTCTGTTCAAATAATTAATTTGGCAATCAAATGTACTATTTCTTTTTTTTCTGAAATGAGATATATCAATATCCTTAAGGACTTACAAATTAATTTTGATAACCGAAGAACAAAAGTAAGTCTAATTACAAGCCGTAAAAATGGTGTTATACAGGAGCTCAGAGCTTGTGTTCTTTTAATTGACTTTAAGTTTTTTCTATAACTTGATTGCTACAGGGACTTCTGTCTCTGATTTTAAATTAAAAAGTAATTAAAACACTTATCTAGTATCTATATATTATTTGGAGTTTAGAGAATATAAAATACAAAAGATAGAACTGAAATTCTAGAACTTACAAAGGGTTGCATGCTGCAGCACTGAGGGTGGCCAACAACTGAGTAAGACACAATGCCTTCAAGAAGTCTGTTATGAAAGTAGTTGACACTTTCTCACAGAGCTCTGTGCAACTGCATTTGTTGTTGGGAACCTTGAAACCTCTCATTTCAGACATTTTGAGTTTAATAAATGCTGCATGTTGTACCACCAATTTTATTAACATTCTATTTCTGGATGAATATCTCTCCATCACTAATTTAAATTCATGAAAGCTAGCTCAGCCTTGTAATTTATAGGACCTTCCAAGAGCACTTTTTCTTTTTTTCCTGTAGTTGTTCCAGTCTTACAAGAGAGAAATCTCTTACAGTGATGGTTTAAACCAATACCATAAAGGCATTGCCAGTAAATGAATGAAATCCCCCAGCAGAGGCACAGTTTGAAGTGTCAAAAATAAAGATAAAATTGAAAACTAAATCTGTCCCTATGTGAAAGGTAACTCCTCCCGTTCTTTTTCTCACAATATAAATTAGATATACATGATATTATTTTACCATATAGATAATTACAGCTTTCCTGCACTTGGAAATTACAAGCTTTTTCCTACACTGAATAGCAGGATCACAGAATCAGCTGAGTTGGAAGGGACAGGATCATCAGGTCCAACTCTGGGCCCTGCACAGGACGCTCTAAGAATGACACAATATGCCTGAGAATATTGTTCGAACACTTCTTGAGCTCTGTCAGGCTGGTGCTTTGACCACTTCCCTTGAGAGGCTGTTCCACTGCCCAGTCACACCCTGGATGAAAAATCTTTTCCTGATATCCAAACTAAACCTCTCCTGACACAATTTCATGCCATTCCCTCCTGTTCTGCCACTGGTCACCAAAGAGATCAGTGTCTGCACCTTTTCTTCCCTTCACCCCTCACATTCTAGAAAACTCTGATTGTAAACACGTGTAAACTTAGAGCTATCTGATACAGCACAAATGTTTTGCCCTTTCTTATCACTCTAATTCTAGGATGTTTACTAACAAATATATAAAAAATAAGAGCTTCTTATTTTCACAAAGATATCAAATTTGACTATGAAAAGTCCTTCAAAAACAGAGGAAGTTTCAGGAAAAACATTTTATATTCCTATCTAGCATCTACAGTTCTGAGAAGGGGACAAAGAGATAGCCTGGAGTCATTGTTTTGAACAATGAGGATACTTTTATTCACTAGAATCTTGTTTCTCTGCTAAATGCCTTTGTGCATCTCTAATTGAATTCACTGAAATGAAAGTTATCTAATGTCTCTGAAACAAGTCTGTGATGAGACACCAGAAGAAACTAAGGGTTTATTTAAATTGCCATTATCATTGGTAATTTGAAAAAAAAAAATAATATGGTCTTTTTAATCTTTCATTGCAAAACTATTGCATAAAAGTTTGTTTTCTGATTTTATTGCTAATGAGAACCAAACCATTTTAAAAACAATTCAGTCTTCAGACTCATGCTGCTCTTGCAAACAAGGTCTATATAAACAAGACTCTCATCATGCTCAAACTATCAGTAGAATGCGCAGGGAAGTGTAAAAAATCCCCTTTGTATTCATGTAAAATTAACATGCTGAATGGAGAATTACACACCTTCTATAGTTTTCTTCAGCAGTTTGGTCCTTCTTAGAGAGTGGAAATTCTTTTACTCCATCTTTTTTTTGTATTTTGATGGTGATATTAAATGTGAAGGAAAGGTTCTGAAGATTGATTTTCTCCTCCCTCACTTTTGACCTGCAAAGTATCATTGTTCACATCAATAAAAGGGTGATAGCAACTTGGATACACCCTGAAGGAAGAATTGTTTAAAATATTTCCTAAGAATTCTTTCTGTATCAGGTCTAATTTATGTTCTTATATTGATGTTGCAATAGGATAGTAAGCATATAAAAGGAGAAATGTCACTAAAGCTTTTTTACTGGAAAGGAAGACAAAGGAAGCTGGATCATCTTAATTGCAGTGATGCTTTACACTTTCTTTTCTGCCTTATGGAAATACTATCTTTTGAATGAATTAGTTCTGTTTTCCACTCTGCTGTTTACTGAACTTTTTGCTTAATAGATAAAATAGTGTTGAGAGATATTGTTCCTGACATTATTGTACATGCTTTTTCAGATACAGACCCTTGAAAAAAGAAAGCAAATGAAGGAAATTTGTTTTTCTGTTCTGTAGTACACCATTAGAGTAGCAGTAAGGAATTATTCTTTTAAATATCCCATGAATTCACAACAAGAAGAAATGAGTTTATCTCAATAGGTAAAGAGTTTATAGAAGCACACGGAAGACTGAATTTTCATCTTTTACATCCCAGCTACTTACACCATAGTAGACTTTTTACCTTTCTTTTTCATTCTCTCTCACTCCACTTTTCTTTTTCAATTTTTCTTAATAGTAGTAATCTCCTCCTATAACTGCAACTCTGAAAAAAATTATTTTTTCTCTATCTTTTCTGGTAAGACTTAATATAGAGAATTTATTCTCATAAGTTATCAGAGATAAATTTGCATCTTCATTTGGAGCTCTGAAATTAGCAGTTGAGGAAAGCATCATGCATTTACCCCATAAGATCCTCAGTCTGCCACATAATGCAAATAATCTTAGGAATGGAGAATCCTGTTTCAGGAATTTTCCTGCTCCAGCTCAATACATATAGCAGTAAAAAATTTCTCATTTTCCAACAAACTTGGAGTCTTTTTTTCTTTAAATCCAACTGAATGCTTATTCACATGAACAGCTGATACTCTCTATTTTATAAGTGGTTTACATCTATTTTAAAGTATTTCAGGGAACAAAGGCATTTCAAAAGTGAATCAACGGCCAAATGTGGGATAAAATATGAAAATCTAGATTTTTAATTAACTTCATCTGCATGATTTAGATTCATCTTCATAAAAATAAAATAATTCTGTATAGCACAGCCAAAATTGTAAAATTGAATATGCTAAAGCATCAAGAGGAAAAGTGTACCAATAGTGAAACATTTTCCTGAAATGGAAATCTTTGGGAATGAAGGCTTAGGTAATGAGACTCCAGTGAACACTACAGAACCTGACAAGGTGCATGTCCTTGACCCTACCACAACCGGAATTGCTCCAAGGAGCAGAAATAAGACCTATGGTTACAACATGTACTAGAGGGAGACCAAGACCCATAAAAAAATATATGGGTTTGATGATATGTAGATGTGCATATAAGGGATGTGCAAATTCACCCCCTGCTATTTACCAAATATTTGTATTCAGACTAAACATTCAATAGTATTTGGTGGAAAAATTGTTTATGAAATATGTCACGAATGGACAACACTTCCCAGCTCTCTCTCCTGGTAACTTTTTAAAAGAAACTCACCTCTTATAAAATAATTCTCATTAATATTGACTACCAAAAAAATGGAAAACAGTTGTAAATTTGGTCATGAGTTTTGAGCAAATGCTTTTATTCTGATGTTAAGGTAATATGTTAAATACCCAAATAGTACACCTTAACGAAAAAGAAAGAAAAAAAATTGATAGGAAGAGGTATTACTATTTGTGATATAAAGTGAAGTGTGCCATGGAATCTGCAGCACTTTGACTGCCCGGCTCAGGAAATTTGTGACAGAGATAAAAAAAAAATCTTCCTACTCCATACAAAGTAATTAATTTACCTAATTATGACCCTTTTTTATTTTATCTTTCCCTACTTTATTATAACTTGTTCCCATTGTCTCTACACATTTAAGGCACCTGACTAGCATGAGAGGAGTACAAAAATAGTTCTCATCATTGCCCCATAATAATTGTAGCACGGACAGAATGAAAAGAGGTAAATTAATTTTCCATATCCTCTACCCATCAGGAGATCACGTGGTCTTTAGGTATTTTCATGATTTTGGCTAGGGGAAAAGCATGACAGTTTATGTAGAAGCTTAGTACAGAACAGGGAGCCTTAGATGCTAAACCAGAAAAGCCATAAGAAAATACCTGTCCAGGAGTCTATTTGCAAACAATGGATAAGATAAGCACAGTAAGGATTTTCAGTGAACGCAAACGTGATACTGTGAGTATTCTTTGTCAACTGGTGCTCATTACCAGAAAACGAAAGCTTTCATTCCTAGGGAGGCAACTAGCACCCCACAGTCTATCGGTGTTTAAGAGAGGATCTTCAAAAGCATCCAAAGGAAATTAGGAATCACAAATGTCTATTTTCTTTTAGAAAAATAGCCTTTTTGAAGTAGTTTCCAGTTGGAATACCTGTGGCTGAACTTCTTTTTCTTTTATAATGTTAGAGTTCATATCTTTGATCCCCTCTGAAGACCTTAAAAAGAGACAAAAAAAGGGGAAATCAGAAATTTATTTTCTGATTATTTTTACCTCCTGTTATAAAACTATTATGTATCTTTCACAGCACTGGGGGGTTTTTAAGGTATTTGTAATGAGATATCCCATTGCCAAAAGCAATAAATCAGAGGTTTGCAGTGAGAGATGTAATCATATCTTTTTTTTCTCATCTTCTTGTTATGCTGTATTATAAATTCCAACAGTTTCCGACTCTTCTGCTCTCCACCAGTCAGCTTCAGGCAATATATTTGAATCTGATTTCTTTGTTTTTCCTCTGAGAATATTTTGTGGCACAACTGACAGAAAATGTGATTTAGCCTGCATTCTTTGCAATGTTTTACATCTCCCAGATGGAATTCTATATGAATATTTTCTATGACAGAAAATTTTCTGAGCTAGAAACTTGTATTTGATGTCAGAGTTCATAGCTGAGGCTATAATTAGGTCAATATTTTATCTAATGTGTCTAATAGAAATATATATTCATCCAAAATTATTATTGTGAAAAAAATTCCAAAGTTTCTTGTCTACTAACAATGAAGTACCACTTAAAATGAAGAAGAGAAGGTTTAGACCAGATGCTCAGATTCTATGAATGTGTGTTCTCTATTACAATATTTTTCCAGTCTAAACTCTGTGTTTGGAAAGTCACAGCATTCAAAATCAGATTCTGATTTTTTTATTATTTCAAACAATTTATTATTATACTGCTACTATAAAATGCAGAATCCACACAACTATATTGAAAAAATAGCATGAGAATTCATCCTTATTATTTCCAGCACTCAAACACGAGAAAGCTATGTCCCTAACCCCTAATAATTCCGTGTGTACTGTCAGTCATGAAAATCAAAGATAACAAAATACCGATTGAGGCAGGTCCAAATTCCCTTTAAAAATGTATGACCAAAACACTGACATGACTGAGAAAGTTCCATTTTGATTCTTCATTCCAGAAAAGTGTCTTTAATAAGAAGCTGTCATTGACCAATTAGCATTTTTGGGTCGATGACAAAGCTGCATGAAAAGAAATAATGAATTTTGTTTTGTAGTACACAGCATAAGCTATATGACATTTGCATAGCAAAATCCAGCTTAGTAATAGTAAAAGATGAATTTTGTATCAAAAAATACTTTTTTTCTTCAAAGGAAAGCTTTAACATCCTTTCAAATGTTTCTATTGAGGACAACTCAATAGAAACTCAATAGAAACTCAACTCATTTTTGTAGTAACTCTACCCTTTTGATTTTTCTGGCATTAAGAGGCAAGAAGAGTTTCTGTTCAGAGTCTAGAAATCATAATACAGAACACAAATAAGAGGAAAACCTTTTTTTCCATGTGTGCTAGATTACAGTATTCACTAAGAGTCTGAAGTATTAATTTCCTTTTATTATTTTTCATAAATGCTTCCTTAGAATCTTATAATTATGAATTTAAAAGATATTCTGCTGAAGCAAAAAATTTCAATCAGGACTACCCACTTATGTAGTATTAAGGACATTACACAGATGTCTTTGCTCAAGTACTGCTCATTGTACCCTCATTTAAACTTTTAGCTTTTCAGAAGTGAAGGCACCAACTTCCACTTTGTTTCTTTAAGATAGCTCTTTTTGAACAATTTCTCCCAGGTGAACATGATGAAACCAGTGAGACAATAGAACAAGCAATATATTTTAAAATATTGCAATTACTATGAATGCCCCATAATTCTTAAATATTCTTCTAGGACCTAATAAAGTCAAATATGCATAATTTCATATTATGATTGCAGTGTTTCCGTTGATAGCTACTAAAGTCCTTAGGCAGCATCTTTTTTATATTATAGTACTGGTTCCCTCAAGGTATACTGACATAAGGGACAAGGAATGTGTTGATACAGGTGGTTTCTGAAAGATGTTAGAGCATAAAAGGCATATTTACTTTTGGACTTACAAACCAATATATTCGGTTAAATCGCTGTTAAATCATCTAATATGAAGGTGGTCAGTAATATTAAAGGGAAGTGCAGGAAAAGCAAAAAAAAAGATGATACTGTGAAAAGTATATTTAGCTCCATAGAGTAAATATTTTATATATTCCAGGATCTTTCAGATCTTTTCTGTATTCTTTAATAAGATCCCCATTATGATATTTTCTTTTCCTGCTAATAAGTAAAGTCATTCATATTCTGGCATTATAATAAGACTCTAAAAAAACCCCAAACAACCATCACAAAAATAAAAATATTTTTATAGTTTACATAATGTCACCTATCTTTAGAATTATACCACAAACAAATACAGAAATTTTAATTCTACATCATTTTCTTTGTAAACTTTTTTAAAAGGTTAGACTTTTAAACTGAATGTGTTAAATCTAACCAAATATTCTATGAAAACATCTGATCAAGGAGCAATGTTTTAAACTTATTTTGTCCAATTCATATTAAAAGTCCTTGTCATTTTGTTTGTTGGGTAAAATTAATGTAATTTCAGTGTGATATCCTAAAAAAATCCAGCATTAATTAAAACATACTTCATGGTGTTATGTTCTCAAAATTATGCTATGAAAGGATGCACGAAAAATTTTACAACATGGTAAATTACAATAAAAAAGAGAAAAAACATTAAAAAATCTACTTGGGATTAGATCAGTTTCCCTGTCTAATTCATTTTTATGGAAGTGACCAGAATGACACTTGGAAATTTGGCACTGAAACAAAACAAAAGTAAGCCTTCAGCTTACAAGAACACAATTCACAGTATCAATATTGTACCATCGAACAAAGTTCGAACGAAGTTACACAAGTGGAACAAAATTCAGTTGTATGAGATCTGGGATACCAAGATGAACCAGCAATAAAAAATAATAAAATAAGCTATATGAATTAAGTTCTTTTTCTTGCTTGGGTTGTGTTTAGACATAGGTATGCAGGGATGTAAAATTACTGCTTAATTCCTGTGCAACTCGGAGATATATCTCTAGAAATCAACCTTACTTTAGTACATTTTCTGAAGTACTTAGGTACTTCAGTACATTTTCTGCCATTTAAGAATTTTGATATGTAATTTTCTGGTTTTTAAGTGTTCTCCTAGATATGACCCTCGACGATATTCTTATTGATGATTACATGAAAGTTTACCACTTTTAGTTCAATCAGACCTGCCTACAGATTATGGTAACTCATCAAGACACTTTAGTAAAGCAACATTTCAAGCTCTCAAAGCATAATAGTGTTCCAGTTTCACAACCACCACTAACAGGTGCTTTATCTAGCTCATATATCAGCTGATTCTGCCAATACTTAATGAAGTTTGAAACAATAGATCTGCTAAATGAATGCAGACACATAATTGTTCTATCTACATGCAGAGAATTTTCCCATACCTCCAAGATTTCAAAGAACAGTCTCATCACAAGAGCAGTTTTGCTGAAGATGATGATGCAATTTTGCTTGTAGCAAAGAAACTACTGATACTTAAATTATCAGAAACAAGAAAAGCAGGTAACAGACTTTGCTGAGTTCAGCTGGGGTAGAGTTAATTTCTTTCACAGTGGCTGTTAAAGGGCTGTTTTGCACTTGTGCTGAACACAGGGCTAAATACAGAGATAACACACTGGTGAAGAAGCTGGGAGTTCATGGGAGGTTGGGAGGAGACACAGCTGGGCCAGATGACCCTAACTGACCAAAGAGATATTCCCAACCATATGACATCATGCTTGGTATATAAAGTGGGAGAAAGAAGGAGGAATGGGAAAGACATTTGGAATGATGGCCTTTGCCTTCCCAAGTCACTGTTACTTGTGATGGGGCCCTGCTCTCCTGGAGATGGCTGAATACCTGCCTGCCCATGGGAAGCAGTGGACTAATTCTTTGTTTTGTTTTGCCTATGTGCATGGCTTTTGATTTCCTTATTAAACTGTCTTTATCTCAATCCAGAGGTTTTCTAGCCTTTTTCCTTCTGATTCACTCCCCAGTCCCAATGGTGAGAGTGTGTGCGCTTTTGTGTGGTGCTTGTCTACTGGCTGAGATTAAACCAAACAGTTCCATAATTCTCCTTTATATAAAATGAAGCTTGTTATTCTAACATACTTCTAAGTATCTCATCTATTGCATATTTTAAAATAGGCTTCTAATAGAAAAAATATTAGTAATTTCTTCCTTTCTATACCTTTATCCTAAAAATAAATGTGCTCTGTATCAAGAGAAACAATAACAAACTATGGAAAAGGAATGTAAAATACATTAATATATGCCACATGCTCTTCATTTGGTAGATAAAGATATGCAGTGGTTATATTTCAGACATGCACTCACAAGAAATGTTTCCTTCGGTTACAAAGTTTTGTCCTTGCAATAGCCACAACTATTATTGGTGCTAGTACTTAGCTCATCATAAAAAGAGGCAGGATTCTAAGCAATACCAGGCTAATCACTATCTATTATATCATTAAATTTTTAATGAGGCCCTGACCTACTAAACCACAGGTTTTTCCCTGATGTTACATCATTTTGAAGAAACTTAAATAGTATTTACTCACAACGGGTGAAATGAAAATTTATTCATGAACTTCATTTCTTTTGCCATGGGCAAAGGGCAGAAATAAGTTCATGAGTTACATATTTTCAAAATATAAGGGGAAATTAGTAGCTATTATCCTTCTAAGGAAATATTCATCTTTCAAAAAAGGAAAAAGAATACACAAATTAGTGGGGATTTAGGTGCTTTTGCTTTACTAAATTTTGATTGTTATAAAGTGACTGTGAATCCTCCTTTATTTCTTCCCTCCAACATTAAGCACCTTGGTCTCCATATTCATTCTGAAGAAAATCCAAGGTCTTTAATCTTCACCTATGTCTATCATAATAAACCAGTAAAATGTCATTCTCCCTTTTTAGCATCATAGAGAGCTGAATTTAGATGTAAAGAAGAGTTCCCAGTGAAAATTTTCAAAATCAGTCAACAGAGGTAAAAGTTATTAGGGCAGATAATGATAAAGATATATATTGTGATAAATAGTTACTTTGCTCTTTCTCCACTTGTAAATATGTGGTTGCAAAGGTGCAGCCACTTGGTTCATGGTATCTGGTAGGAGGAAAATAACATTTGTACTGAACTGTGCTGCATAGAACTGTGACACACTGCTAAATGCAAGACTGATGTCCTGTGTGCTTTGCCACGGAGAATTTCAGAGAGAAATATCACTGAGCAGAAGAATAAGGTTCATTATTTTAGAATCGAAACCAAGTAAAAAAACTTTACAATTTTGTTCAGGAACACATACTGAATTTTAAGGAGTTTTCACTATTTGAACTCCTCAAAATATTCTTATTGAGGTTGAAATAGAGACAATATATAAGATAACAGAGACACATAACACAACATTAGGACTCCAATCATGTTATCAGAAGTTTGGCAATTCTTTTTTGCTTCCTCTCACCACTCCATCTTAAAATCTCCTTATAAAAAACAGCCTAAAATCCGACTCTTTAACATCAGAAACAAGAGTTCCTTAACCCTAACTTAACACAAAATCAAACAAAACACATCATCACCACCAGAAAAAAAAAAGCCCAACAACAAAAATGAAACCATTTAAAAACAAAACAAAAAATTTAAAACACAAAATTGGCTTCCTTTCTCATTTCATGTTGTAAATAACTTTTGAATGTCAATATTCTCCGTAGATGTGTTAAGTTTTCTAGAAATTTGACCTGAACAGCGACCGTCTTACTTAAAAGGAGGACAAGCAAAATGGTACAACTTAATAAGTATGTACTTTCTGTCCAAGAAACAATAGTTTCTTCTCTGTAATCAGCAATTAGCTATATTTCAAAAGCACTCTTTAAGGCTGAAGTGAAGGCTGAAGTACAATCTACTAGGTCATTTGCCTTTCCTCTTCCCACCTGCCTAAAGCAGGAATAGCAAATAAAAAAAACCACAAAATCACAGTTTGGCAGGAAAAGTCATCATTCCTTCAATTCTCCCAGTACTCGTATGCTTATAAGCTTTTAATTCTATGTTTAGTGACTCATGTTACCTGACACTTCCAGAGTATCGTTACTTTAAAAATCTGGTTGCAAGTCCCTTCAAAACACCTTTTGTTTGCGCAGTTATCAATATCTGAACAACTTTCACATTCCATATTCCATGGACTGAATAATATTTTGTTTCATCTGGAACTATTTGAATTACAAGCATCAAAGTTATGCATATCAGAGAATATTTTCGCTTCACTAAATCTCGCACCAGCTTTCATCAACACTGAATCAAGAGCATTTTATAGCTGAGGAATATATCCACAGATAATTTGTTACAACCAAATTTATTCACCCTAATTTCTGTTCCAGGATGGCAAAATAGTGCAAAATAAAGTGTAAAACACTACATTGAATTCATATGTCTAGAGTGCTTTCAGAACTGCACAGTTCTAGAAAATAACAATTCACTCTTTTGGATGACTTGTGTTAAGCGAATCTGGTAGTCTACTTACAGTTTCAGAGAAAGATTCAAGTTTCTGGGTTTATTATACCCTGCATTGTCCTCAAAAATGGGGAACAGTTCTGGACAATTATGCATGAAGTTGGAACTATGTAAATGTTATCTATTGAGGCTAAAATAATCAAATAGGACAGTTGTCATGTGATGTTGCAATAGGTGACAGAAAGCACCAGAAGGATAAAAAATCTCAATGCCAGAGAGTCAATGGAGTGCCTCAGAGGCGGTCAGAGGCATAGAATCTAAATATCAGTACATGACTAAATTAGCTTGTCCTTTTATTGTTTAAACCACTTTTACTGTATCAATTTATAAAGAATGCAAACATTTTTCCCTAAGTTTTTCTGAAATATGTGAATTTGAAACCATCACTGGGTTTATTTATAAATTACAACATCTCTGGGAAGTCATTAACAGACTCAAGAATGAGCAGTTACACAGAAGTATCAAACCCTGGGTTGGTTCATATTCATAATTTCACAAAAAGAAGAAATATATCCAGCTTTCTACTGCCTTCATGAAACTCCACCTTTTGTCCTCAAGGACACAAAATGCTCTCTATTTTTATTAGTTTGGTAGTAGATCTAAAAGTAGATGCAATTCTGTGCAATTTTCTGTGGCACACACATACATGGCTCATAATATTTTTTTTCAGATTTAACCTCTACCATGGTCCATATGACCATAGCTCCAGAGTAGGTTAATGAAAAGTTATCTGCAGGGCTGTAATTTTACTCATTTTGGAAACTTAAGCAGATTCAACATATTACCAACCTAAACATCCCTTCAATGTCAAAGCAGCTGTTGCTGCTCTGAGATCTACTATGAGAGCTCTGAACATAAACTTCTTTTCCATAACGTGTTGGGTGTCAAATGACTGGGAATTAGCAAATTAGATACTCATACTTGCCTCATACAAAGCAAAAGTACTTAACAGAAGCAGAATTTTTAGTCTGGCATACCAATTACTCTTTGATTCAAAGAAAAAGATTTGGCCATGGAGTAATGCCAAGGAGAAACCATCTGAGTCCAAAAGCTACTTCCAAGGATTTTGGTTCAAATAGTTTTCTGTCAATTTTCTTGTACAGTCCTATTTCTCAGGGAAACCAGGTATATGAGAGGAAATAAACAGGAAACAATTTCAAAATATTTTTACAAATAGAAATCCTGTTATCTATTTTAATTGCCAATGAAAACGGCATGAGTCTTAGAAAGATATGCTTACCAATGAGGTACTGGAGCAAATCCAAAGATTTAAGAAAATTATCTTTGGAAAGGAAGAGTCAGTGAGCCCACAAACTGATTAAATATTATCATATAGCAATATCAGAAAAAAGTCTTTGTGTCCTTGGATTTGAGAATACTTCTCAAAACTGTCAGAAAACTCCACAGCCCTCAGTCTTGTACATCTCCCCTGCAGGAACAAAGCTAAAGAATGTTGGCTCAATTTTCTGAGCAGTTTTATGCTTGGAAGTTTCACTAATTCTGCTTGGAGGTTCTGCTTTTTCAAGCAATTTTCTGCTTGGAGTCACTAAGAAGGTGATGACAGCCTCTTGAAAAATGAAGCCATGGATGAAAATAGCTAAAAATAACTTTTATTTATTTATTTATTTTTATATGTACATGCAAATAGATGCCACAGATTAAATCCCAGCTTGTTAAAACCATGTATTCAGTAATATTGTGGAGAATCTCTGAAAAAGATAGAAGCCTTTTATTTTAAATTAAATTATCAAAGCTGAAATGAACTGAACAAATTAATATCATTTTAATCCATTGTGACTTTGTGTTCAGAACATTATGTGTGAGCAGCTCTGGTCATGTTCTGCTGCAGACAGTCAGGACTACAGTGTACACTGAGAAGACAAATTTTCATTCTGCCCTCATCTAGAATGTACTTGACAGCAATTTAGGAAAAGTAGCAGAGCTTTGAACATTATAATAAGAAAAGAAGATCATTTGTGCAATATATATAATGTTGAGCACTAATGCGGGTGTGTCCAGGGGGTCAGTCAGACCTCCTGCTGCCACAGATGTTCCTGGATAGTGAGGTCCCAGGAGGGACTGCTTTGTCCTGGAGATCTCCAGCAGGGTCCCAGCCACAGGCTATCTTCCTAGCAAGCTCAGCCTGAGTGAATCAGGAGGTTCAGCTCTTTTGGTGATTCCCAGCTCTCTTAGGATTTCAGCTCTTAGCCTGCTAGGATTGCCTTGGCCTTCTCAGGGAAGAAGAGACGAGAAGCTCTGTGTGGAGGTTCCACAGAATCATTTAATGCTGGTTCTGCGAAGGGTATCCAGCGATGGCGTCCTCTCCTGAACTGGGCAGAAGCAAGGGTTTTTGTAGGGTTAGTGAGGATTGGGAAACTATCCAATGGTTTTAGGGTCAGGGTGAGATAACCTATAGTCTTAGGACATCTGGAATGTAGCCAATAGTATTACCAAGAGATAAGAAAGGGTCTTGAGGAAGGAAGCAGGGCCCAGTGACCATGACTAGGCATTTCCTATCTCCAAGGAGGCCTAGAAGCCGGCTCTGCTACTGCAACAGAGCACTACCACTGGGCTCTCACCATTGATTTAATTTCTGCACTTTGCAACGAATTGTCACCACCGCTGCTTTTGAGCCATAATTAAGGTAAAGTTACTGTGAAAATTTTGTAATTTCAGATTTTCAGATTTTCATTTTTAAGTTTTATATTTTGTTGAAATTCCTTTTAATCAGCCCACAGCTGTAAACTAATAGATTATAACAAATCTAAATATCATATATACTGAAAATATAGAAAATGGAAAGCTGGCACAAAGCACAGCTAGTTCTGAATTTGCAAGTACTGAAAGTTAATCAGCCATCCCTGGATGTAAAGAACATGTTATTCTATTCCCTTTTCCACAAATTCTCTCCCAGGACGAAATAGCCCCACATTCCTAAAAAAACACTAAAGAAGTATATCTAGACTCATTTCACAAAATTCACTGGTATTGACATATACTTTTTACCTCTGCATTTCTACTGTAAATTCAATTCATTTGAAAGTATGGTCATTGCAAAAGTTGTACGACCCAACGTATTAAAAAAAAAAAACTACTAAAAGAGATGACAAAATGATTTGCAGCTTTTTTAGGCTAAGTAAAACCTAGTCTAACTTCTTATGAAAAAAAAAAAAAAAAAAAAGAAAAGGCTGTCATTGATCCTCTGACAGCATAAATATGATGGCTTTATTCTTAAATTTTCATACGCATTATGTATTCACATTGCCATAAATTTTGATTTTTGTAGAAGATTTCTTGTGATGCTAACAAAATAGTTTTCCTGTTTTGCTTGAATTTTTCAGCTAACACTATTCTCCTAATTCTATTCTAATAGTAGTCTAGTTTGGATACATTTTCTTTACATTATAACGATAATAAATTATCTATTAAAACTCATACATTCTCACCAATTTTCATAAAGACTCAATAGAATAAAAAACAAACATACAAACCAGACACAAAAGGGAAATATTTTAAAATATATTCTATGCAAAGAGTTTGTATCAATTTCTGGATCCCCCTATTATTCATCAAATAAAATGGACAACCACATCATTCTTTTCCAGCTACTCAGATCCACTTTAATTATATAAACCTACACTATGTGCTAGAATAGTACAAGAAGATGGAAAATTTTTTATTTAAAATGCATTTATATTCCAAAGTACACTCCTTGATGTATTTGCAGCAATATTGCAGCATTTATGTAAGCCAGTTGTTTGGAAACAATCAATACTTAGATTCAATAAGTGCAATTTTTTCTGTATTTACTGATATTATCCCGATCAAAATCAAAATGTACACTGCTCCAAAATAGTTCTTCAGCTACACATTTGAATGCAGAGGATTAATGGTTAAATTTCACCCAAACAGTTCTGTTGTCTTGATACTTGTGTTCTCTGACAGATAAATTTGTCTCTTTAAATAGAAACTTGCCTGTTTCAGCTCTACCTTTTGAGAGAATAACAGAGTGAAATAATAACACTGCAGGTGTGTAGAAAACGCGTTGTAAAATCGTCTGTACTGGAGTTAGTTGGTGAATTCGGGATCCCCTGATAGGGAAACCTCTGGCAGTTCGGTGCTGGGATCCAATGAGGCAAATGGGACTTCTGGAATTTTGATCTTCGGGTTTTTTATTGTTTCTTATCTTACAGGTCAGTGCACTGGCCAACAGCAGGCTTAGCATACTTTAGAGAAATGCACCAGCAAGTCACAAGATGTATGGTTTCAAGGACTTTTAAACAGATATGGTATCAAATAAACTCTTAAAACATACCTAAAACATACTTTATTTTTATTCTACTACTAATAACTAATTATTTGTCTGTTCACAGAACACCTGCAGTGTGGGTGTTTCTGTCCAATGAATTTGTGCCATCAACACTGCAGAAAATGGAGTAGATCAAGAACAAGAAGAAGGCAGATCTAACCCCCTAGATCATCTTGTCTCCTATCTACCTCCATACTAAAAATCCAAAACCTAAGTTTTCATACTGTGACAAACTACACTTCTATCTACTTCACACACTCACAAAACTCAACTCATTCCAAAGTCCTGGAAGCTTTCTCCATGTCAAAGGCCAAAAGCTGTGCTCTCCTGAAGAACAAGAATCCTCAGAACAGGGAGAGGAATATTTCCCTCAGTGTGTCGTGGGTTCCAACATCGGTACTACCTGGATGTGAAAGTCTTAGCCAACGTCCTTGAAAATTGTATTCCAACAAGCATTCTGGAGACAGGTTAATGAACATTAGAAGCATTCAAAGGACTTGTCTGTAATTATATGAAAACTCATTATGGTTGTTTATATTGCTTAAAGATATATATTAATCATATATGCTGGAATAATTTTTAGTAAATCACAATTAATCTTTTTCTATGATCATTCTGTGATAGATGCCCAATTACCTGTGTTATTTTATTGTCTTTACATAACTTTCACTTTGATCCAGATGATGGGCCTGTCACCAATCATTCATATGGGCATGTGAAAACTCACCTCCCTTATTTCTTCTTAAAAGATTTTAGGGACTATTTGACAATATTATTGTAAGTCTTTGAGGAGTTTCAACAACTATAAATTTAATAATACACAGTGACAAGAAAATCTAAAATTCTTCATAAATATGCCCTATAAAACGACAAGATCTGAAACTGACTTTCTGCTAAATAATATAAAGTGTATGGAAATCGAAGAATTTCTGTCTGGATTTTCTTAATGATGTCTGAGCAAATAGAACAACTAAAAATTTTGTCTGACTGAAATCAAAGGGAATTAGCTTTTAATATCAAGGAAGCCAGAATATCCTTATCCTTATGTTCTGGTTTTCAATCAGTATGATGAGGGTAAAAGCACTCTATTTCCCATTCCATTTGGCTGTTTACATTGCTTGTTCTTCAACATAAAAATAGTTTCTCACTACACTCATCAGAAAGTACTGATCTTGAATAAAGCTTCTAGTGTTACCCTTATGGATACAGTTGAGAGTACAAAAAGACATAGATAAGTGGAACATATTTTAGTCAACTTCAAAAAGACTGTTCTTTGAATTTATTTACTAGTACACATTCACAGTAACAACAATATATACCTTTGCCTGAAGAAAAAAAATCAAATATAATGTTGTATACTTCTTATGCCTTTGCCCTGATCCAAAGCCCCTTTGATGTTAATAAATATATGATAGGCCTTCATATTTAAAGGGATTTCTGACACAAAAAGGAGAACCTATTTGTTTCATGAACATTCAAGAATATTTATGGATCTAATTTTGAAAAATAAAAGGTTTGACTTGGGGAAATTATTTAATTTATTGCAAATCTAAGAGAGTAAGAAAATGAGAAATAAGAAAACAGTAAAAACCACCTTCATCCCACCCTCTCTTCTTCCCAAGATCAGCTTCATTCCCAACTTCTCTACTTTGTCTTAGAGTAGGACAGGGAATGGGAATTGCGGCCAGTTCATATTACTTTGTCTCAGTTGCTCTTCCTCTTCATGCTCCTTCCCTGTTCCAGCAAGGGGTCCTCCTCCCACGGGAAACAGTCCTATATTCTAAACTGGATTCTTCCCATGGGCTGCAACTCTTCACAAACTGCTCCACTGGGTCCTTTCCATGGAGTGCAGTCCTTCAGGAATGAGCCGCTTCAGCCTGAGACCCGCAGAAGGTCGCAAGTTCCGCCAGCAATGGGATCCTTTCCCTTCACAACGTTCCAGGAGCCTTCTCCAGCATGGACTGTCCATGAAATCATAGCTTCCTTCAGGGCAGATTGACCTGCTCCATTATGGAGTTGTCCCCAGGCTGCAGATGGGTCTCAGTTCCCCTGTGGATCTCCACAGGCTGCAGGGGCACAGCTGCCTCACCATGGCCTTCACCATGGGCTGCAGGGGGCTCTGCTTCAGCACCTGAAGCATACCCTTCTTCTTCCCCTACCTTGCTGTCTGTAGAGATCTTTCTCTTACATATTCTCAGTCCTCTCTCCAGCTGCTGTTGCCCAACAGTTTTTTTTTCTCCTTAAATCTGTAATCCTGGAGGCGCTACTGTCATGCTTAATGGGTTCAGGGAGTTTGTCTTGGAGTCATCTGCAAATGGCTCTATCAGACATGGGGGGAATTTCTGGCATCTTCTCATCTCTCCTCTGACTACCTAAAACTTTGTCACACTAGATATTTGACTTAAAAAATTGTATTATTAACATTTTAGAAAGCTAAGATAGTATAATTGAAGAAATAAATTATGATTTCTGTATTGTAAATGACATTTTATTTTTGCTATTATTTTGGAGTACTTCCTTTCTCCTTCTAAATTATGTTATAGATAATATACATAGTTATATTTATAAATATATAAATATCATAAAACATATTTATAATATAGATAATGATATTTTATGTCTAATGTCAAAGGAACTCCAGACAATTTTAAAGTGGCAGTAAGGGAATAAATTTTTGACCAGCGATGGCTCATACATGTTTTGCTTCATCTGAGGTAGACAGATATGCTATTATTCTGCTTTTTTTTTTGGCTTTTTTTTTTTGTACATTTCTGTTACTTATTTTATACTGCTGTTACAGTCTAATTGATGATGTTTATCAAACTGGAAATCTTTTATTCTACTGTGTCTCATTTTGGCTTTTATTGCCAGATTTTTGCAGAAATAATGTGTAATTGCTATATAGATGCCTTTCAAAGAATGGATTAGATTAAATGATCCATTAAGTCCCTTCTAGTCCAGTGCATTGTAGTTTTAGGTTTAGAAAAAAATCAGTCATGGTAACAGCTATATGAGATTTCTGCCTGTGATAGTTGCTCTATGTCAATCACTCTGACAATCTTTAGGGTCAGTGAGTATTAGGAGCATGGACATAGGTGCAATCGGACTTATGTTAATGTGTTCCACACATGCTTTATTGACACAGTATGAGATTTCTGTTCATACGATAGCCAGATATACAGAAATACTTGGAAAAAATCTAGAAAAGGAAACATATATAAAAGATGAGAAATATGATCACTCTAGTAAAGGTTTGTTGCTTAAAGCAGTCATTTAACACCTTCCCCCCTTCCACATCCAGTAAAAAGAAATAGTCACTTCTACACTGTGAATCTCCTGAGTGTAAAGTAGATCTGGGGGGAAAAAAAAAAAAAGTCAAACCCTTTAGAGAAACAGGATAGGATAATTAGAATAATTAATTGAGATCTAGATGTCCATGCTGAAATCCCCAAGTAGATCTAGTGAATCTCATGATAGATAAATATGAAAGCATGTTACTTCAAAATTTACCATTAAGTCCATGTTGGCTGAAGCATGTGAATTTCAGTGTCTAGAATACAAGATTAGTGTTGAATTAGTGTAATTTGGAAAAACCATGATATGATTCTCCTTTCTTTTTATATATTACATATTGCAACTATATATGTGACAAAAGCAACTGTAACTAAGGTCATGGTATGTCTTTAACTCATTCACAATAACTGTCCTGACTGAATAGTTAAGTTAGAAAGGAATGTTCTTTCTAAATGACTAAATGCCTTTTAAATTTCTGAGTATTGCTGGGAAAAAAACCAAAACAAATGAACCCACTGACAGTCTTCTAATCTGTAGTTAATTAAAATAGACCTAGACACTTGGTGCAATGCAGTATTTTACAGCAACATTGTTTCACTTTTCAAATGTCTTCCATACTCCTACAGAACTACAAAATAAAGTGACTTCCTCTGAATTACCCACGTAGGTAAGGAGTTTCAAACCAGGAATACAAATTCTGGCTCATTTTGGCATCTTTGAAAAGGATATTATTGTAAGAGTGATGTCTAAATGTGGATTTATAAGCACAATTCAAAATATCCACTTTTGAGAATCTGGCCAATGTATAGAATGATGAGGTATATGTTGCCTTAAAATATTTGCTAGATATCTACTGAAATGCAATAAAGACTGTGCAATAGAGAGAGTCAGGATGAGAACAAAACTGAAAATATTTTTTACAGAGAAATAACCTTCCTTTCACACAAATACTTTTCTATTCGCTGCTACCTCTGACCCTTTTCCTTTAAAAATCACCTCCTGAGAGCAATGCATATAATAAGTCTTACGCTGAAATTACCTCAGAACATGTACAAGCATGCCAGGAAGTAAGCATATTACTGACTCTAGCTGCAGTATTTATATTTAATAAGCAAATAATAAATATGACATAAAGTTTCTAAAATAAAAAAGACTTTAAGCCATCCACGAAATTGTCAATTATCTGACTCTCCCTGCAGTCTTGAACAGATAAAGCAAAGGTTCAAATCACACTTTGTTCTGCATCAATCTCCAATTTATGCATTCCCTCTAGCTCAGCCTCCTTAACCTCTCAGAACCAGTTCTCCCTATGCTCATTATCTTTAAAAATAAAATTGGATCTATATACTTAACCCAAATGTTAGTTCATCTCAAATATGCATTTTAGATCAGGTTCCAAACATCTTTAACTCTCTTTAAGAAATGTTTTCTAATATTGCAGGAAATAGTAACAGGAAGGCTATTCAAAACGTAAGTATTGCTGCTTACCTTCTCAGACTCTTTCTTTCATTCTTGTCTATCAATGCTGAAAAGCAGGAATATCTGGAGTAAAGATACAAATATCAAGATACTCAACTTTCCTTCCCTTGAGTAATAATTATCTACATGCAAGTACTACATATCTCCTTCAGCCTAGACAAAACACTTTGATAGATTCTTAGAATTGGTTTTAGAAAACCTCTAATATTTCAGCATTCAACCTTTTTTTTTTTTTAAGGAGGAGCAGTGATAGTCAAAATTTGTTAATTCATCAAGATTAAATTTTGCTGTAAAAATTATATCAGTCATGAAAGCTGACTTACTGACAAAGAGTCTCTGAAATCAAGCTGGAATTTTTCACCAAAAAAGGAGGAAAAAAAGTGAGATGATACGCATGCATTCAATTTTTAACCCCATTGTCTCCCTTCACTTCTTGATAAATGATCACATCCCAAAGCAAATTCCATGGGCCCAACAAAGTAGCAGCTTTCCCTGAACTTTTACCAGTATTTCCTACTTTTATTTGAAGAGTCCTCACGTAAGGGAATGTTGAAACATGTAAATCACTCCTTGAAAATGCCATAGTGCTGCTAACTATCTTGCTGGTATCATGTGTTTACTATCCCAGAGTTAATCATGATTTTTTTGTTTATAAAGGTTTCGTTACAGAAGTCTTTTAGAGAGTATCTCCTAGTCTTTAAAAATTAATATCATAATCTCAGAGGAAGGTGTCTACCTAAGGTTAGATGGAAAATTACTAATTATCATTATTAAAAAGACTACTTGTCATCCTGAATCACCATTCAGTCATATTTTATATAAGAAGAGAAATATGACTCATCAAAAAAAAAAAAAAGAACCTTGTGAGAAAAGTCTAAACATATTTTGATAGACTACTTAGAAAGGTAATAGCAGCTATATTGTAATCAAACTTCATTTTCAAGCAATGAACATTTTCAAGATTCTTCTGTAAATGTTTGTACAAGGAATGGACAGACAGAGACAGATAGATATTAAATTATGTTAGTAATATTTCATGTTCATTTCCCTGTGCATAAGAAGACCAGAGGAAAATCAAAGCATACGTCAAACACAAAAAGCTTCACAAGAGGCTTGAAAGAAATGTCATGGGTTTGATACAAATTATTTGATAGCTTATGAGTTCTGTATTAAGTTGCAAGCACATATAAACACACTCTGTGCATGTTTTTGTTTTCTATGGAGATTTATATATATAATTTGAAATTTGGGGTCTTTGTGTAGAAACACACATAATATACACAGCATGACAGCTATTCACAATTGATTCAAGATATCCAGCTCGTCCAAAACTCTTAAGAGAGGCTAGGAGTTTTAAGTCATTTACAATATCATCTTCAATATTTCAATCAAGCAAATTGTAAAGTTCACATTTTTATTTCCAGCAAGAATTTCACTTGTGTCAGAAAACACCTCTTATTTTCTGTGCTAGTTATTCACTATCTCTTACTTTTAGCACATTAAATTTTATATCAAAATGCTGAAATTGGATAAATTTACTACTTCTGGCTACTGTGTGTGTGTGTGTGGGGAGGGCTGAGGTGATGTCCTACTCCCCGACAGTAACTGAGCACAGTTGAATAGCATATGCTCCTGGATCGAGACTTTGAATGAGAGAAGGCAGCAAGAAGCCTGCAGTGCCAAAAGACCAACAGAGTTTCTCAGGACTGCTGAAAGACTCACTTGTTGGAAACTCCTGTTTCTCATGACAAGCACTGCAGGCTGTCCCTCCAGTAGCAGCTAGCATGGCCCAATAACAGCAGATCTGTGGAGAACACTGGTGTTAAGGATATGGTGACTGCAGGATATATACTCCATCAAGACTTACATCAGCTTAAATTTAGTCTGGTTCATGGACTGAAAGTACCTTAGCAAAAGGAGTATGTGCTTCTGAAATGCATTTTCCAATTTAATATTATTAAAGAAAAAAATCACAACTAACTAGTTTGTATGCTTGCTGAGACGACTCTTATAATAAATAAATAATAAATAATTTGGTGAATAAACCAAAGCGCAATAAATAGTGGCACTAGGGAGAGATGCTCTAAAAATGTAGTCCTGATTAAAACTAAAATGATAATGTAGAAAAAATCTTTGGAGGTAAATGAAAAGCAATTTTTTCTTAGAAGATAAAATGTGCAGTTAGTGAAAACTGATATGACATAGACAATTGCTGGACAGATGTATCCATTCTACAATAAAAAAATGGCAGAACACAGACAGATTTTCAGACTCCCCTGTTTCTTTTTTGTCTTCTACAAAAGATTCCAGTCTTCTCTGTAGGCAGTGTCACTTCACTGTAGATTGTAAATTAAGGCACCTTAACGGGAACTTGAGATAAGAAAAAGATGGTACTGTTGTCCGAGTGTTATCTCAGACCTAGGGGGAGATTAACAAGCTGAGGGAGAAGAATCTATCGCTGATAGTGGACATAAAGAATGCAGAAATTATGGATCACAAGGAAAGTGAACTCGGCAGCTCTGCTGAAATCAGCTCAGACTGGGTAAAAGGTAATATCAGCAAGGGGAGATAGCGACCAAATCACAACCCACTGACTCAAGAAACCCACCAACTCAAAAGAGAAAAACTGGGCATGGGATTAATCAGCATTAGAAATGAGGAAATCATTTAACCAGTAGAATAAGAGAACTTTGTAACCAATGAGCATTAATTCTTTCATTTGCTAAAATGTCTAACTAGTGAAAACTTTTGGACAACATCAGTACCCCCACCACCTACAAGCACAGGATGAAGAAGGACCAAGAGGAGGCCACAGAATCCATGGGTGCTGACTATCTTCTGCTTGATCTCTCTCTCCCTCTCTCCCTTCCCACAATTTTTCTATTTCTTTCTATTTCTCTGTTAAATAATATCTGTGTTCTTGACTTCAGCATATGATCTCATTGCCACAGCAGAGACATCTCCCACTAATCGGATCTTGACACAAGGTTCCCAAAGGTATAAGTACAGGATGTTAACAGAATTCTTCAAAATAAAAGTACAAAAAAATATAGAGGCCACAAGACTATAATCATCATCACAAATAAGCAATTATTTGCCTTTAAAAGACTGTAACTTTTTGACCAGGGTGAAACTGGTCTTAGGGATCAGACAGAGAAAACACATCAGATATTCAGGTTATACAAAGTACCATGTGTATAGTTAAACTTGAACATAAAATGAAAACCAGAATTAATGAAGAGCAAGAGGATTGTGTTTATATTAAGAATAAATATTTGAAATCACAATGTTACCTCACTTCTGTTCCACTTCAGGTTCATCTGTAACTTAAATTATCTAATTCAGCCACAGATTAGGCTGTACCTTAAAATAGCAACCTATATGTGATTCCAGATTAAGAAAAAATATATCAATCATTCAAACCAGTTTTTTATTTAGATTTAGTACCAAATGTTGAACCAAAGTCTGCAGTGAAACTTAGGTTACTGATAGCCAAATCATCCCTGCTGTATTTATTGTTTGAAAACTGCAATAGGTCCTGTTACACTCTATAGACAGAAGGTGCTGATCAAAACAAATCAGCAATGTATAAAAACTTTTTTTCTGCTCCTCAATTGCTTCAACTTATCCTAGGACTAAAAATTAAAAATCAAGCCATTTCTGGTATTGTTTGCATCCTGCTTAAAGTCCAGCTGAGAATATGCTGATAGGATTGCTCTTTCAGGAGAAAAAGAGATAATGTCCTGAGTAAAACCTTGATTTTTTTCTGATGTGTGAATCTGAAAGAGCAGACAGTGTTTTTCTTAGATGATTAGGATCTGCACTACTGCAAAGGTGTGCCAAGATAGATGAGAGTGACCACTGTGGTATGTTCCCATAGTGTGCCTCCTCCTTTTTGCAAGACTTTAAGACATCTGTTTCACCGAATATGGTAGAATAAGAATATTTTATAGAGGTCAGATGAAACACAATCATGATTGGTTTTTTGTTTTGCCTTGGTTTGTTTGCTTACTAGGTTTTATTGTATGTCTTTTAAAAGGAATTGTTGGACCGCAAAATCAAAAAGTTGCTTCTTTTCCTTTCCTAGCTGCTGTAATTCAATCAGATAGAAACTTCTGGAAAGACGGAATTTTGTTTTTTCTGTGAATGTCTGAACTTTTCAGGGTGAGTCTTCTGATGGGCATATAGAAAATAAGCCAAAGGATACCACGGGCAAGGAGAGGCTGGGAAACCATTGAAAAGAGAAGGACAGAGATGACCAGCCAAGTGAATAAGGTAACAGGCAGAACAGAGGTTCAGAGTGCATCAGCTGCAGTGTGATGGCACTTAGCTGTTGTCTTGTATTGTTGTAAAAGACAAAAAGAATGAAGCAAATACTCCTTCTGAAAAGACAGAGTAGAAAACATAAACAGTGTATACAAATCTCGCGAGTTTCACTCTCGTAGACAGCAGGTCAGAGATTCTACAATTAAAAAAATAACTGTTTGTCTCAGTATTCTAAGAAAACCTAGCTTTAAAATTTTTATAATGGTCTCCTGGTATTTTGCATATTATCTCTTAAGAGAAAACACTCTCAAAATCCTAGCCAATTTTTGATGTATTTTACCAACACTTATGAAAAAAGATGTTCAAGGAGGAAATAATGGGAAAAATTGATTAAATTTGGAAATTAGGAAAAAAATGTGATGAAAAAGGGAGACAGAACATATGGCAAGAGCAATTCTAAAGTATTTCAGACTATCTTGCTCACATCTTGTTGAAAAACTGAGAAGCCTAATTTGCTCTGAAAGGCCACATTATGTCCTCACACTCCCCAGCATACATATTAACTATGCAATTTTTGAAAACCACTGTGCCATATCATGCCATCATGTTCATCTCACACTCACTATTAGACTGAGTACCTAGGAAGATGAGTGAGCATGATAAATGTTACCTTCATCTGACTTTTGGGGGGTCAGTGCATTAAGACCATGGTTGAAAACTGGGCAAACAGCAATTCTTTTACAGTTCAGGCAACCTCAAAAACAAAAAAGAAGCATTTTTATTATTTTTCAGTGTTCATTTTTTGCTATATAAAATAGAAGCACAAAAAAAAGTATTTTTCACTTTGCTTACTGTTAAATACTCAGAAACCAAGTTAGATAGTACCATAAAAATTTCCATAGGCAAAAAAATAACATCAAAAGTACTCTCATACACAGGCAATGTTATATGATCTCAGTCTTATGATTAGAAGCTAATCCACAGCCTGAACAATAAAGCTTCTTTATAAGTTTTCAGTAGACATACAATTCTCTGTCATAGTTTTGGTGGGTTTTGTTGTTTGTTTTTTTGTGGGTTTTCTTTTTTTTTTTTTTGTCGTTGTTTTTTTGTTTTTTTCTCATTCCTCAAAATAAACTCAATTAGTTAAAGTAGCCCTTTATAGCTTGATTGAGCTATAGACTTTATAGCTTGGTTGAGCTACTTGGCTGCATTTGTTTTATGTTCTCTCGCTATTTATAGCACTGGGTTACAAGTACCTGAAGCAGCATTGTCATTATCCAAAAGCTAGTCACAAAAACACTGATAATTCTTCTTAGTTTGAGTTCTAAGACATAGACTCTTAGGATTGTCTGCTGTTTGCAATTGCCTCAAGATAATGTTTATATTTCCTAGGGGTCCCTTCACAACCTTTCTCTTCTTGTTTACAATAAAGCATAACTAAGGGTGATTTTGGAATATTAAAAAAATTCAAAGATAACTAAGCTGTATTGACTGAGCAATAAAAAGAATGGAGGAATTCAGAATCATCACTCTCTTTTTATTGTTTTAATCTTTTCTGCCCTACTGACACAATAAAGAGGCCTTCATAACAATTGCTATCTGAACTGCTGTGGTGCTCCAAGCTATGCATTAATCTTCAAAGCTGAAGCATTTTGAGTTATATTTCCAAGAATGATAGTGTGGTATTAGTAAATCAATGGTTCCAGTCATGTGAAAACTCTTATATAATATTTTTTTATTTTTGTCCATGACAAAGGAATATGGAAAAAACTTTGTTTGTAATTTTTTTCCTATGCTTCAAGCTTCACCATAATCTTCAAACTGAGATTAAAAAAGGTAAGAAGCATCAGATATTTAAAGCCTTTTTAAAGTTATAAAACTGAAATAGCTATAGTTTTATAAATACAAATTCATGTCATGGTTCAGTATATTTTAATAAATGTTATTTATAATAAGTGCAGTATAGTATTAGACTATTAATAATTCAGATTCATGCTTTCCTATCAGGAACAGGATTGAAACTAACAACAAAACAACAAAATTACTGCAGGCTGACAGAATAATTTATTGTCATTTTTTCAAGCAATAAATGCTTTCAATTATTACTCAGATTTCATTAGTAATTAAATATATCATGATTAAATATGGAGAATAATAGAAAAAATGGAAGAGCTCCTCATCAGAGGAAAAAAATGATAGAGAAAGGAACTAATCATCAGAATCAAATAAAGGAAAAAGGATTCTATATGAATGTCATTCAAGAAATTATAGCAAAAAAAGTTAGATGAAAGAAAACTAGAGAATCACAGCAATGACGACACAAAAAAAAGGAGGAATAAAGATTCTGAAATAGCTCAGTTTATAGAGCATATATTCCTGTGAATAAGACATTGCTGTCTCTACAAACAGGGTCAGAAACTTTGTATTAATGGTTCGAGGACTCAGGACTTGTGTGTTTTTCAGGATTTCCAAAGAATCACAGATTTCTTATAACCAGGTGACAGCTATCGAACTTATATTAGCTTTTGCTCAGCTTTGTGCAATTATACGTTTGGACATTTATTGTTAGAATGCTATCTATGCATTCTTGTATCTATTAAATAGTAACTACAGATAATTGTTCTGGGGAGAGTGAGTTATCTATGATCTTAGATAAAGAAACTGATATCTAAAAGTACAGGATATTAATAGCTTTTGAAAGTAAAAACATATCATCATGCCAGAAACTCTGAGGGCTCTAAAAAGAAGTTAGTTGTAATTGCAGAAAAACAGCCTTGTGAGATGGGTTCAACTTGGTTTAGGGATAACAACCAAACCAAAGAATTATCTCATACATGTAAAATACCATGTACCAAAAAAAAAAAAAAAAAAAAAAAATCANAGCTTTGTGAGTAAATAAGAAAAGAATGATAAATTAGACCATGTCAGCAAACTTGCAAGATTAACTCCAGTTAAGGCCACAAGTGAGGGGAAGGAACCTCTACCATGGATGTCGTACCTCTTTCAACAATGATTTCATGATACTAACAACTCACTGTGACCTAATTTGGAATGAAGGCTAGCGCAAGGCTAGAGAAAGGGGTAGAAGGTCAGCATATAACAGTTTTATCAGTTTCTTTGTTTGTTTATATATAATGAACTGTAATTGGATAAGTCATCCTTAAATGTTCTTATCACTCTAAGTGGACTGTTCTAATCTTCTTGGCATTTTTCTTTGTTTGGGTTTTTGAAAAAAATTTTTATTGTCTAACAAAAAATATTTGCTGTCTCTGCACATCAGCTGTGTTTCTTTATTACAAAAGTTTTCCTGGGTATAGTGCAAGAGGAAGAAAGGAGTTCTGTCTCTCAAGTGGGAATGCACAAGATAGATTTTATATTTTAGGTATTTCTCTCCTTGAGTCATCTGCCTGAAAAAGAATGTCAAGAATTTTAGGCACAAGTGATGTTTTCTCTGTTTTACATGAATACAAAGTGAAAATAAATGGTTTCTGCTGAGACAAAAAGCACCCTGGTAATCTCTTCCATTCCCACTAGAATTTCTGTGTATAGGTGATATAAAAAAAAGAAGGCACCAAGTTTAGTTCATTCTAATTTGAACTGACCAACAATGATGCCCAGTATCCCCACATGCCTTCTAAAAAATCTCATATGCAACAACTGTCCTTGTGGATATGCAATGAAATGACCATTCTGCCACAATTCCCTAATTAATTAAGACATCCCAAATCAAAATAAAAAGCCACAAGAAAACACCAAAAACAACTGCAACAAAACCCCTCCCAAGCAAAGAACACACACACAAAATTATTTGGTCTCATAGCTCACAGGTCAAGTTCTATGCATGTTGTAGACAGAAAACAAAATCCAGGGAAAAGGATGAGGTTTCAAAGTAGTGACATTGACTAAAATCTTAGCTAACCACTGCATTGAAATGGATGAAATTGTTTGAAATATTCATCAGATAAATTTTAAAGACAATCCTTACAGTGGAATCTGAAAACCTAGTTTCATGTACGATTCTTCTGAAGATGATTCTGCTTCGCAAGTAAAGAGTAACAGACTTCAGCCAAGGTTTGACAGATGAAAATCAGAAGCTGCTGCTTGTTTTAGACATTCTCTAAGACTACTTGCTGCTTTGAGCCCTTTAGGCAAGAAAAATGGAAAAGCAATAATTTGGACAGGTTGATGTAATATACTTAATACAGGCAAGTTTGTGATGTTTCTAAGTAATATTGGTCCATAAGCCGGGACAGCAGCTTCAGGAAACCATGGCTATAGAAAAAAAAATTGAAAATTTGTGTTTGCCTTATAGGGCTATATGGCACCTGAAATTCATTTTGGGATCCTCAGTGTGCCTACCATTTCAAACAATTTAGAAAAAAGGACTGCTTTATATTTCAAAAAGGAAAAAAGATAGGAAATCTATACAAAAATATTCTATAGCTACAGAAATAAAGATGAATAAAGAGGTATAAATAAGTTTTGCACTGAGGATTTTTGCACAAGGTTACATATTGTTAATTGTATTCTTTCAGATTCTATCAGGAGCATAGTGGAATATAATTGGAACTGTGTGAAAGTTAATGAGAATGCATTTATGAAAATAGATTAAAGAATTTAGTAAATTTAAAATGGAAGGTTTATATAAGAATAAAGAAGCTAGAAGTGGATCCTATGATAAAGGCTTAAAATATTTAACCAACCAAAATTAAGACTGACTGAAAATATACTTGTCCTTAACAAATACTCAAGAACTTGAATAACAGGGAGGCAGGATTACTATTCAAGTTCAAGGACGAAGTTGTCACAACAAATGGATTTAAGTTGACAGAAAATAATGTTGACCAGAAATGAGAGGGAGATTTATAACTCTAAAGGAGAAGAGCAACCCTGCATTTGAAAACAGAAGAAGAACCACAGCAGAAGTGAATTTAGCTACCCCATGAAAAAGACTTAAGATTATATGTCATAATTGCATTTAGGCACTGAGTTCTGTTTTAGAGAATTCCTTTGAAATATTTGTACTGTATTCCTAAAAAAAAGACATTTGAATATATATGTTGATTTCAAATGTGTCACACTTATAAAATGTCTAGATTGCTTCTATTTTTTTCTGTCAATCACTCTTTTACCCTACTTTACACAGTATTTAACTGATTCCATGTTTTTCAAACTTTACTGCTCAGCTTAAAAGAAGGCTTTACTGTATTTGAGCTGATGTGTTTTTCACCTTAAAAGCAGGTGCTATATATGAATAATAGGCAAAAATTCTCATTATGTATGTGTAAATGAAGCAAATGTACTTGCTAGATTGGTCTGATTATCTATAAATTTATAAGCATATTTGTACCAGCATTCATAAAAAAATAAAAATTTGCCTAAAGATGTGTTTAGGGGAACACTGTCAGGAGGAATTCACCTCAATATTTATACTGGAATTTTAAAAACACTCTGCGCTCAGAAGACATCTCTTTTTTTTTCCTCTGCAAAATTAAGATACCAATTTTCTTGTAAGTAGTGTTTGAATGTACACACCGCTAGCTTTCCTCCATTGAGATATGTTGTCTGTGCGACTGTCACAATGTCAGTATGTAGTGGTTAGTACTATTGGAAAGGATCTGTATTAGTGTTGTCCTTCATGGTGCTCCCCTCCTTGAAGGATAGCCATAAAGACAGGGCATAGCTTGTCCCTTCTTTTCATCTCCTCTTAAAACACACGGCAAATTATGTAAGACTTTGAGAGATAGATGGAAGGGAGTATAGTAAATATCTTTGAAGTAATTATCTATATTTTCACTCTCACTGTGGGTGACCGAGAAGAGGAGCAACTAACAATCACCTGGAGGAGGACCTTTAGAGTTCTTAATTAAACAAAGATTGAAGGATAACTCTCAAAGGCAGCATGATCACGGAATGCTTCAGCAAGTGCATAATGCTTAGTATAAGCATGAACAGAGCTCCGGGCAGACTCTGCAAATGCCAAGTGTGCAATATTCCACAGAGAAGCCACTGTCACTGCTTAAAATGGTCAAACGAACCCTTGCAAGTAGGGAGGTTCTCTGCCTGCAGAGATAGCATTCATTTGCATGTTATGATAACCAGGAGAGTAACTTTTGTGAGGACATTGACACCCCCTGAGGTCTTTCAGCCTTTCCACAAGGACATTAAGAAATCTCCTGAAGGAGGTTTTCCAGTGTAAAAGGACAATGAGAATTTATACTCCAGTGTGTAGAGTTGTATTTACTGAGAATTCATGAGACTCAGGAAAGACATGGCAGTCAGAAAACTCCTCTGGTAAAGCCTTGAAAAGCCTGTTTAGGGTTGTTTTTTCCTTCTGGAAAGGACACAAGGGGAATTAGCCTTAAGACCTTGTATCTGATCTAAGCTTTCCTGTAGAAATCATAGCTACTGAAAATTCTTTTAACAGATAAATTAGAAGATGTAGCATTTAAGGTTAGTAGAGCCTGTACTTTTGAACTGAAAGGGCCCATTGATATCATACTGGAAAGCAGGTCTTTAAAAGGTAAAGACTATTAGACCCTTCAAAAATTTCTCCTGGGGAGTGAGAATGCTGATTAATCTTTTACCTGAGGACATAAAGCCACAATGACTGCTAAATTGACTGCAACAGAAGAAAATTACAGGCTGCACATCTTTAGTCTTGAATGGGAAATTGACTGAGGCTGGGAAAGATGACAATACCAGTATACAAATGCAACAATTTAATGTGGCAAGTAGTTGTACTAAAATTTTTTCTACTGTCTATAAGAGTGTTCTTCTCTAGAGAAAAGATATGCTCTAAGTCAAATTCATCAATATTTTACTCTAAGGTAAACTAAATTTTTCTCATGAGAAAGAACTCTTGAGAAAGACAAAGCCAGGGTGACAGAGAGGCGATATCTTAAATACAAAAAAAAGAAAAGGCAGAATCCTTGCCTATGACAGTCATAACTCAGTCACTAGGAATTATAAATTGGGATGTTTAATGTATATTCAACATTTAGTCCCTTGAAAGAGGCTGGGATGAGAAATTTGACAGTGACTCTAAGGGAGGCAACAATTATGCACTTCACCATACCTTCAAAATATTGTCATAATTTCATCAGCCTTGCCTCCCAGATGATTCACACAAAGACAGGCTTGTAGGTAGACCAGACACTACCTAAGAATTAGTGTGTAAAATAAAGGGTCTGTGTGGACATGGACCACAGTCTTTGAATGAATGCTGAAGCAAATTTAAAGATTTCAAGATGTCCATCAAATGTTTGTGGGATGTAGTTCATGTCAGTACATACACTAAACACGACTCTTGCCCTTGGAACTGCAATTGCTCAGAGATATCTGTGGCCACAACCATGTGCTTTTTCAGGACAGTTCTTACTATTATGGACCTAGCTGTGATATCCAAAGCAGCAGCATCCTACATACAATTTTCTCAACTAGGATATTTATATTTTATATACATATATATCTCTAAATATTATAATTATAATTATATATATATATATAAAATATTTATATTTTCTGATTGTTCTGCATGGAAAAAAATTCACACATTAAGTTTTATCACATTTCAACTAGCAGTCTTCCAGGTTACAACACATGATCCTAGATTCTGAATTATCATCTGTGAATGGAAAAGAGATCAAGGCCTAACAGCTAACTTATCTCCCTTTTGGATTATGTGCTTCACATTTTTAATAATTATAACCAGAAGTAGATATCATGCCATCTTTCTTTCACTGCACAGTGGGACAGGAAGCACAATAGTAAATTAATTTTTATTTCTGTCTGCAGAGTAGAATGGTTTCAATGTCTGCACTTTGGATGAGTCTATATTTCAGATCAACAGCATGCTTTCAGTAGAAATTTCTGAATTTTTGTGGCAATCTCTGGCACTGGGCAAAGAGAGATGCACTGTAGCAAAACTGATCATAAAACAGGAAAATACTAGCTTAATACAGGTTGAATAGAAAATACCTCTTTAGAAAACAGGAAAAAAAGTAGTATTAATAAAGAGTATTTTTTAAAATTCATGGATATGCTTTGTAAAGGTTGAAGACATTTGTTTACTGCTAGTGAATACATATAGATGAAAGTAAGGAAATGCGGATGTATTGACTCACAACAGCAAATAACAATACTAGAACTGCTCTTTTAATAGTTACTGTGGTGCAGTGCATTATGAAGACAACAACAGCTGTTTCTGAATGACTGTTCATTAAAAGTGTATGTACAAACTTCCATTTCCACCTGATGAGTGCAATTGAGTGAAGAGCTGATATCCGCCCCCCAGCAGCTGATATATACTTCTGTCTTCCTCATAAGCTGTACCCGCCTTCTCCATCTCCAAGCATTCACAACTGCAAGAGGAAAGTAATAAGTTTTACAAAACATTAGCTCTACAAATGGAAAACAGATGTAGCATGCTGGACTTGGGACAGAAATAAAGCACTAACCTGCAATCACCACAACATATCCAACAGTTTTTGGTTGCACTGCTGCCATTGAGCAGACCTTGACTGAATACATATTCTTAACTACTGACAATAGCTATTGACTTTAGCTAATTAAAAATACTTTCCCATCTCTTCTAATTTATATATTATTTCCATGCTCCAAAACCTTGTCTTGTAAATTCCTCAGAGTATTCAGAAAATTACTAGCAATCCAAATAAGAAACTAACTTGAAACATTTCAACTTCAGATTTTCATCATCAACAGGCATAAAATACCCTTCGATCTCTCCACAATCTAATGGCAACCATTGGGCATACTGTGAGAAGTCCAATGTGAGTAGAAAATGTCGACTGGGGGATCTTTTTACTAAATAACTAAAGGCATTTTATCTGTCCAGGAAATTGCAGAGGCTATTTTGTGAGGTAAGACATGCCCCACAGTTTCAGAAAGACCAAATACAAGAACCTGTTGTACAGAAGTATTTATTTCTGTGTTAGTTTGCTGCTTTTATTTTAGGGAAGCTATGAAGACTGAGAGCTCTATCACAAATAAAAATATCATGGAAAAAATTGTTTGATATAGAATTTCAGAGTTGAGTCAGAATTCACTTATTTGATTCAACATGCCAAATAAATTGAATGTAAAACAAAATACTGCATTTGCTAAAATAAATACTCATTAAAATGAATATAACTATAGATAGCTAGAATGTTTAGAGAAACAAATAGAGCTCAAACTGAAATAAATGCAGCACATTGAAAAAAGCATGCAACTTTTACAGAACATGATAAAATGAACTCTGCATCATTTAAAACTGATTGACAGGTAATGAACTAAAAAATCTATATTGAAATGGAAATGACAGAGAAAGAATAGCACAAGGCATCAATGCAATAGTCACAGAGCTGAAAGATGGGAAAATTTCTGAGACAGCAGCTCATTGAAATTAAGCAAATTAAAGAATGATGAAAAATCTTTGTGTTCTGATTGAATTAACCAGTTTCTGAGAGATAGAACAGCACTGTAATTTAACATGACTCTTAAAATGTTTCTCCTGCTTCTAGCAAACTTCCTCTACAGCGGAAAATGTGACACCAGTAAAAGACAAAGCACATTCCTTTGTATCCAGCCTTTCCTTGGTTGCAGCAACATATCTTAACCATGTTATCAGTTTACTATCCAAGTATCAATATGGCAAGTGCTTAATGAAGCAAACATCAGTTTATTCTGGACTTTCAATCCAGGGCTAATTTGCTTTGCACTTCTTTTGAATCTGTTTCAAAGCAAATCTCCCAATCTATTTGATAAGCAAAATTCAGATAGTAATATTTACCTATAACATTTTCCGGGGATCCAGAATGGTTTTTGGTTTCTTTTTCTCTGAGAGTTTGTATGGTTCCTTTCCTGCACAGAACATCACCTTTCAATATTTGTAGTTTGCATTCAATGGACTGCAATCCAAAGCTCGCAGCCTCTGGCTACCTGCAGAATATATCACTTTGAAAATTTTTTCCAATAAACACTGTGATAAAAACTCATTAAAATCATGATAAATCTTGTTACTTGCAAGTGATCTGTATTCAGCTAAAATTCTGATGATTACTTTTCCAAACCATTCATTTTATTACAACTCTCTGCATTAAATCAAACAAGGTGCCACTTTTTTGTTTGTTTGTTGTTTTTTTCCATCTAAGCAGAATAAATATCAACGTGAGAAAAGACCTACCTTCAGGAAAATCAAGGATTATATATCCAAATTGGTTGGTTCTTTAGGCACGTTACCAAAACATCCAATCTGCACATAAATTAATTTTTATATGAACCATTCTATGTCTTAACATACTGCCTCTAGAGACAGTCAGTAAGCAAATAGGAATTTTCATGAAGTATTAGCAGCAATTGAATTAATAAAAAATACGATATTCTAGGTACTATATCAGAACATTTTGATTCCCAGATTTTATTAACTTCAGACACTATTAGACAGAAAATTCTATCAGGTTGGCTGTCCATAATCTTCATACTAGTTGGTCATTACATTTTGCCTTGCATTGTGTTTGTTTAAACAGGTTTTCAACACACAATTTGTTCTTGCTTGGGAGTCATCAGTAAATATCCACTGTACTTTTAGGAATGTACTATGCAATTCCCAGGATTTCTCTCTATTCAAAAACATGCTCAAAGGTTTAACCCTTAAGTTTACCGTATATTAATAGGGAAATGTAGGTGCTCTGTATCTTCTTAGCATAGCCTAAAAGTCTAACCCAAATAGGTCCGCTGACAATTTCAACTTATCAATAATCAAGATAGCTTTCTAAACTATAACCCTGATGAATCTTTGCCTCTTATACCTTGCTATTTTTCTGTTAACTGCTTTTAATGTTCTGTTCTTCAACTTCATGAAGTAGTAAATTTTAAATACCAAAGACCATGATATTCCTTTAACAGGCACTCCAGATAACATCTGAATTTAACAGATTTCCATTTTTCCTGGCCCTTTTCTCCCTGCATGGAGGAAATCCTGAAATTGTGAAATCTCCTGGCTAAATTCATCTCTGAATCAGATGTCATGGTATTTTCTTTATTTCCCGTATGATTTAATTTTATATTTATTTGTCATTAAACACTCAGTATTATTGCATTTTATGTCATTCTCAGAGCACTTCCATTCACCTTGCGCACATTTAATACTTTTAATGTTAACCTTATGATAATTTTTCCACAAGTTTAAAGTTTAAACCAATCTCTTCTGTGTTTAAACTATTTCAGAAAAGTAGATATTTTCAATAATACATACGTCAAACATGAAAAAATACATTTTCTTCATAATGACTGCTTCAGTGTTAGTCATGTTATTTTTTCTTTGAAGAATATTACTGTATTTCAATTCAAATTATAAAGAGGAGGTTACATTTTCTTGAAGAGTAGGACATGACTGCAAGAATGCTGAGAAAGAGTAAAATCCACTTTTCTGTTACTATGCAAAGGATTATTTTATAACTATCTATGTTTTTTTTTCTAGTCATTAATAGCCTGAAAATACATGTATCAAATAAACTACTAAATAGGGAGGAATGAAATGGAACAAATCTATTTGAAAAAGATATAGTGAAATGTGTTCACTGCTCTAGTGCACTGAGAAGAATTTAGTTTGAATTAGTTTTACTACACTGTTGTATTGGAATACTAAACACAACATTGTAGGCAATTTTAAAAAGTAACTGAATAATGCACTGGAAAAAACTGCAGATCCCTATTGATAGATCTCCAAAACCCTTATCAAAATAATAAATAACAGGATCTTCAGCTGCAAAAATATCCAGATAGAGGCATTCCATCAATAACTTAAGAAATAAAATAGTTTGTATCATCATGTGAAATTTAAATCCCTGAAGTGTCTGTGTAACAAAAAACTTTACAGTTAAATACAGATCTAAGAATACTGTCAAGAAATGTCACAATTTGGAATACCTAAAATGTTCCTTCAATGATACAATATATTAAGGCAGTCTATACAATGGTTTTGTCCAGGAGTAGTTAACATTGTCAAGGACAAAATTCCAAACGTGTCTGGTTAGTATAGGAAATTTATAACACAATACTCTAGGAAATCTGAAATATTTAAAATACTTCTAAAGGAAAAAGAAAGAAATTAAATAATATAAATAGTTACACAGCTAAAGTACATTTTGAGTTTGTACTCTCCAATGCATCCTAAAGGAGTCACTATAAGAACTGTACACTACCTAAGCATTAAATTATAAAAATTTCAGAAAAAGAAAAAAAAGTCAAATTGGTACAGAGGTGATATCAACGACATTGAAGAAAGACATTTTGCACAGACCAAATTTGAGCTAGAGTTTTGTGATATGGAACTCAACTAAGATATGCTACATGGAAATTTGCAATCTTTTTTTTTTCTTTTTTTTAGCAAGCTTTTAGAAAAGAAAAGGAACAAAACCAAGTCTTGCTTATTCATAAAACTTTAACAAAGATACTCCAGATACAATGTTAAGATGACACCTAAAATGTCAATTATTTGGGCTTTTCAATCAGCAACTGACAAAGATTTTGTTAAAGAAAGGAACAAAGAAAGAAGGAAAATGAACTTCAGATTTTAATGTAGGGGTAATGGAATGGCAAAAAAAGAACCCTGATTTCCTATTGTTACAGCATCAGTCATTAACTGCTAGAAAATTACCTAAACAGCATCACATAGAGAGTATGAGATGCAGCAGATGCAGAGAAATAGTGCTTTATATGTTCTCAATTTTGCATGATTTATAAATAATGGCCTCTGGGATTAATATTTTCTCACAGTTAATGGCTTTGAGGCAAACTCCTTTGGATCGTCATTAATTGACAAGAAAGCTGACCTCAGAGGTCATTCTTATGAAAGTGCTGCATAATGCATATAATAGTTATGTAAATGCTGAGTATCACTGCAATAAATATTCAAGTGAGGTGCTTACAGAATGCTTATAGGTTATTCTTGAGCAAATGCTTTGGCTGGGTGTGGAAAGTGGGCAAAAGGAGGGTGTGTGAATACTCACACTTGAAGGCAACCAAGACTAAGTGTTTTTATTCTCTGATAAAATGTATCTGGGATTAAGTTTTAGTACTAACAAAGATACAGGGTACTGAGACTGCAGGATAAACTCCAATTTGGAGCTTTGACCTTTATGGTATTTGGCTGTAGTTGGAGGAATTTTGCATTGTACTGCAAAATAAATAGGATCCACTGCCAAATATTCTCAATGTGTCACAGAGGCACATGTTCAGAATCAGAGCATTCTGTCTTGCTCATCCTCCTTAGATGTGGATGGCTAGTTCAGACACCTCCCTTAGAAGCATAACCATTATTGTCTCCAGTGAAAGATATGCATCAACAAAGAGTATCCCTGAAATATAAGCACTGAGCCTCCTTGAGTTTGCCAGTCAGATATATTGATGGAGGAGGAAGTTTTCCCTCATGAATTTAAACAGCAGAAAAAGAGATTGCTATCAAGGGCTTCTACTCTGAATTCTGAGCTCTGGATTTTGTACTGTGGACAGACATATAACTATTAGTAGTTATAATGGGCAGCTGTCACTCTTTTTGAAATTATGATGTCCACAGTGTCTACTTTTTGCATAATAATAGCCACTAAAAATAGAGACACGTGTAGGACCAGTGTTCATGGATAATTTCCTTCCTAAATATGAGAGAAATTCAACTTAATTACCCTCTTCTCAAGTATTTTACCGTCTAGATTGTAACATAGACAAGACTACAATCACTGTCCACAATTCTTATGGAAGTAGGAATCCTACTTCCTGCACAGGCAAAACCCCCAAGAAACAAGTCCCCAGAAGTCAAATACTTAGCCAATTCTTCAAGCTTTTAGGTAGAACATTAGTCATGGAAAGAAATGTTATCTGTTGTATATTTATCTGATCCACAACCCGGGTTCTGTTTTGATTTCTACATTGGATCAAATACTAAATAAAAAAGAAAAGTCTTGAAAAGATCTCCCTATCTCAAAACCTACATTATTTAGATGCTACTTCTGCGAAAAAAAACACTGGCCCTCTCTAAGATGTTGAGTGTCTGCTCACCATTTATCTGAAATGCAATGAAGGTTGAGCAAAAACAATACTACTAACTTCTTACAATGATGCACTTCTGTAAAACATTAAACACTACTAAACACTACAATTGGTTCAATGTATAGGATAATTAGAAAACAAATGAATATCCAGTCCTTCAGGATAGGATGAAAATATCCAAGTGACTAAATTACTTTGATATAGGCACCACAAACCCATTTTATGCATCAAATAGCCCATTTCTATCATGACTTATCTTGTTAAATTGCTAAAGGCAACAGTGACAGCAGACATCATCATTAACAGAGCAGCTTTTAGTCTGTGGTATTGTATAGTCACAGCTAAATTAGAATAGAAATACTAAAAGATAACTGTGTTGCCTGTGTGTGTATATATACATAGGTATATATATGTATTGTATATATATCAATAATGGTGCACTGAACTGATAATAAGAATGGATGAGTTTACAAAAAGGATTGACCACTTATAACTAGTGTGTCATAAATTATTGTATTTCATTTTATAGTTGAAAACTGATCTAGATTATTAGACCTCTAAATCTTCCCATCCCAGTGATCTTTGATTTCATAACTGACACTCATATACATTGCTACTCTACAAAGACTTATATAAGTAATTATGCATAGGAAAGCAGAATAGAAATAAAATTTAGAGATTCTTACTGTAGGGTGGTCATCACACAAGATGCTGCATTTGCAAAAGATGGTCATTGCCAGAAAGTAACTCAGAGATGGCAATTTTAATTACAATCTTTGTTTGAAATGCCTCTAAGAATGTATCTGGTATGAATTATTATAATTAGATATCATACCTTCAAAATAAATGATAGAGAAAAATGGGTAATTTTGATTGCTACTAAGACAGATTTTTGTCGTTGTTGTTATATATATCCTCTAAACAGATTTAATTTTGTGTCAATTTTTCAGACAAAAATCTAAACTGACATGTATATTCCACTTTTTGATGTCTGACAGGAAGTAGGAACTGTCTTAGTCCAAGGCTAAGGTCTGGGATATATTTGAATGCTTTGGGCTAGAGCACATAGACCATATACCAAACTGTCTGTAAGTAAAAATAAAAAAGATGTAATTAATCAGTATGTGGTGTTTAATACATAGTGCAGTCCACTTTCTCACTGTAAGTAAATATATATATATACACATATGTACATCAGATATTCAAAACTAGAGAATTTTTTCCAGTTTTAAGCCTTTTTCCCTGCATTTCATAGAGCTATGTAAGGCTATGTAGTACCTACCATAAGCTGTAGAATACCACAGGAAGTCTGAGCCTTTCTGGGGAACAATAATTTTCATCCATCAGGCCCTCAGTGTGGCTAACCTACTTAAAAAACTAGTTAGTCTGAGAGTAGGTGATCTAGAGATAGAAACAGCAAAAACAAAAAGCTGTTAAGAAATGCAGCACTCAAAAGAAAATAGGATTTTTGAAGAGAAAGAATATTTGCTTTACAACATTACTTTTTTTTTAATGTGTTTAAGGAATGCTCTGTTCTAGCACGTATTTGGTAAAGTAATTATTGTCACATATGCAGTTATCTGTTTTGCTTTTTTATTTGTGCTGCTAGTGGACATTATTAATTCTTTACAGTTTAATTTTATGAGACTGTATAAAATATATTGTTAGAGGATTGGCATAAAATCATGAGCAAAGATGATTCCAGTCGGAGGTTGCCTTTTTTTTTTTTTTAGCTAAATATAAAACCTGAATAGAAAGTTGGTTAATAGAAGGTCTTTTTCTGTAAATAAAAGCAGGGGTTTCTGAAAAGAAACATAAATAGCAGAGTTCAGAAAAGAAGGTATTTCTATTGCAAAGAAATTACGTGTGCTATGCACATGTTCACAACTGCCCAAAGCTATAGGATGAGATACTGAGTTAAAAACAACCTATATAGCCGTAGCCCAAAAAATGTAAGAATATTACTTTCTTTTTCCAAAGCAAAATCCCTTGAGGAAATAATGATATGGCTTCCTCCACATGAAATCTTTATCTTTTAATATCCTTAGTTTCCTGTATCTTTACCCTTTAATATTCTTAGCTTCCTATAGAAGTAACCATAATTTTTAAATATTTTACCTAATCTTTCCTTTCATTTTCCTTGAAAAAATATATGTGAATGATGTAAATAATTATCCATCTGTCAAGATGAAATGTCATGAAGAACTCTTAGAAATAATGTATATCTATAAAAAATATACAATTATCTGCCCTGTAGTGCTGTACAACTAAGTAAAATCTATTTTATGCCCTACTCCTATTTGTAGGATATTAAATCTCAGTCTGAAATAAAAGGATTATTTTCATTGTTTATTGTGCCCTCAAGAACATTATAAGACATGGGACTTTATAGGGAAATATTTGAAATTTTGCATTAGTTGGTATTTAAAAAAAGACGAAAAATTCAATTCTCATATTTTGAGAGCCAAAAGACCATTATTGATTTCAGAAATAATAGCAACATTAATAGCCAACACAATTAATAACCTAGATGACTAGCTTTTATATTCAGTCTTTGAAAATGCAATCTCAAGTTTGATATGAATTGTTAAATCATTTAAAGGAATATTCTGTTACAGAACCTCTGAAACATAGTGGTGGTATTTCGGAGACAGAAATAGCATTGTTCAACTGCCAGTAATATCCTTATCACACACAGTGCTAAATCCTTGAAACATGTCAACCAAGTTATATGAATGTGAAGATTTCTTTTTTATATATTAAGAATAAGAATTTTGCTCACACAGATTTACTTTTCCAGAGAGTCTATATGTAAATCACAGGCTTGGTTTGGCTTTCAATTTCTTAGAATCTTGTTTTATTTAGCAAATTTCATAAATCCACTAAATACTACGTCTGCAATAACCTTATCTGAGCTTATATCTTAATTCTTACATGAAAAGAAAACCAGACAAAAGTGATTACTAAATCCTTCAGCAAGGTGTTTTCAAATTACAGAAAATAACACTGTTCTCTTAGAATTTTTTATTTGGAATATTATAAGTGTTTTAGCATAAATCTCAGAAAAAAATGTGCAGTTGCTATTAACAAGTACTCTTTCAAAAAATACATGACTTCTTCATTGACTGATGAGAAAATAGAGAAGATACTTTACGTGAACGCACATATATTTAGATACACATAGTCCTTCATTTACGCTTTCCTTTATAAAAGAGTTGTCACAAACTAATTACTTAACTTTCAGGTAATTTCTAGTGATAAAAGATTCAGAGGGAAGGGTTTTTGTGTAACTTAAAACCTGGCAAGTCTCTCTGTAACTACAGCTTGGCTTGGCTGTGTACCTAGATCTTAAAATTTACTGTACAGATCTGACTTTCCTTGCCCTTATAAGAGCATTCTATTCTTCTAGCTGTAGGACTACCATACACCTGAATCTAGTCATCTTTCTAGTAAAATTTAAAGCATTATTTACTTTACTTTCCACTATGCAGAATTGGGCAGAGTGCATCTTGTCATTTCTTTTCTTGTACTATCAAACCTTACCTAGAAGAGCCTTAATCTGTGCTCAGTGCTATCGCCATTGTATTTGACAGCAATGAATAACACATTCTATTGTGTGAAAAGTTAGAGATGCACTGAACTATGTAAATGAGTCTCACTGCAAGAATTTTTATAACACATTTAAATTCAATGGGCACATACTGAATCTAAAATTCTGCATTAATATACATTTCATGAAATGATTTACAGAAATGCAAATCAATTCACTTCCATAAAGTGATTATGGCATTTTCTAATCTATCTTTACAAAAAAAAATTTCTTCCTATTCACTTTCCACTGTAGTTTAAATCACATTTGATACTTAACAGTAAAGACAAAAGGAGCTGGGAGGCTTCACTGTGTCTTCTAAAGGTTAACAAACAATCTTTAGAAAGACTTCTGATATTTCTTTTGAAAGAAATATCCAGAACTAATGGCATTTCATTTAAAAATATCATGTACCTAGGGAAAAAAAAATCTTCTGCTTGAAACAGAAGGCTTTTTCAACCAGGCAGACAAAAAGTATCCTAAATGCTATGTAAGATTTTATTATGTTCTACTCCATGATTGTCCTATTCTCTTCCCTAGTTAGATAACCCAACTTACACGATTTGATGAGTTTAACAATTGTTTCCTCCTTTTAAATTTAGATCATAAGTTATTCAAGAAAAAATATATTTTTTGGTTTTGAATATTTTAGAGTATCTATAGAAGAAATTCTGCATCTCTAAGGACAATCTCAGCAATGTCAAGATTTTTCTATTGTTTAAGTGCTCCCAGATTTCATCTGGACACAAACCAAGAAGTACAAATCTAACACCAATATTTCTTTCTGCATCCAAAATCTAAGCTAGTTGCAGTTTGGGAAAAATATTTAGGCTAGAACTTCACAATATATAAATTTGCTAATGACCTTTTTATGGCGACTAACACAACTAACTATAGATTGCAGAAGCAGTAAGCTATACAATTTTCCTGACCTGTCTTTTCAGGGAAATGAAAATTTTCACAGATTTTTGAAGTTGTGTGACAGTTTCCATTAAGCCAGAATCAGAAACAGAATTTCCCCTGAAGAAAGACCACTTTCAAAGACAGATTTTTTTTTTTTCTTTTTCTATTTTTTTGGGAGGGTTGGTTGATTGGTTGGTTTGGTTTTGCTTATTTTCTCATAAAGTTAAAAAAGCCTTGGCACAAATAGGAATATCCAGTCATCCATAAGTAAAGCACCAACAGGTTAATAATGATTTAATATGCCTCTCTCCCTAGCTAACAAGAGAGATCCAGGAACAAAGCCCTAACAACTGCTCGTTCACTTGATGGGGTGAGGGAGACAATCCAAGAATAAAAGTGAGAAAGGTCTTATATAGAGATAAAGACAGTTCAAAAGGTAAAGCAAAAGCAACACATGCAAGCAAAGCAAAACAAGGAATCACTAAGCACTTCCCATGGGCAAGCAGGCATTCATCCATCTCTAGGAGGAGAGCAGGGCCCCATCACTTGAAATGGTTACTTGGGAAGACAAATAGCATCATGAATAATGCCCACCTTTCCTTCTTCTTCTCCCAGTTTTATATGCTGAGCATGAATCCCTCTTGGCCGTGTGGTTCCTCTGGTCAGTGGGGCCAGCCCTCCTGGCTGTGTCCACTCCCAGCTTCTTGTGCACCCCCTGGTGGGGCACCTCGCTGGTGGGGCGGTGTGAGTGGGACAAAAGGCCTTGATGCTCTGTGAGCACTGCTCAGCAATAGCTAGAACATCCCTGTGACATCAACGCCATACTCACCACAAATCCAAAAGACAGTCCCATACTAGCTACTATGAAGATTAACTCTTCATCAGCTAAAATCATCACATTATCATAGATTTCAAAATCTATCCATAGTACATGCTGAGAAGAGGCCGCAGCCTTGATTACTAGGTTAATTTGCTTTGCCAAAGTGAAATAACCCAAACTTTAATTGGATCAAACAAGATCTATATTGATGTTGTTTGAGTTTCAAAAAAAAAAAAACAATAGGAAAGTAAATACATTTTTATTTTTAAAAATATTAATTTAAATAAGGTTATAAACTCAGTTGCATGTGTTTAATTGTTATGAATGTAAATCTTTGTAACATTGCCAAAAATTGATAAATCTTATTCAGTATTTTATAATTATTGTGTACTCTGCTTAAATATATAGACAGCATGAATAAAACATGCAACACATCAATGGGGATATCTCATTACTAAAACCAACCTAGTATATTTTGTTTGAAAGATAAGATTGTCTGCAAGAGCAAAGCCCAGTTGATTTATCTCTGGAACTGTAAATGACATTTCACAGAGCAAGAGTCACTCCATGAAAAGAGCAGTAACAGCATTCCTCCCTCTCCTTCTGATAAATAATTTTCTGCAGCACCATAATTTTAAATGCATCACTAGAAATGATGTTTCACTGTCCCTTAAAATTCACCTCTCACAAGAAAAATAATTTCAGAGAAAATAGGACTGATGTTCTGTTTATCTAAACAACCTTGTAATTTTTGTGAAGATAGATTAGTAAATCCACAAGCGAATAAAATATTTCAGCTAGAGAAAAAGCCTTGAATTGCCACCAAGAAAACAGTGCATTCTCTTTGAAACCCTTTTGCTTTTTCTTTATTTGATTTAGAGGATTGAGTCAGATCAAGTGACAAGTAGTAGAGCAAGAAAGGTGAAATTTTGAGAGTAGGTCTTGACTAGAAGTTAGTGATGTCAGGTATTAGAGAAGCTAGCATACTTGAAGGGTTAGAGACTGTGCAGATTTCTGCAGATGTAGAGGAATCAAATTACTGATTGAATCAAGGGGCAGGTGGGAAGGAGGGAAGATCTCTACGCCCATGTTAATACTGAAGAGGACCTAAAATGTCAAGCTCTTTGGGACAGACTAGAATAGAGCACTTCTGGGCTTATAAATCAATGTCTCATAAATACGAAATTTTAATATGAAGACTTTTCTTTCATGCAGAAGTCATCCATTTCTGTTTCTTGACATAAGACAGTATTTTTTTTCTGTTGGATTAGATTTCTTCCAGTTTGGCATTTTGAATCCATTTATGAAAGGATAAAAAAGTACTAATACTAGTACAAAAAAAGGAGAAGGCACTTGCAACTGGAGTTGGAATTGCATTGGGGAGTGAAAGTAGGAAGCAGGTCAGACTGATTCAGACTGTGGTACAAGTAATACTAACTAAGCTAGTTAAAATGCTGTGAAATTTAAGAACAAGTAGCTTCTTCCTGTGGTTGTAAAATGTGTTGAAGTTAATTTTGTATTTTATGTTACTAATTTGAAGGAAAAAGCACTTAGCATTGGATCAACCTCCAGTTAAACAGCAGTTTAACAGTTGAACTAGTTTACCTCCCAGTTAATATTTAATCATCTTGTCTATGAGAATGCTAGAGAGATTGTGTCTAGATAAGCAACATCCACTGTCCTCCTCTCATCCAACAAGCTTGTCATTTTATTGGAAAAAGTTCCATTACTTGAGTAAGTCCATACCAACTACTGCAGACAAGTTCTTGTCCTTCATTTACTTGGGAATGATTTCTAGGATTTGTTGCTCTATCATCTTCCAGGCATCAGTGAGATTGACCTCTCTGTAGTTTCCCAGACACTACTCCTTCTTGAAGGCAGAAGTAACATTTACTTTCTTCCATTTCTGAAGAACCTCACCCATTTGCCCATAACCTATCAGAGACAATCAACTGTGGCCTCACAATAGCATCAGTTGACCCCCTCAGTACTAAGGGCTGTCACGTGTCCTGTGAATTTGTGTGTATCCCCTTTGCTTATATTTTCTAACCCGATACTTTTCCACCAAGGGGAAGTCTTCCTTGCTCCAAACTCTCAGCCTCCAGTGATTGTTTAAGGCTGTCCTGATTAGTAAAGACTGAGGCAAAGAAGGCATTGAGTACCATAGGTTTTCTGTGTCCTTTGTCACTGTTGCCTTCCCCATTCAGCATCAGGGCCACATTTTCCCTTCTTTTTGCTGTTTAAGTACTTGTGGGATCCTTTATTGTTCCCTCCATGTTCTTTGACAGATTTAACACCACATGGGCTCTAGCTTTCTTAATCCCATCCCTGCACTACTGGACACGGACACCACCTCTACATCATTCCCAAGAAAGCCTGTGTTTTTTTCACTTCCTGTACACTTCCTTTTTGTGTTTAACTGGGAGATTCTGTTCATCCATCCAGGCCTCCTACTGCCTGTGTTTGATCTCCCGCTCACCTGCATGCTCTAACTCTAGATTTTGGAGGATGTCAATCTTCAACATCAATGAGTTGTCCTGTCCTCTTGTCTTCAAGACAGTTTTCCATGAGGTTCTTTCAAGCACATCACAGAAGAGACTAAAGGCTGCTCCTCTGAAGTATGCAATCCTGACTTAAATCTTGCTTCTTCTATTTAGGATCCCGCACTCTTGCATGATTATTGCAGCAGTGGCTGCCCTGGCCTTCACAAGACAAATAATTCTTTCTTGTTTTTAAGTGTGAGATCCAGTGAAGTCTGTCTCTGTTGGATCCTCAGCCGCCTGTCTTGGAAAGTGGCCGTCAAGGTTTTCCTAAAACCCCCTGAAATGCTCATGCTCTGGTGGGTTTTCTCTCTGGCTGAAAACAAATCTGAAAGGCACATTTGACTAAAATGAGAATTTTAACATTGACTGATGATATGATTTTAGACCTCAGTCAGTACCTGTGAATGCATGAAAAAGAGGGGTAGATAGACCAGATGATTTTGGTAAACCTTGGTTCTGAATACATGCAAGGATTGTGGAACAAGACTGCCGCGTAAAGAACACATCACACAACCTTGTAACTTTTTTTACAGACTGATATCATATATATTAGTTATATATAAGAATTCCCTTTTTTTGAAATTAGGTTTTCTACCAAAAGTGCTGGAAACAGTAATAAATATTTTACTGCATGACTCACGCTGTCTGGAAAAAATTTTAATTAATTATATATTTATGCTGTAATTCAAGCATTAAAGTTGTGATTAATAGAACTGCATTTTAACAAAGGAAAAAAAGGTCAATAAGCAAATAAAATAATGTATATTACTACAATGGCAGTGGCATGATAACAATATTGTATCATCAAACATTCTGTAATAATAGAAATATATAGAAAATATATTTTACAGAAATAGAACAGAACCACTTACTTTTGAAAAACCATACTTGATGCACTACACAGTAACAAATAGTCTAACTATTGCCATTGCAATAAAAAGAAGGAGGAGCAAATATCTGCATTAAGTACAGAGAAAGTCTACTTGTTAAACAATAAACCAATTTTTAGGGCATAACTGAAGGCACAGTAATTATTTCAGGAATATAGAATATTTCATATGTTTAAAACTTTTTTTTGGTTGTTTTCAGCATGAAAACCCAAACCATTAAACCTGATTGTTTCCACATTTGTTTCATTCAGCCAAAGAAGAAAAAAAAACAATTAGTTGCACAGCCTTGTTTTGATGGTACTTTTCTTACTTGACTAGCCTCAGGGAGAGGAAACAGCATAATGATCCAAAGAGTATTCTACAATCAAAGCCAAATAAAAGTTCCCAAACTAAGTACATGAATATATACAGAGAACCCTTACTTCAGACTGATATCTTCTGAAGGTAGCTATTTATGAGTATATAACTGTGGATCAACTGCAATTAATTTTCTTTTCATCACTTCTAGATACTTTAAAAAATTCAAGCGCAAGTCAAACTACATTCTGTCTCCAGCTTAGAGAAATAACATGGATTATATTTCCAGAACTTCAATCAAATACTCATGCAATTTATTTGTTGTACTGAAGAAAAGGCACAGAAGTGAGATTTGAAGCATTTTATCATTTAAATCTAAAAGACTCTTCTCAGGTTGGAAGTGTGACTTCAAATTTGTGCAAGACATACTTGAAGATTAGTTAGCTGTCACTCTAGTAGAAGTGCTTCTCTGATGCGTCCTACTTTAGTCTTTACTTTGTGATTTGGTATCAATCCTTTTGATGCGAGGGAGTTTGGAGCAGAGTACACATACAAAGACAAAGGCACACTATTTGAGTCCTAATTTACTTAGCCTATAAATAATTTAACATTAATTTACTTAATAGCAAAAGATAGTACTTTTAATTTTACTATTTAGTCTGCAGTAATAAAATATGTTTGATAGCAAATTACAAACAAGGAGGTTTTTTTATCTACAGGTGACAGAGATCCTGCTACAAATAAGTAGCAACATTGTTTTTACAATCACTAGTAAAGTTAAGGAGAAAGAATTAGACTTATTTCACTAGAGTTTACCAACTTTAAGGCAGGTATTTGTACATTGTTCAAATTAGTATTCACATGAAATAATTGTAGAACAAATTTTTTATTTTAAAGAACCATGAAGAACATTGTTGCGGCCCATAATTTTATTGTTTGCAATCAGTTGATTTTGCCCTAGGTATTCCCCTGTTTCTAGCTGGGCTCCGGAGGGCTGATCAGAAGATCACAAAGATTTCTTGTTAAGTTTAACCATAAAGTGCGTAGCCACTTTTCACACGAACAAGACATAAGTAACTGCTTTGGCCTTAATAGAAGGTAACAATAACTGAAGATAATTTTTACTCCTTCCTTGAGTGCAATGCTAAATCACATCAATGTATTTTTTTTTCCATATTAATAAACAGAGCTCAGAATCACTGTAAAAATGTGCTGAACATGAAATGCATGTAAACAGCTAGTCCATTAGTGAGGCAGGTCAAAGGCAGAACCATTTTTGTCTCTAGCTAAGCTGTTCAGACACAATGCCCATCCATTATTAGCATATCAGTTTCTGGTATCTTAAGGTCCTGACTCTGTTTCTAGGCAGCTGAGCTCAATGCTTGATGAAGAAAATCAAACTCCATGATTTTTCCCATGTATTTAGCACTAATTTTACCCATTTGACAGTATTAAAGCAATACATACACTAAACACCATACTCATAGATGAGGGAGATCAGTAAATAAACATATTTTCTATGCTGTTCTATAAAAAAAAAGAATCAACAACCCCATAAGCCTAAAGCTACATTTACTAACAAACCTCTGTTTTCCTCTGATTTCCTGGGAAAGAAAAAGCTCTTGAAACCACGTATATAGATATACACATGCATGCAAACAGACATATAGTGTTTTAGCAGTACAATATGACTACTAAGGTCTCCAAGAGAATACCTATTGGTATTTTTTTTTGGGGAAAAAAAAATGCTCTGCTCTGATCTGCTCTGTAGAGAACATCCTGCTCATGGCCTATTTCATGCACATACTAATTTCTATTAAAAAACGGTTTTGGTTTTTTTGCAATTCTTACAAATATTTACATCCAATTTCACTTGGTATGGGGATTTTTCTTCTTTTTACATTTCTTCTCCTTTTTACTTCTCCTCCAGTCTAATGCAGAAATCTTGATATAACAATGTAAATGATTTTTTGATAACTTTACTAAAAAAATTTATACCATAGCATTTACCTCATTTATTCAGATCCTGCAGAACTTTGAGTGTATACCATCACCAAAATTAAAGACCTCTTGCTGACCCATTCTCGAAATTACACAGTAACTTCAGTAAAGTAAAGTGAATAGAAGCAATATAGTCTTTAATTTTTTCTCTTGAAAAATGCACATGGTGGCTGTTAGCTCCATACCATAACTTCTTTTCATAATTAACACATAGATTTTAAGTACTTTGTATTAATTAACAAAATATGTCAAAAGAAGACTGTTGCCATCTTGCATTTTCAATCATCCTGAAAGATTGGCATCATAGGCTTCAGGACACGGGGAGCTTGTTGTCAAAAACAGACTCGGGTTTTAAAGCATTGCTAAATCTATGTTTTGAACTTCAACTAACATAGAACGTTTATCAAATCATCATGCCACATTTGTTTTTTCCCAACAAAATTCTTTAACACAATTAAAATTAAAAATAAGCCAATAAAGAAAAAAAAAAAAAAGACCAAATCTGATATTTTTGCCTTGTGATCTACATTTATTTTTTTGCAAACATAGGTCTGTTAAACTTGCCAAGTGATGGATGAATTACTCAACATCTTTAATGCACATATGGCCAAAGAGATGAAAAACTAAGAAGCAAAAGCATTTGATTTTAAAACATGAATATTTACAACAATCACTATTTGAATGTAATGAATTTTAATTTAGAACTTCCTACACTTAGCACAATATAGTATTCTTTACCCAAGCTTGTCATTCTTTTTTTAAAACGGTCTTTTAAACCAATCAAAAAAGTTTAGAAAAACTTTATCTTAGAAAAAGATGAATTATATTATCGTTATAATTTCTTTATTAATTTATTTTCTTTATATTTGGTAAATATTCTTGCCGTTAGGATTTTAAAAATTTTATTAATGTATTTTTTTACTTATATTAGTTGCACTGTTTAAAGGACCCTAATTTGTATACATTAAAAAGTTACCATTCAAGATAAAACTGTCAGCACATAATCACATTGTTGCTATAATAGAAGCATTCTCTATCTTATATTTCAACACTGTCAATGAAAAATGTTGCTGGACATCCCAAATTAATGCCTTAATTTATTTTGCCTCTTTTTAAACAAAACACAGACTATGTCAAGCAAATAACTCAAATGTTTGAGGAGCTTCCAAGCAGATACAGCAGGTGAAGTTCAAGAAAAGTTACAAGGTTAATTTCTATCACTTTCTGTCACTTGGAGTTACTCACTGGACTTAGTCATCACCACATTACATGCAAAATAACTTCAGAAGCAGTCCATATTTTTCATTGCAAAGCAGAAAGACAAAAAAGGGTTTCCAAGTTTGTTGGGTTTTGTAATAATAAAGATGCAGCTGTGCCAGCAGGAGCCACAAGTACTGATTTCCAAATGTGCCAACAAGGCTGGCAAAGACATTTGTGCAGGTGCCTGCCTCATGCAGGCTGGAGGTGGCAGTCGTTCCTCCCTTCACCTCCTTGCCTCACCTCCCACCCTTGGAAAGGTACATTTTCAGTTTTCATGCTCCCTTGCTCTCCTGGCATTGCTCAGCCTGCTTTCCTCACCATCACAAAAGATCCCCTGTCACACCACAGCCGTGTTGACCCATCAGAGCACCCATTACACCTTTGTCTTGGCCTTGAGCTATGGGACAGGTACAGTCTCTCTCAATGTCACTGGAGGTTCCTCAACCACACTGGCAAATCAGTTAATCTGAAGTTACTTTTGTGTTCATTGGTTAATTACTACCAAACATACAATAAGTAACTGGTTGGTAAATTCAGGTCAGTGACTGCATAATTGTTATTATTATTATTATTATTCACACATTCAAGGTAACTGATCATTTGAAGATAGTCTACTACTCCCTCAGGTAATAGATCAAATACAGAAAAAGGGAAGGTGCTGCCATATCGAAACAGTTTGCATTTCAGCACTGTCACTAATATGTTTCAGAAACCTTGATATATAGGAGATTTGAAAAAAGATTCATAGCACTGTACAAGTGTATGATGTAGGAAAAGGAAAATGGAAATAATTATTTTTGTTAAATATTTCTCTGTGGTAAATTTTAAGAGGATTTGCAGCAAGCTTATGTGGTCTTGGCAAGACAGATTTTTTTTTTTAAATTCTTTTCTCACAGAGTTCTAAAAGCTTGGGACCTCTTCAGGATTTACTTTTACCAGAGTCTACATGTCCCTAGACAACGAGTACCATCTGTCATTTGCTTTATTTAAAAGTTACCGTGGTGGACTAACCTTGTCTGGCTGTCAAGTGTCCACCTCTTGCATACCTCCTCAATAGGACTAGAGCCTAAAAATCCACATGTTGTCAAGATAAAGCAAGTTTAATGGGGAAAGTGGGGGAGTGGGTGAAGCAAAAGCTGAAGCAAAGCAAAACCACAGGAGATTTATTCTCTACTTCCTATCAGGCAGCAATGTCCAGCCAGTTCCTAGGAAGTAGGCTCTCAGTATGCATAGTGTTTACTTTGGAAGACAGAGAGGATATTTCCTTTGCACATCCACTTTAGCACATACAGTTGTGATACCAAGAGGAATTGTGCTTCAGTAGGAACAACTTCTGCAGCGGCTTTAACTCCCTCATAATGTGCTGGTATTTCTTTTCTATTGGGGTGCTGGGCTTCAAAATATTCCTGCCTGATATCTTGCGTACCTATTCCTTGGACAAAATGCCCTAGTGTTCTGAAGCTCCTTTTGATTTTCCTACAGCTTCTTCCTTCAATCTCATCACTATCAACTTGGATGACTAACAGAGAGTAATAGTCAGAGGGCCCTAGCAGATCAGAGAGTTTCCTAGTAAAATCCCATACTCAGGTCTTAGGGAGGCAGCAAACTTTCCTGTGGATGTGTCCCGTCAGTATGCTGTGCCACTCAGAAGGGAGTTGCCTATGACGATTATCCTTCATTTTTGCTCTGTAAAGCTAGTTGCAACACATGGGGTTCGCTGACTCACCCTAGGCAACCTCCAAAATAGTCTTTCTCCTACCTTATCATTTTCCTGGCTTCTAGTTTCCAGAGCTTTATAGCTTTTCCATAGGGGCAGACAACGTGGAAAGGGAGACCAAGAGGGGATTTGTCTGCTACTCCAAGCAGGGATCTGCCTCTACTCTTCCCTGTCTCTTAGGTACCTCCTGCCTGTGAGGGAGAGCATAGAGGATCCTCCAGTTCCTGAGGTGTAGTGGGTTGCTACCCTACCTCAGGGTTGGTACAGAGCAGCTCCAGTAGCCAATCCTCCTCAGATGCCCTGGTACTCCTTAACTTTTCCACCTCTTGAAGTTATACCACCAGGCTCAGTAGAATATCAACCTGCTGACATCTCACAGTTATTGTCCCTGCTGCCTTTTGATACCAATTATGTATATAAGAAATATTATATATATAAGAAATAATTGTAAACTGAAGAATATCCAAGAATGAACAAGAACCAATTGTTTAAGCCATACTAGAACATCAGAACTCAAATGTTCCATAGGCTTCCATAGGAGCAGACAGCACAGGGACTAGTCTTACTGAGAACAGTATTATGCCACAAGGGGGACCTGACCTTCTCAGTCTAGAAGCATCTCTGGGACATGGCATTAGGAATCATGAGCAGCAAAAAACACAGCCTTTGGTAAGAGCCAGCTGTTTTCATATGGATTAAAAACCTGATGCTAGACAGGCTCAAAAGCACTATTTAGGAATATTTGTTTCTTGAAATCTTTATGTATTTCTAACCAAATAAGCCAAAATTTATTTTGTCTTCTTTGTATTGCCCATAGATCGATAGGATAAGAAACATTGGATAAAAATAAGCAGCACAGATCGGGAATCATTTGGTCTGACTGAAAGAAGGAAACAGGTTATGGATTTTATGAACATACACACTTAACATGTACGTGCTGACTAATGACAATTCAGACACTTGGATTTATGTTCCACTCATTTCTTTTCCTTGGGGAAATACTCAGTAAATGTAAACCATTATTTATGGAAAACAATGAAATTGTTTAGAGTAAAAACCAAAGTATTGCTATTTTGGTTGATTGTTTGGAAATATTCTTGCTTACAAATTTAAATACCATTAATACACAGGTGACATTTGTAAACAATGGTCACTGTTTAACATTCATAATAATCATTAGCCCTATTGTGTCGTATCACGGAGTAAAAAGAATGGTGACTTTTCAGCATTTTGTGAAAGAGTAACGTTTTATTTACGCCTCCAAAGGACCTTTGAAGCTTCATATCACACAATTTAGTCAGAAATCAAAGGACATTATTTTCTTTTATTTCTTAGAAAGACATTTCTTACTCATTATCAATATAGCGCTGAATTATTCTTAGATCATTTTTTCTGTTTACTGAAAGAGATGTAAGGGTTATGTCTAACAAATTCCTCCTCAAAATGAGGACAGTAATTTAGCGGCACATAGGGATAGATGCAAAAAAGACAAATAATTAGAGCTAGTGACATTGAAACCTAACTGCATGAGGCCTGTTTACTTCAAAGAAACTCAGTGTCACTAGAGTAAAGGAGGAAAAAGAAGATGGCAGTCTGCCAAGGCAAGCTCCTGCTGGGTGACACTCTGTATTCCAAACTTGAAAAGTGCTTGTTATTTAACAAATTGGACAACATATTTTTTCGTTTTCGTCAATATAGTGTATATTTTACAATATAATCAGGTTAAAAAGGTATCCCTCAGTAAGATATGAATGTGTCATTATAGGGGCCATAGCCACCCTCACATTATTAAAAAAGTTTTCCTGGTTCATAAGTTCAAAAGCTGACATAAAATATTTCTATATTTTGGAAAGCACCTTGAACTGTGTTTCTTTTGAAAGTATTTGAATAGGAAGTGTTGTGCTTTAAATTTTTTTTATTTTGTTTTCCTAACACTGAGGTTTATAAGTCTGTTAGAGTTTTTGAGGGTATTTTATGTCTAAAAATATATTGGTGGCGAATGCTGCATTAGTGAGACGGCTACCATCTCCAACTCCTTCAGAAGCAGAAAGAAAGAAGTCCATATCCAGGGAGTTCTTCCTCTCCCTTCCCAGCAGACCATGAAATACAAGGAGCCAAACAGGATCAACATCTACAAAAAGAAGTCTTACTTCTTGTAATAAATATTAATATTATTAAACAATTAACTAATATTCATTTTTACTATCAAGAGATTTTAAGAAATATAAACTTCATTACAGTGTGTTTGACTAGATTAAGGCAACAGAAGGTGCAAAGTAAAAAACCCTTGTGCTTAAAAATATTTTTCTCAAATATAAAGAAATAAATTAAACTGATTGTTTGGCTTTGCGAGATTTCCCTGGAAAATAGGGATAATTTCTACCAAATTTGTTACATTTTTTTCTTTGGTCCATTTTACTTTTCATTTCATTGGACCTTGAAAATCCTGTATACAGAAATAGAATAAAAGGAAGAATCTTTTCATATTAAGAGAATTTTTAAAATTTTTACTGTTTTTTCATAGATTTTTTCTGTTTTTTACATGGTATTCAAATCAATCCTAATATGCCCATGACATTAGAAAAATATGTATCAAAGCTTTCAAAATAGATGCTCATATTTACTGAAATATCAAGGACGGTTTACAAATTAGTCAGCTTTTCTTCCTAATTCTGTTACACATAGAGTCATCTAATCATATTATAGGACTTACTGCTCAAGCTGCATATTTCACCAATCAACCAGCACACTTTTCTGTGTTGCTTGTTTTAGTATTTCCGAAGTTGCGTATTTTACCAATTCAGTTATTCATTTCACCAATCCAATAGAATATTACATGGATCCACCTGCATGTGAAAATCCAGGTAAATGTGGAGCTGATTAGCTTGTAGTAATATTTTAAGGACTTTCTTTTAGCATTATTTAAAGGGCTTTTATTTTTTTTTTCTTCAAGTATTATTTACATACAAAATACTCTGGGTTTGGACAGTTTGTCTAATCTCAACTGCTGCAGAAGTTATCCCTACAAATTCTAGGGCATTCCAGTTTTAACATTATTACATATAATCACAGAATGGCCTAGATTAGAAGGGACCTTAAAGATCACATAATTCCAACACTTTCACTAGTCCAGGTTACTAAGAGCCCCATCCAAGCGGGACATTTCCAGGGATGGCGCATCCTAAACTTCTTTGGGAAACCTATTCCACAAACCTCACAGCTTAGACCTTCTTCCTAATAACTAATCTAAACCTATGCTCTTTCAGTTTGAAGCCATTCTCTCTTGTCCTCACTACATGGTTTTGTAAATGGTCTCCATCTTCCTTGTAGGGTCCCCTCAGGTGCTGGAGGGCCACCCTGAAGCCTTCACTTTTCCAGGCTGAACAAGGTGAATTTTCTTAGCCTTTCCTTATAGGAGAGTTCCCATTCCTTGACATATCTCTCTGGCAGTGTGAAGCAATCAATGCTGCACTGTCAAACCATTGGTGCCTCTGATAATTAGTATAAAGGCATCTCAGGGAAACAATTTCTAATTTTTTATGAAGGCAGTCTAGCCAATCTGAGCCTAAATTACCAAACAACAGACGAATAACTGAATAGATGAAGAACTGAATAAGTTCTGATACTTGTGAAGGAAGAAAGGAAGCAGAAAAGAGTGGGGCACCTAGACAAATTCCCTGAAATAGAACTTCAAACTTTTATTAGGCAGTTTATGTATAGGGAACAGAGATTGCTGAAATGAAAAAGGAGACAGAAGGGTCAACTACATACACATCAAACACATTAACTAGAAGGAACTGAAAAGTTTTGAAAAGGCCAAAATAATGACACTGCCTTTCGGTTTCTCCAATGATGGGACAGGACTTCAGGAGTCATTATGGAAGCTTTATTGTACGTACTACTGTCCTACCAAAGCTGGAAGGAGACAGGAGAATACAGGCCGAAGAGAAGGCTGAGGAGAGAGGAGGAATCTCTGTCCAACGATAAAGAGAACTGCTTGCAGGGAAGAGCAAGAAGGGACAGGAGTACAAAAGGCCAAGGTGACAGTTTGATATAGATACTGAGACACAGCTAGTAACAAAACGAAATACAGTGCTGGGTATGTTTCTAGAAGATACTAGGCGGCAAATCTCTGAAGGCTATGAGCACAAAACAAGCAGGAGCAATGTGTTTGAAAGTTCAGAATTATTTTTCTGGGTAAATACTTGGGAGTTTGAATTCTAAGTGTTTCTGGTCACATGCAGAAAGAAGCGTCAATGAAAACCTTGCAGATGCATCATTGCTGTACAGCACTAATCATGGTAGTTTTTTACAGAAATTACATTTTTTTGATGCAGCATTTTAGTTCATAGTCCTTGAATTATACAGCTGGCATCCCACTTTCTTACAGAATATTCCACGGGGTTGATTTACCATGCTTTTGGAAATATGTGGAAATGGCTGCATTTTATTTCTACTAGTGCTGAACTGCTACTCTATTATTTCTGAATAACAAACAGCTATCACACTTTCACTTAAACACACACACATATATGTATATTTCTGTTAAAATAAATGCACAGGGACTTTTGTTTTTCATTCAGCTTATCTCTCATTTCTTGACAGTATTTCTGTGTTTTCATACCACCTTGGTCTGAATTCAATAATACATTACCAGTGCCCATTAGAAAAGGAATATTTCCTTTAGGTTTGTTATTCAGCTCAAAAAAATTCCCATGAGTAACAGTTAGCTAAAGTATAATCTGTTCTTTATAACACTGAAACAAGTGCTGAGCAAGTTACTTAAAACTCTACATGAATAAAGTATTGGAAACGGGCCCTAAGGGAAAGCTAAGGTTTAATGGTTATATGTATAACAGTGATACATTTCCTGACACACAGTATTCAAAAAAATAGATTTCATGATGAGTGTTTCTAAAGTGCTAGATTAGTTGGAGCTAAGCAAAAATTGGTATATTTTTATGACCCTTACCATTTCTTATGGGAACAAATCCTACCTTGGAGCAAAGTATTAATCTTTGCTCATAGTAACCATCAAAGTTAAGTGAAAAGGAAAGAATGGAGATTTTAAAAAACCCCTGTCCTTAGTTTCTTTCCATTCTAACTATAATCAAATAGTATCCTGAAATATTAATAAATAAATATTATGAAACTAATTACTTTTCAAATTGTACTTTGGTGACAAGAATCACCACAGCATTAGGCATAGGAAACTAAGGAAACATAATTTATTTAAAATTTTGCTATTGGGTTTTTACAAAGAAAATTATTTTATTCAAAAGGATTGACTATTAAGAACCCGACCAAAGGCTCCTGTTTAGCATTGGGCTTCCATTACTCTCAACTTTGTGTTTAAGTATGTTACACATGTAAATATGTCGCTACCTTTATAACTTAATCTTTAAATCTTGTTGTATAAAGATATCTCTCTCATACATTTTTCCCATATTGTAAGAAAAAATTATGAAAAAAGGCCAGGATGTTTTTCATATAAATTGTGATTTCATATAAAGTGTGATTTTATTAACAAATCTTTTTTTATATAAGCTTATTCTGTTTCAGCGTTTGGCCAGTCCAAGTTAATGGAAAAATTCTACTGAGCACAGAAGTGGAAAGAAAAATTCTAAGAATATGTTTGAATTCCAAACATTTTTTCTAAAAACCTAATCTTTAAGTTTTTCTAAAAATACAGGTCTATGATCACTGAATTAAAGAAGTAAAAAATGTTTGCTTCTTTAACCACTTATTTAGCAGAACTTATTTAGTAGTTATTTTACACTGCTGATAAAAAAAATAAAACTTGTCATTTCACTTTCTAATTATGCAAAAAACTGTGTTAACTTGAAGTTTCAAGTCATAGAGCATAGAATATCCTGAGTTGGAAGGTATCCATCAAGATAATTGATTCCAACTCCTGGCCTGCACAGGACACCCCAAAAATCACACCATGCGCCTGAGAGTGCTGCCAAACGCTTCCTGAACTCTATCAGACTGATGCTGTGACCACTTCCCTGGAGAGCCTGTTCCGGTGCTCAACCTTCCTCTGGGTGAAAAATTTTTTAATGATATTTAACATAAACCACCCCTTAGTCAGCTTCACATTATTCTAGGGATCATTATCCTCTCTTAAATTTTCATTCAAATATGAATGATTTTGCTAGAACCACCACAGGTATAAATGAGAACTGAGATTACAATATGAGAAGCTCAGTTAGGCAACAATTTTAAATTACTTCTGTACAAGATTTATTTCCTATTTACTTTTTATTTATGTGCAACATAAGTAAGTGAAGGACTGTTATTAAAGACTGTTCCAAAATTGGATATTATCTCTGTCTCAGCAAGAAATGTTAGAATCAAAGAAAAATTCACATATTTTGACATTAAAAAAAGCTACTAAATGAAATGTGTCCCACTGTTTCATCTATTTTGATTGCATGTAGTATACTAATACACTTTTATTTACAGATGAAAATAATTAGCAATTATATTAAACCTTCCAAACTTCAATGTTAGCAGTCTGCTCATAAATAACCCTTTATTTTCCAAGTTGCCATCTGAATCAGCCAGTTAAAATTTATCAAAGGAAAACCTGGTTATTAATGTATCTGTTAATAATTACAACACTGACCTATAAAAAAGTTCTTTAATTTTCCCCAGACTAAATTCTATTTTATGTCTCAATCTAAGGTTCAACATTTGCCACTGATTATTCTCCGTCCTTCCTATGTCATTTTTCCATTTGCATATTCTTGAGCCTTTTTTGGAAGGTACTCTTAGCACTCATCAGTCCTTTTTTTGATCTGATCCAACTCATACGGCTAGGAATAAAATAGCCATTTTCAGGTTTCTTTTTTGATCATTTTAGCAAACTCTTTCAGTACAGGAATAAGAAAAGGAGTCACGATAAGAAAAGACAAGAGTAAGGGGAAAATTTTTGATATATCAATAATCTGTCAGATTAAAAAATGAGATATATAATTTTATCCTGAATCTTTTCTGCAAAGTTGTTTTGCACTCTGTGAAACAATTATATCTCCATCCGTCCAAAGAAACAGAATGAATATTGCTGGTGTAAGAGTACTTACCTGTCCTCAGATTCTACCTCCTTTCTGACTTTCCATGCAAATTTGCATGTCTTGTCCCTCATTCCCCTCCTTCCAGTACTGTCAAGTGCTCACATACTCCTTCTTTTGATATACATCATGTTCATTCCTCTGTCTCCAACTCCTAGACCCAGCATCATTGATGAGCCAGAGCCTCACAGCAGCCACAGAGCAGCTTCCAAGCACAGCCCTGCTTAAACACAGTTTTCCAGATGACTGCAGCCACATTAAGATGGAGAGTTTTAACACATTGCACTGTCTCAAGTTTTGTTTAAACACTAACAGCAGTCTTCCAACAAAATGCCAATAGCCAGAGTCATCCCTGAGCAAAGATTGCTCCTAGGCTAGCAGCAATAACCACTAAAATCACAAGCCTCTTGGAAAACTCAAAGACATACAATTATGCTACAACATAATTTAGCGTGACTCACAGTTAGTAAACTACTGATGATCTAAGACAATGACAGAATTATAAAGTACTAATGTGGCAGTTTTGCCTCAGCAACTCATGGTGATACACCTCTAGCCGAGGTATGAAATAAAACTAGAAGTGAATACTGGTCATTTAAAAAAAAATCAGCATTAAATCGTCATTATTAAATTGGTTCCTATAAGATTCAGTCAGGAAAATTGCAGAGAACAGTACCAAATACAGAATCAAAGTGTTATATCACCATGACACTTCTTTTTCTCTTCCTCAGTGATATGGGACTGACTAAGAAAGTACTTCCAGAACAGTATTACTACCTTAGGCAGTTTCAACATGAAGTAATTTTCAAGCAAGCTCCTGACTAAGGACTGAAAATGAGCCAAGAACTTAAAGAAAAAGAATGTAAAGCTAGAAAAATGTTAAGTATCTAGAACTTCCTCCCTGTTGCTGAGTATGAAATGATGAAAATTTCTGAGAAAGGAAAAAGCCTAATGTCTGGTTTCAGAAATATGCATTGTGAAAAAAAAAAAAAGTATTAAATAAATTAAATAGTTTGTGTTCCATATAGCAGAAGGAAGCGTCATCATTATTAGCCACAAAAAAGAGCCAGGAAATTTACACCAGAATTTTAGTTTATAACAAAAATTTTAGATAGAGCTCTTCTAGAAAGCCACCCAGAGGGTATGAATTAAATGGAACAGTCTGTCAGCAAACTAAAATAAAGAGACAAAAACTGCACTACTTAGTGAAAAAAAAAAAACCAACAAAATCAACCTGAAAATTGAAATCGTATTCAGCTTCAGGTAAAAGAAAAGGTTGTTAACAGGAGGAAAATGTTAAAAAATGTAAACTTTTAAGTGTAAAATGTGAACATTAGTGCAGATAACTTTGGTAATAGAAAACAAATGAAAACAATCTAGTCTAGTTTTAGCAGAAGTTATACAAATCTAAGCAAATAAACAAATGTTGATATACCTTTGGTGTCCTCATTTTACTGCCTTCTGTATTTAAATATTGTGTCTGGTTCTTCCCTCTGATTCCAAGATATGATATTGCTTTGAAACACAGCAATTTGTTAAAAACTTACTTAATATTTCATTGAATTCTTCTGTAAAAGCACATATCCTTTAAAAAATGTTATTGTGATGCCAAGATAATTTTCTGCCTTTTCTTTTATGTATCCTCGATATTCTTAGCATTCTTAAGTCTGATAAACTTAGCATACTCCCAGTATTTCTTATCAAAATACGAAGGTAAAAACCCGCTATTCCTTAACCATGTCTGGCTCTCAATTTTTAAGACCAGGAAAAGACATCAGTTACAACTATTTGTATACCTCCTATAAGTTTTCTCCATGTTTATATACTCAGCCTTATAACAAGTGTGGTAGGGATTCTATGGGGAACTGTATTAAAGTTCTCAGATAGCAGAGAAACTCGTTTAAGGGTTGACATTTTAGTTAGAGTCATTGTGGTACCTACAGCTCTTATGAGGGATTTCCAAAGCCTGGAGGACTCTAAAGAGCTAGGAGGGCCATCAGATATTCTATAAGGCAATAGAGCGCTCAGAGAATATCTTGTTCACCAAAATTTGTATGTACTGAAAAGCTACTGGAATATGTTCTTACTGTCTGATGCTTTCCATTTGTCAGGATTTCAGTTATGCTTTCAGAAAGAATTTTAGTTTGGTTGACATGGTATGTTGCAGATAAGTCTACATCTCTTTTAATAATCTCATTAAGTTTTAGTGTCATATGGATTATTCATTGCTTAATTCAAAATTGTCTTGAAAATTAGTGACACAGGCAATTAGGAGCAAAGGGTTAATGTTCTTGGAATAACGATTAGTATACTTAGGAAAAAAATGTACTACTTAAGTAGCTCTGCTGTAGACAGGGAGATATTGGACAGATTCCAGGAAATGACCATGAAAATTATTAAGACACTAAAGCATCTCACCTCTGAGGAAAGTTTATCTGAGACTGTTCAGGCTGGAGTAGAGAAGGCTTTGAGAAATCCTATCAATGCATAAAAGAATGGAGGGAAGATGAACTGAGGACTGTCAGGTGTTGCCTAGTGACAGAACAAGGGACAATGGACACGAACTGAATCACAGTGCCCTGGCTTCATCTGAGTTAAGAGTTAATTTTCTTCTTAGCAGCTGTGCTGTGTTTTGAATTTAGGATAAGAATACTCTTGACATCACACTAATGTTTTAGCTGTTGCTAAGCTGTGCTTACTCTGTTTCAAAGACTTTTCAGCTTCTCACCTGCCCCACCAGCCAGCAGACTGGGAGCAAAGGAAGCTGCTGGGAGGAGACACAGGTGTAACAGGTGAACTTGACTGACCAAAAGGATATTCCATACCATATGGCATCACACACTTTACAGAAACTAAGGAAAAGTTGCCCACAGGGCTGCTACTCAGGGACTGACTGGGCACCAGCCAGCAGGTAGTGAGCAATTGCATTGTGCATCACTTGTTTTTCATATTCTAATTCTTTTATCAGTATTATCTTTTGCTTTTCTGTCCTATTAAACTGTAGTTATCTCATCCCATGAATTTTACATTTTTTTCCTTCCAATTCTCTCCCCCATCTGACTGCGTGGAGGAGTGAACGAACAGATGTGTAGTGTTCTAACTGCCTGCCAGGTTAAATCACAACACAAAGAGGTTTCACCTGAATGTCAGGAAACACTTTTTTTCACTGTGAAGGTGACCGAGCACTGGCACAAGTTGTCCAGAGAGAGTATGAGCTCTTTCTCCTTGTTTCAAAAACCGCCCAGACACAGTTCTGGGCAACTACTTCTCGGTGACCTTACCCAAGCAGAGGAAGTTGGACCAGATGACCTCCTTAGTCACTTCTAAACTCATGCATTCTGTTAGTCTGTAATTCTGTCTTTCTGTGATATTATCAAGTAAACAAATAATAGACCTTGTTTAGCATACTTAACTAGTTCTTGTTGTAACCAAAGCATTAATTCACCAAAGCATAAATTGTTTGTATGAACACAAAATACACCACTACTCTTGTATATCCTAATTCCCATAGTCCTCCAGCACTTCAATTCACAGTTTATTCTTCTGCTGGCAGTTATTTATTTTCTTTTATATGTAAAGCTCATGTCAGATTTCTATCAACAGGAAAACTTCTAGTTATTCTCGAAAGCTATAGCACATAATACAGTCCTTCAGCACACAACCTTCAGAAAAAAAGATTGATTCTTCTATTGCACTTGCTATTAGCAATTAAATTACATTAATCAGCCTTAAATGGAAATTAAAATTTCTAATTTGAACTGAAAATATATGAATGGATAAGTTTATTACAACATGACATTTGAACCACTTTGCAATTTGGGAAGCTGAAGTGCCTCTGGATTTGAAGGATTTTGTTATGATCACAGAAGAACATTGACAAGTACAGAATAAAGAACTAGTAGATTAACTTTCAGATGTGCTTCTTATTCAAAGGTTGGCCATTACTTAGATTTCACCTCATTTTCCTCCTGTTTTTTCGCTTTCAAGTCAATGAAATACCAAAAACTGTCAGTAACCTGATGCTGAAGAGCAGTGTACTGGTATGAAATCTTTCTTTTTTCCAAAAGACAACTGAATAATGTCATTCTTGGAATTACCAGAACTAGGAATCACAGAATAGTTGAGGTTGCAAGGGACCTCTGTGGGTTACCTGCTCCATCTTCACTCCTCAAGCAGTTGCTTAGGACTGTGTCCAGATGACTTCTGAGTATTTTCAAGGAGGGAGATTTCACAACCGCTTTCGGCAACCTGTTCAAGTGCTTAGTCACCCTCAGAGAAAACGAAGGTGAACGAGTGAACAATTTTCTTAAACTCTAACGTTCACAGAATGAATGTTTCCTGGATATTTTTGGTATTTCAAATTACTCCAAAGAAATGTTATCATTTTTGTCACTGAAGAAACTTTCTTCGTTCTTTTTATTTTCACCCTTTTCTGCTAATAGCTAACCTAGCTTTTCACCATCTAACCTCCCTCTCAAAAGTTTCACCTATCCTACACCCTGACAATTCTAAGGGAAATTTAATTGGATTTCCAAATCTTAAAGGCACTACTTTCAACTGTCTAACACTCTACTATGTTTCTGACAGAGGCAAGCCTTGGAACTTCAGATGGAAAAGAGTTGTGGGTCATATAAACACAGTGTTCAAAACAAGTTGTAAAACCAACAAAGATTACATTGCTGTGAATTAATCATTCGTATGGTCTAAAAAGCAGTGAGATTGTCAGAACAGCAATGTTTAGAACTACAAAGCAAAAATCTTGCTTTTTTGTGTTTTTTCTTTTGTTGTTTTTTGAAGAAATAATCAACCTGGGAACATATCAGAGCAATTCTCTGGTAAAAAGGGAAGGGAGAGACCTACCAAATAATTGACAGCTGATTAAAAACAAAGATTGGCACAGGATTGGTGGTTTTGGGTTTGTTTTTTGTATGTTTGGTTTTGGGGGGTTTTTTGACAGATAGTTTGGTTTTTTTTACTGAGCCCAGATTTCTAGGCCATTGAGTGATTTCTCTGTACAACATAGAAAAAATGTCTTTTTTTATTTTGTTTTTGTTTGTGTTTGTTTGTTTGTTTGTTTGTTTGTTTGTTTGGGGTTTTTTGACAGGAATATGGCAGCCTTGACTATTGACAAAGATGCTGTGTTAGGCAGCCAAGATCAACTGCATTTTTGGCTGTGCCAGTCATGAAAGCAACTGGTTTCCATTATATTTAGAATAAAAGAAAACCCAAAATAACAAGTATTAAGGATTAGAATTTTTAATTCTGGCCAATAAATCAATTGAACATGATTTACATTTCAAATCCTCACCAGTTGTCATGAAGACACCATGATGTTTCTGTTTGGTTTTTTAGTTTGTTTTGGCCACTTCTTTGGTTGAATTCCACTTTAGCAATTAATTACATTCCATCCACTTAAATGATCTTTGAAATTTCATGAGGAAGAGTCCCTCCTCCCTTCTTTCCTAAATGTAACATATTGCTGCTTCCTACTGTTCAAATACCAAACTCGTTATATCCCAATTCCATGTCTGAGTAAACAGACTGAGTTCTAAATGGAACTGTTTTACAGAAAGTGCTTAGGGATTTCTCTGAAAGACAATGTTCTAGACATACAGCATGAAATTGTTATCATTAGAAAATAAAGAAGCTTTACTTTCAAAAACATCTTGTTAAATATGTTCAGACTTTCTTCTAAAACATGTTATCTGGTTTATTAAAAGGTGAAAAAGGCTTAAAGTATGCTAAAATATAAAATAAATTTTGATTTCTGACTTTTCTGACTTTCCTGTTTTCTCTGCAATACATCAGGTTAATAAAGATGAAGGTGAACATAAACTTACCCAATTGTTCTGGTTCCAGGAACTGTTTTGGGGTTTTTGTTTTGCAATTTATCAGACAGAAATCTTTGATTGTTGGTAATCTGAGTATAAAAAAGTCTGGTGAAGGAGATTGAAGTCAAAATCAAAACAGATCATTGGTGCAGTTATATTTGCCTCTCTAAGGGCTCTTTTGCCCCTTCAAGAATCTCACTCCTCTACTCTGTTCTGTGTCCCATAGTGAGATGAGCCATCTTCTAGATGTAACAGACAAAACACCTAAGGCACAACATATTCCCAATACCAAACAACAAATGAAATCCTTCTCATCAATGAGAGAAACATGTTTCAAGACTACAGAACTGGTTATGCCCTATTGGGATTTTAAGTTCTGGTCTCCATGGTACAACAGTGACATGGACATAATAAGAGAATCCAGCAAAGGACCATGAATGTGATTCAAAGACTAGAGCATCTTTCCATAAGAGGCTTAAAGAGCTGGTACAGTTCAGTATGGACAAAAGAAGGCTCAGGGATCTCATCAATGCTTACAAATACCTGAAGGGAGGGTATACAGAGGACACAGACAGGTTCTATTTAGTGTGTCCATTGTGAGGAGAAGATGCAATGGGCATGAAATGACACACTGGAGAGTCTCTCTAAAAATCAGGAAAAGTGTTTTACACTGGCACAGGTTGCCCAGAGTAGTTGTGGAGCCTCCATCCATGGCTCCTCCTCCTCCATTCAAAAGCCATCTAGACACTCTTCTGGACAATCACCTCTGGGTAACCTCACTTGTGGCAACCATTCCTGCTCAGGTGCCTTCCAAACTCTGTCATTCTGTGATTATTTGGAAGTTTTGACCATAGATAATATATTCTGACAAATCTGAAATACAACATATGAGTTAATACAGTGGAAATTATCTTGCCAGTTTTTCTGAACACTTTATTAGTTGTAATAAAAAGTATAAACCAAACCCCTGCAATTTTACTGTTTTTCTGTTGTGTGGTATTGACATTACCATTTAATAACACTAAAACACTCATGAATGTCCTTTGTTAATTATAGATAGAAGAATTCCTCATACACATTCCTTTTGACTCTTTAAATTCCTTTGGACTCTACTCTTTCATGCTTTTCTTTCCCTTTCTGTTAGTCTGTTATTGCTGACTTTTTTTCGCTGCAAAATTGTTTCAAGTTATTTTTTCCCTTTAGGTTCTCAAGTACTTTTCAGAAAGAGAGAAAGAACTGAATTAGTTATTTTTCATCTAAAATACAGTATTTTATTTTTAGAAAATGGAATCCTAGCTCTTTTAGATAGTCTTAAATGCTTCTTAGACATGAACTTTAATCGTTTCTTGGGCCTTGCTCAACTGAATAATGCACATAAAATAAATAAAAGAGTACAATCATAATATCCAGTTTATTTCATTTTTTTTCTATCTGACATAGTGAAACAATTCACTACATATATATATATTTATAGATAGACAGGTAGAGATATAGATATTCATATCATCCACAGGATTTTTTTATCTTAATTTCTTTGTTGAATACTTCCATATATACACATTTCACCTAAGAACACCTTACTATTAAATTTTCTTCCATTATACCTTTGCAAAACAATCATATTATAATTTCTCATCCAATGTAATCCAACTGTAAATAGAGATGCTCTGCTTAGCATTCTCTGTTCATATACATTGCTCTTGTTCCACTGGTGTTTCCATTCTTCCTACCTATTTTCCACTCTATTTCCCTAGGGTTCTGCTCAACTGATTTCTGTATCACACACATTTTGCTTGGTCTCTGTTTTCTCACCAAGATAGGAATCAAACAATCCATTCCTGTGTTGAGCAGGGGATATAATGCAAAACAGAGTCCACAAGTGAAGGTCCTGATGGGTGAGTTCCTACTGCTGCCTGAACTAATAGAGAAGAAGAATGTGTTCAGACAAGCAGAGAAGATAAAATGCAGCAGACTTGTTCAAGGATGAAGTAGCACCAAAGGACTGTGTTGACTGAAACAGAACAAAATTGCAGCTGCTGGGAATGAAACGGTGGATGGCAAAGGAACAGAAACTGATGAGATTTGAAAACATTATTTCCCAAGACAGAATCAAGAAAGCCTTCTTTTAGAGACCTTTATAAGAGCCACAGTGTCCACTTAAAAAGAACTGCATTATGTACTGAAAATGAAGAAATGAGTTTTTAGTAGAGTTTCTATATCTTTAAAAAGATGAAGTAGATTGTGTAGTGTCATCAATGTGCTACATCTTAAAAAGTACTAAAATAGAGACAATGAGATGAAATTTTAAACAATTGAACATTACAGTGATTCCATCCTTACTTTGTTTCTGAAAGCATGTGAAAGCTCTGTCCTTTGTGTTAGGCAGCTGAATGACAAACCCAAAGAGTCCTTAGTCATTCTGAATGGTGCTGTACAGCAGCAGCACCAGTTCACTGCCTGACACCTTAGTACAGTGGCATAGTTTTTCATTTGGAATTGGTTGAGAGCTTGCTCACAACCTCAAAAAGGAAAATCTTAATGATAGCACCTATATGGACTAATGCAAATCTAAACTGGTAGATTCCCTTCTAAAGTAGCTAAACCATCCATGTACAAGCTGTAATCTTTCTTCCTACATACAGAGATACCAACTGCTACCATCAAATATATTTGACATAACAAGTCAATGCAAATTGTGCCAAGTAATGATAAGGGAAATATGAGTAAAGGAAGTGGCAATAGCTAAGACAGCTCAGCAGCAAAAGATACAGAGGTACAGTAAAACTGGGGAAAAATGACAAGAGTAAATATATCCTGGTTGCAGAATAGTTGGACTTGCTAAGATTACTGTATTCTAATTATTGTAGACTACTCTTCATATGTATATACTTGACTTCGTATTATATCTAAACTTTCAACCAGTAGGTATGAAGCTCTAAAAAAAAAGTAGCCCTCAAAAGTGAAATAAATTTTCTCCTTTAGAAAATTTATTGCCTATTTGTTTTCTTGGAACATCAAGTGACAGAAAATTCAGATCTAAGTTTTTCTGCTATAGTCATGGTACTGCATACATGATTTTTCTTATGCAGCACTGGGATAGTACTATTATCATTTTCTGCATTTTTTATTCAAGATTTCCAACAAATTTCTGTTAAACTTGCCTTTTCTGAACCATGCAGTTATTTCATACTTCCTAAACACCACTTCAACAGTTTATAAAGAAAAGGGGAGTCAACAGTTTAAAAATTATCCATGTTTCTCTTCAATTTTGATTTGGAGGGAAACCTAAGTATGCATGTGATCTAACTTTAGCTTGCAATTTACTTCAGTGTGGCTGCTAGCTCAGTAAAAGACAGAGATAACTGGAGGTTTTGTTGCCCATCTACTGACTCTTTTTCACTTGACAGAGTGATCAACTCTCCAAATCTTTTCTAGTGGAAAAATTGTTTTATATTGTTTCTAGTGGTGGAAATTGTTTTATACTTCAGCTGTGTCATTTAAGTTTTGGGAAAGAGAAAGCAGAAAAACCAACCACTTCTGAATTTCACCAAACATTATTTGTCTAATTTTTAAAATTCTGCCTAAATATTTATATTTCATATCACATATGGTCACCAGTTTTAAATTATGTTACATTCAAACACCTGAGACTTCTCGTACTAGCTGAAATTCTTCATGTTGACACAACACATGACCTCCACAAGCTCAGCAACTGAAAAACAGCAACTGCTTTATTGTGTTCACTCACAACTCTGTTTGAAATTGCACAGATGCAATTCTTATTTTTAACTTCTTCTTCTTCATGACAGAAGCATTGGTTATGGCAGTCATCTGATAATGTCAGTTTTCTAGCATACACTATTTTGAAAATGAGTGGAGATATTGAAGCACCACATGCTTCAATTCATGCAGCAGCAGCAGAGATGGCCACTGCTCCAAGAAAAAAGGACTGGAATATCACAACAAATTATCCTCTGAAAAATTAAAGAACTCTTCTCAGGAAATTACAAGGAATAAGCTTTTTATAAATTAAAACTGCTTAAGTTACCAAATATTTGCAAGGAGATGAAAATATTTTATGTGGTCTTCTGGAAAAATGGTGAATGAAGTGGAGTTTCACTATGTTCCAGCTAAAAAACAGTGAGTTTTGATGTCTACATATTACCAGTTCAGTCACAACGTGAGTACAAATAGGATCATTCTAAAAAAAACCATTCAGCCCCAGAACAATATAAAACAGTTCCTCACAGTCAAAATTTACTTACAAGACCTTTATTTTTCTCACAGTGTGATTGCCTTGGATCAAAGACCAGCTGTTTTGAGTGTTTTCAAAATGTCTAGTTTGTAGAAATACTACTATAAATAAGAATATTTTTGTCTTGCCGTGCTGAACAGCAATTGTACAAGAATGGCTTTGGCATGCCAGTCAATAAATCTCAAGAATGCAATAAAGAGCTGCACAGTATCCCAAAAATACCCTATGGAATTCTTTATACTAAGTGTGACAATAAATTTTTATGTATCCAAAAATTCCAAGGTTTTAATAATTTTCAGAACAATTAATGCAACCTATCTTTTTACATCTTATTATATTGACAATTAACATCCAACTAAAGAACCAATATAAAAATAAAAATTTAGTTTTGTCTTTTCAGCAACCTGATTTATTCAGTATTACATTTTGCTATATTTTCTGCTGGGATAAAGGTTTCATACAAGTACACTTTCAATATGAATCAAAGGGTTCAAAAGTAAATCAGATATCAGACAAATTTCATGAAGCTATCAATTTGTGCATTTTAAAAGAGTAACTCACACAAATATTTGGATATTGGCTTTATTTTGCACTGGACTCAGGAAAGTCCTTGGGTATATTCACGGTCATGGATGTAGAGACTACTTAGTGGTTTGCATAATTAAAATCCGTGACTAAGAAATAAAACTTCTAACTGCAATAATTCAAGTGTGCTTTAAATCATGATTTTGTATCTGTGGGAGAAGAAAAAGAGGTACTACCACCTCTCCAGTTTTTTCCTGTAGTGCCCACAAATGAATTTGGTTTTTACCTGGCATTTCCACATAGACTTAGCAACATAGCATACTTTTCATTGTTTCTTTGGGTACTCACACTAGGAAATGTGTCTGTGCTTCTCATATGTAATTTGGATTATGTCTCCTTTTTATAGAAAGAGACCTTATCCTAATTTTATTCTTTTGACCTATGCCATATCAAAGTAATACAGTTAGTGTCAGTATTTTTAAGAAGTGGAAAATATAACAGTGCACAGCCAATGTGCATCATTTAGAAAACAATATGAACAAAATAGCTTGCCAATATGTTAGCAAATATTTGCATGTTATACTTTAATATCTCTACCATAAATGTGTCAGCTCAAACTAAAAGTGCATTATATACTGCTTCACTGCAAGGACAATGAAAATGAATCCATCTTAATTTTCATTGTCCAAATGTGCAATTAAACCCTGCTGATGTGGTAAATATAAAGCTGCTTTGTTGCTTCAATGTGAGTTGGTTATTACAAGGAAGCCTCCCAGTTTGAGTTTAAATGAGAAATCAAATTGATTAGCATATAATTAGAGATAAACAGGCTCATATAAAAATCTAACCTCATGCAGGCATTGTCTGTTCAGTTAATTAGGGCTCAAACTGAGCTTTCCATTTATAAACATAAATTGGACTTAGTTGAAAATTGCTCTGTCTCCTGGCTTTCCGTGATATGATTCAACGTATTTGATAGTCTCTCATTGTGTAATTATATTTACAACTCTGAATATCAATATGCACTGCACCAAAGACTGCTGAACTTCACATTTGTGATTCAAGTTTAAGCTTCACATCTGCTGTTTAAGAAGAACCTTGATGGCTTAATGGATAAGGTGCTGATCTTTCCCAGTCTGCCTTCTAAGCAATGAGCACAAGTAAAGTGTTGTTTGCACTTAATCCCACAGAAGCAGGAGGCTGCATCCCAAAGCAGCTACTTTTCAAAGACAGATTGAGTAATGTTTGCAGCATGTGCCTCTGAAACTATTTTAATGGATCATAAACATTATTTTAACCGTATAATCAAATATGACAAAGTCTGTAAGTGCATTCTTAAATGTGTCAAGAAAAAAACAGGAAAATTTTAGACTTTAATTGTAGGCTTCTTTTCCAAGTGAACATAACCAGAGGTGTAAATAGATTTAAGAGACCTTTCCTGTTAAGGGGAAGCTACAAATAGAGAAATAGATTTAAACTGTTAAAAAGACTGATCTTACTTAATGTTCTTGTTACTTGCTTTGGAAAACACTTGTTAAAAGAATATCTGCAGATTTCATTATAATATATGAACAGCATGGGCAATTATATCTTAAATAAAAATATTTTAAAATAAAAATGCTATTGCTTACATTGATCCCACCAGATGTGCAGTCTTATATTTAGAAATTATAAAGAGACAGTTGAATCTTTCAAAATTTTAACTTGACCATTTTAATTCCTTAGATTTGAGATAACTTGTTTTATTAGACCAAGAACTGGGAAGGAAGATTTTTTAATGTTCTTTTTTCCTTAAACATGCTTCAATGTTTGGCTTGTTACACATTGTTACTAGCCTGATGAAGATTATCTCATCCTTTTTATCCTTTATTCTTCCAAGGAATTAACTGCAGGAAGCATAGCTATAGTTTGATATCTCAAGCAAGTAGCATACGTACACTGGGTTAATACTTAAGGTGGGGAGTCACTACACGAATGACAACTCAAAAAGATACTGAATATTGTGGACCATTTCTATTACAGGTATTTTGCTTGCCAAACACCATATGCTATGCTGATTCATAATCAAAATTTGTTTGAAAATTGATAAATTGTGTTCAAATTTTATTATTTTAGAGAGAGAAATGTAAAGTATAAGGAATACTCTTAAAACCTCTTTGCATAAATAAAAAAAAAATAAGGATATTGCCCTAGAAATGTTTTGTGGAGGGGAAAATATAGGCCTTAGAATTGATTTAAATGAAAATATAAGATTTCCTCTGCCAGACAGATATTTTATTCAAGACATGTTTCACCCAAATCTTTCTTTGTTTTGCAACAGATTTTTCTGCATCGCCATAAAGCATTTTAGTTTAGTATCTCTACAGACTGCCCAAAGAACTTATGCAGTCTCCTTTTTTATAGGTTTTCAATATCCTAAAGTTCCTTGCAGCCTGAAGGTACTCTCCTTTTATGTGTCTGGACAATTCCCTTCTAATCATAGATTGACCTGATGAGAATTATAGGATAGACCATTAGTGGTGGGGAAAAAAACTACTTGAATTTCTGTTATCTTTTAAAAAATGTTAAATGTTAAATGAATGACAAAAACTCTTACCTTAAACTTAAGGTTTCATTTGATTATTGCTTTTCTGGACAATGAGGAAATACTGACATCTCCTTGCTTGATCACTTAGACCTTTGTGGTGGTGGTATCATAACCATGCAGCCTCAGCTTTTTAGTCAGCTAGAAAGGTCAAAAAAGTCAGATTCACTGCTACCCCTTTTGGAAAGCACCAATTCACTGTGAGATTTCATAACTGAACCTGCCCTTGAACAGAGAAATGCTTGCCTTTCCGTACTTTTCACACCATTGAAGAGAAAGACATTCCCTAGTCTTCCAATAATGTTTCCAATGATTCCAAGTTGAAAACTTCACAAGGTCTTTTTTTAATTAATATCTATGTGGCAAACAGTGGGGCAATAAAAGAACTTTGTTCAATAGACAAAGCAGGCAGGGCTAGCAAATGAAGCAATCAAAACATGGCCCACCTCATCGTCACAGATACATCCTACATTTTCACTCTACCTTTTTTACTTTTCCCTCACTAATGGCATTATTTTAAAATATGGGAAGACAAATATTTTTCTACTCTGAAGATGTATTCTGAAGGTATAAAATCAAAATTGCTAATTACACAAGATTGATTTTTTTTTAAAAAACTTGACTTAATGTGAAATGACTTGCCTCTACAGCTTAGTATTTAATGTGAGCTCCTGATTTGGGAGGAGTCAGAAAGAAAGGTAAGAAAAGAAAATCAGAGAAAAAAATTCTATCATGAAATGGAGAGGCTATTTCTATCTTTCAGAAAATACAGAAGAGATTTATATCTATAACTGGTACAAATACTAAAGGCATGATATCTTGATGGAAAATGTGGATAAAGATGACTTTAAAATTAGAGAGAATGATCTTTTGGAATTGTTTTCATCATCTATTATTGATATTCCATTTCAGGATTTCATTCCATTTCTAAGTTTTATTAAAAACCCCAAACCAAAATAAAAAAAAATTAAAACAAACAAACAAAAAAAGAAACCAACAAAAAAGAAGACCAAAAGAGCAGGGAAATACAAAAAAAATTTGCTTTTTTCAGTACAACAGTCAAATTGATGCTCTGGGAAGAAAAAAATAGTCTATGTGCAGCACGAAATGAAATAAGAAAAGATGTCCTTTTGTGAAACTGTTGTTTCCTTCTCAATCACTACAGAAGTTTCTGAAAAAGGTTGGTAGTACAGCAAAAAGAAAGCTATCTTGCCTGAAACAGGTGATAATCTTCATTGGGAGAATAAATAGCCAGTAAACAACAGGAGACCAATTTCTGAGCTCTTGCTCACTGCCTTCAAAGGCGATTTAAACTCTAAGGGACTCTCTCAAAATAGAGATTACTGTGCAACACAAGGGCAACTGAAGAGAAGGTCTGTACACAAAGTAGTGCAGCACAGTTTTGAATAACGGTGAAAAGAATCTAGCACTGATACTCTTCAGAGCAGTATCACTGAATCAGCGTAGAGTCACGCTCACGCTAATAAACCCGGCCAAGATCAGCCTAGTCCCAGACCCCTAACTATCATAGCTCTTCATTCCATGAAAAGATCTGTAACTAAAATGTTACCTGGATTTCTTCTGGACTGAGCTCTGATGTCCAGAAATAATTTCCTCCTTACTTCTTTTTTAGGCAAGGCTTTGAAACAAATTTTACTTACAGAACTTCAAGTCCTAGACATCTAAGAATCTTCACATTTAAATAAATTCCTTAGGTATCTGATAAAAAATATTCCGCATTGCAGCTATATATGAGCTATCATTCGAAATGGAAGCATGCCATGAACATCGATTTCATTAGTATAAGTCCTTATTCTTCCCTTAGTAATTAACTTCAGTGTAGCATATAATTTTCCTTTTTCCTTGCAAAACCTTCCCTACAGTTTTTTAACCAATACTCATCCTATCAGTTGACATTCTAGTATGTGTAAATTTTCCCCAGCATGCATACTGGAAAAATCATTGACTTCTGTAGGACTCAAGACTAGAGTTTATGTTGTTGACATAACCAACAAAGCAGTCCACCTATGTATTCTGCAGCAATTTATCCACGTAAGTTACCTGAGATACAGGAGTCAAAAAGCAATGGTGCAGGTCATTCCAAGATGCACAACCCTTCCTAATTAAAACCAAACACCTCTCAGTTTTTGTGTGAGTGGCTGTCATGCCTCGTGAGAGACAGGTTAAAGGAATCCAAACAGAGCTGATATTTTATTCAGCAGAACTGATTATTCCAGTGCAATAATAAAGATTTAGCCAAAGTCAATCAAAAAGTAAAATACAAAGGTTTAAAAGTTATTTCTCTGCAGAGTTTTGTTGGTTTTTCTCATTTCTGTTGTGTTTGTTTGTTTTACACTTCCTTGAACTGTAAAACACTTCCTATGTTGTGATAGCTAAGGAATAAACAACAGTTAAGAAACTGGTTTTATTTCAGCAAAAAGTGATTACTTAAGTTTTATGTGTGATTTTGAGTCTTCTTTCTCTCCTCCCACCTTCAGTTTTCTGTTTTACAAGAATATGTTTTTAAAGGAAGCAGCACTGAAGAGATGCTTAGTGGTTGAATCCCGTTGTGTTTCAAATAGCCATTATTGAAGTGAGAAAGAAAAACAAACCAACTGCTGTCATGTTTCTGCATATCACAGTTATTCTGTATGCCTAGAACAGAAACCAGACATTATATCACTTTGTTCTCCAAGTGCTCTTTGCAATGACAAAATAATATAATCATAAAATGTTTGTCACTGGGATGAAGTACTCAAGACATAATAGCTGAATAAAAATTCAGCACTTCTACATTTATGACAGATGAGTCATTGTGCAAACTCTTTAGGGGAGTACTTACAGAATCTACATATCCAAAAAAAAATCTATTCCTGAAGTACTTCTCTGACTTGTTTCCTCTTCTTCCTGAATTTCCTGTGCAGCATTTGATATCACTACCATGCAATCAAGTACAGAGAATAAAGTGAAGCAGTACAAGTCTCCAGACAAGTCTCCACACCAACTAACATCACACTATGGTATCCATTCTAGTTCTTATATTAATCCATTTGAAATCATGCAATTTCTGCCCATTTATTTACAGACAGTTGTGCTGTAGTTTATTTACCTAAGCGTCTGTTTTGCAGGCAAAATTCTTAATCACATAAGATTAATGGCAAACTGAATTATATCATTTCCATGGATTTCCAAAGAAAACTAATCATACGACTATAGCACGTCAGAAATGTGAAGGTCCTTGCATACCTAAATATTTCACTTAAAAGCAGGAAACTGGTGAGTGGGAACACATTTTGAGTCTCCCCACAGTCACCAAATGCCACTAGAAGATCTCTGCAGAGGACTGACCTGGGATATGAGCTAATCCCGGAAGCCACATGTAACAGTAAAAAAAAATTAGGAGTTAAGTCTGCTGGTGTGTCTATCTCACATAAAAGATAAAGTTAGACATTGAAGAATTTTAAAAGCAACTTATAAGATTCACTGATAGGGCAAAAAAATGTTATATGAAGTTTAAGGTAGACAAATTTAAAGTGATTTATATGGAATAATCACAGCATCATGTTTTATATTCACAAGAGATGCTGAAATTACTTATTAATCAAACAATTAATCTTGGCAGGAGAGAGGTGGAGAAGTGATTTTGGTAACAAGCACCTCCATGAAACCACCAGTTCAGTAGTAGAGATCCAATTCCAGCATTTGGTTTGCTCTTTTAATTAGAAAAAAAAATGACAAGTCAAAAAACCCCTTTGTTATTCCACACTACAGATCCATGACTTGCTTGCACCTTAAACACTGTGTGCAGTTATTCTCACTCACCTAAAGAAAGAATATAGCACAGATAAACATAAATTGTTCAGAGAAGGGTGACAAAGACGGTCAAACAGCTTCCACATATTGAAAAGGAAGGTGGTCAAGTATATTTTAGCTTAGAAAAGTGATGACTTACACAGTATGCTAGAGAAGTTCAGAAATCTCAGGACAAGAGTGAATAAGACTGACTCCTCATTCTATATTACTTGTATCATCTTTGTGTCTTCCATTTGTTCAGATAAATCATTATGTTACTGCTTGAGAAGTTAAACAAAATACCTTACAGCACAATGCTATTGATCTGTTGTTTTCTTCTGTGTAATCATACCACTTTCTATGCATCTTTCTATACTGAAAATACTATTCAAATTTTATTACATAGTTCTTCTTTAATTCATAGCCCAGAATGAAAGTTTAGGAATTGTCTGTCACAGAATTGGACAGAGAATTACAGGACATAAACAGAAATAACAGGGTCAGAGAAACAAAAATGAGAAAAAAACCAATAGCAGTCTTGAAAAATTCCATATTATTTTGGAATATTTTTGCATTTTTAATGTAATTATTAAAACTTATGTATTTTCCTGAAAAATGTAGTCTGCACATAACATGTTTAGCCATACACGTGGAAGGAGTTTGCATCGGACAGAAAATAATTTTCTCTAAGAAAACTTGAGAGAAAAGAAATTCAGACTTTTTATATCAGTGTTTCAGAGAGAATTTTACTGAAATACTACTCTCTAGTAAGGATATTTAGGAAGAAAATTACTATGTTTTTGGTTTTTCACTTTATTCCAAGGGGTTTTTTTGCCTAATAGACTCTACTACCAGTCTTTGCTAGAGCATGTATCATAGACAGATCTGGAATCACAGAATAACAGATTCATTGAGGTTGGAAAAGACCTCCAAGAGCATCGAGTTCAAACTTAGACCAATCACCAATTTGTCAACTAGACCATAGCACTAAGTATCCTATCCAGTCATTTCTTGAATAAACCCAGGGATGATGATTCCACCACCTCCCTGACAGTTCATTTCAATGTTCAACAACATTTTCTGTGAAGAAATCCCTCCTGATGGACAGTCTGAACCTCCCCTAGCACATCCTGAAGCTGTGCCCTTTTGTCCTGTTCTTGGCTGCTTGAAAGACGAGGCCAACTCCCACCTGGTTACAACCTCCTTGCAGGTAGTTGTGGAGAACAATGAGGTTCAGATTTATCATAGAATATCCAGAGATGGAAGGGTCTCATGAGGATCATTCAGTCCAACTTCTGGCCCTACACAGGAAAACACCAAGAATCATATCATGTGCCTGAGAGCATTATCCAAATGCTTCTAGAATTCTAGAAAAAGGCCAGAGAGATCCCATCTATATTGATCTTGGTTGTGGTTTGCAGTCTTAGACCTGAGAGAATGACTGTCACTCACAACAGCTAGAGATAAAGGAGTAGTGGTGTCGATCCCCTCATCCAGATCATCAATAAAGATATTAAACACAACTGGGCTCAATACTGAGCCTTTGGGAACAGTAGTGATCATCTGCCAGCTGGATGGAGTTCCATTCACCACTACTCTCTGGACCTGGCCCTCAAACATGTTTTTAACCCAGCAAAGACTGCACCTAACCCAGATATGGCTGTCAGCTTCTCCAGGAGAATGGCATGGGAAATCCATTAAAGGCTTTGCTAAAGTCCAGGTAGACAATATCCACAGATTTTTCCTTATCCACTGGGTGGGTTATCTGGTCATAAAAGTTCAGGATGGTTAGGCAGGACCTGTCTTTCCTAAACCCATGCTGTCCAGGCCTGACTCCCTTGTTCTGTATGTGCTGTGTGATGGCACTCAAGATGATCTGTTTCATAACCTTCTCAAGNGTGTCGATCCCCTCATCCAGATCATCAATAAAGATATTAAACACAACTGGGCTCAATACTGAGCCTTTGGGAACAGTAGTGATCATCTGCCAGCTGGATGGAGTTCCATTCACCACTACTCTCTGGACCTGGCCCTCAAACATGTTTTTAACCCAGCAAAGACTGCACCTAACCCAGATATGGCTGTCAGCTTCTCCAGGAGAATGGCATGGGAAATCCATTAAAGGCTTTGCTAAAGTCCAGGTAGACAATATCCACAGATTTTTCCTTATCCACTGGGTGGGTTATCTGGTCATAAAAGTTCAGGATGGTTAGGCAGGACCTGTCTTTCCTAAACCCATGCTGTCCAGGCCTGACTCCCTTGTTCTGTATGTGCTGTGTGATGGCACTCAAGATGATCTGTTTCATAACCTTCTCAAGCACCAAGGCCAGGCTGAAAGGCCTGTAGTTCTCCAGACACTCCTTCCATCTGTTCTTACGGGAGGGCGTTACACTGCCTAACCTCCAGTCAGCTGAGACCTCCCCAGTTAATCAGGGCTGATGATAAACCACAGAGACCTGCTTGGTGGTGTGGAGGTGAGCTTTTACACTAGTTCCTGTGGTACTCTTGGATAAACCCCATCCAGTCCCATAGACTTGTGAGTGTCTAAGTGGCTCAGCAGATCACTAACTTCTCCTGAATGGCAGAAGCAGAAGCTATTCTGCTCTCTATTCCTATATACCAGCTCAGGGGGATGGTTGCCCTAGTTACGTTCTCCCATATGAGATATTGAGTTAAAACTTTTTCTGGAAGGGTTTTAAAAGTGAATAGGTGGACAACATAGAGATAACTGAAAATTATGAAGTCTTGTTTTCTATTATTATTGTGAAATCACTCTATATATTTCAGTAGAATGCTACATATACCATGTCTTGAGTAAAACTCTTCTATTATATTTTTTTCATTTTATATTTATTAAAATGCTACAGGCAGCTGCTACACAATAAAGACTGAAAGTTACCATTTTATTTCCTGCTCACCATGCCTTCAGGAACAGGCTCTGTACAGAGACGGGTACAGAAACCCGTAATTTATGACTCCCACTGCAGTTTAGACAGGAGAAATCTTCCACACAGATTAGTGTGTCAGAATTTCAACTATCTGTTCATATCCTGCAGCAGAAAATTAGATATCTATAGAATTTTGCTAGGAGGAATTTACATGCCCAAGGAATTGAGCTTCTTTCATGATAGACAAGAATTCTGAGGATCTACATTTTAGACGTTATTGCCCAAATCCCCCAATAAATCTACCTGTAAAGATGAACTGCTATAGTATTTCTGGGTTTACAAAAAAATCATATCAACTCAAATTTCCATAATTGTTCAAATTTCAAATTGACTATATAGCTAAATATAAAAGGAGATCTCACTAAAATTTTGTAAAATAGATCAGCGATAATAATTGGCAGCAGAATATATATTAACCCTTGGCAATTTTTTTTCTTTATTTTCATTTTATTACATTGTTTAAGAGTAGATCCTGGAAAAGACCTATTCTCACTTAGCAGTTATGGTAAGAAATTATTTAGGAGCTGCTGTAAAAATACCAAGAAATGCAGTAGTTTTTCTCTCAGAACACACTGACTTTCATGTAAAGAAAAAAATGTTGATCGTTTTCTACAACTTAGAATTAGAAATGTATTTTAAAGGACATTGAAGTACCTAGAACATTTTGTAAAGACGGGAAAAAAACCCACAATATCAAGAAGATAGGATATTTTAATAGAACAAAATACAAAAAAGTTTGACTTACTATAAGATACAGCTTACATTTGTAACCTACAATTCAATTCCAATTGCTATTCACATGTCAAAATACTTTGCAACACCTTTTTTTTTAAAATGCTTAAATGTTGAAGGATGAAAAAGTAATATGGGTGCATACCTAGTAAGACACCAAGTTATTTAGTATTCAGGAAGAGATACTCCGCTGTCATAAGAATGCATGTAACTTTCTTTTATTTTCTAAGAATAAAAAATCATATCTAAAATACTCACTCCTAAAAAACATCCAAGAATCTCAGCTTCTTCTGAGACACTTGTATACAAAAATATTATTTCACAGTTATGATAATCTACTGTAAAATGCTGAGAACTCCGAGTCAATTCCCTTTCACTTCACACCAAAATAACTGAGCCACTTTAGTAATGGCATGAAGTTTACGCGAATTTCTTTTCCATTTTCTCAGTACAGTATATTCAAACACTTCAATTAAACATGAATTGAAACAGGAGCTTTAGATACATAATAATTTTTACTGTACTCAGACACAGCATTGAAGAGAATTGGAAATAACCAGTATGAAAACAAACCCCACTGTTTCAAAGGTTTGAGATTCTAAATACTGTAACTCGACGTCATTCCTGGTTGGACATTTTACTTACTAGATTTTTTTCAAATGAAGGTGTGATATTGCAGGCTTCTTTCTGTTTGAGAGGGATTATTTCTTAAAAAAAAAATAAAATAAAAATATTGCTAATACATGACTCCTTAAATGTGCTTAGTAAAGGCTGCATAAGGCATAGACTGTTACGTCAGTTATGAAAATTTGTCTACATCTTGCAAAGTCTGAACTGCAAAAGCTCCATTAATTCATTAATTTTAAATCTAACTTCTTCCAGCATATATGCAAGAAAAAAGGAAATTGCTGCAGACAGTGGGTGACTGACCTAAAGTAAATATATTCCCATATTCTTAATATTCTCCCTAATTTTAAAGTGAAGATCACACAGATTTTCTCTGACAGAGATATTTTATATATATGTATGTTAGATATTAATATTAGGAAGGCTTAATATAGTTATTCTATAAAACTCTGCAAGGCAAATAAACCAATTTAATAAATGCTATTCTGGTTTCATAAAAAGTCTTGACAGTGTTCAATGATTATTAGCATGTGAGAAGGTTTTTTAAAATATTTTCTCAAATAAATTCTTTAACATTAATAAGAACTAGAATTCAGAAAATAAATTTGTCCACATTGTGCAAAGTTACCTTTGTAACTTCTAAAAGGTAAATTTATCTGTCAGTAATATAAAATAGCTGTAGTGCAAAAATGAAATAAAATTCATAGCTGGTGAATTAATTTGAAACGCATTAGAGAAAAAAAAGTCAATCCTGTCACCAATGTTTACTGCAGAAGAAATAAGAGAAAAAATCAAAATTGCAGGGGTTTATCTCTGGCCAGTTTTATTCTAAGGGACAAGAGCAAGAATGACAATTCACAAATACTGAGAAAATATTAATGCACTAACTAAAGTTGATCAGGTCAGGACAACCTAAAGATACAATACTTGAATAATATTTATACTATTATTTATAGTATATTTTCTATGGAAGTAAGAGAGTGAGTAAGACAGAATTGGTGTGATTATCAAATGGGAAGGGAAAGCCTTGATAACATTGGGGTTTGCACCCAAATAATGAATTTTTCCCTTGAATGATCATTTTATGAATCTATCTGACCACAGAATGAAATTTCTGTATGCAAAACAGTGTCTGCTTTAAAACATATTATTATCTAATTTGTTTGCCATCTCTTTATTAAAGTGCTTAGATCAATAGCCAGTCTAGAGGGAACTAGGAAGAATTAGATGATTTAATAAACATGAAAGTGAATAAAAAGCCACTGAGAATTGCCATTTGTATTCCAGTGGTGCAAATACACAAGCTCAGGTGAATCTTGTATTTTTTCATCCATACTAAGGAGCAGGAAGGAATCTGCACTGTACCATACTTTTCTTACATCTGTATGCTGAGATTCAGAGTGAGATTAGTCACAATATTGATGAAGTGGCTGTTTTTTCTGCAATGTAAAATAATACATGTCCCTGTAATCTGCCCAGTGAAGATGGGCACAGATTACAGCTGTGCAAGAGCCTCCAATAAATCTAGGATATACTCATTCACAATTGTGTCTAACTTTTGACAGCATGATAACAAGTGTAGTTATACAGATATTGTCACTACACACACCTCTATTTTTTACACTAACTTTTAAATACCAATATTTTATATTTATTCCAGCATTTGCTTTATTTACATATACATATAAATATAGTGGATTAAAAGAAAGTTAGGATGAAAAAAATTAAACAAAAACCCTCTGAAAACTTTTTTTATTTCTTTTACTGTGTAATTAAAGCAGAATACATTACATGAAAGTAATGGAATAAATATAAAATTAACTCAGATCTTCTACACGTTAATCAAAGCCAAAAACTCACTCTGATATTTTTAGAATTCAGATGGTGTATCACATTATTCTTCTGTCTGTCTTATACTCTAATCTTACAAAATAGAGCTTTCTGTAAGAGAAAGTTCTATTTCTCTTGTCTGTTGAGAATAAGACATACAAGGAGACAAAAATCTGTATCTAATTTATAAATCTATTTGATGATTCAGAGAAGCCTACTGATTCCAGCATTCTCTATATTGCATTTACTTCAGCTTATGAAATACATAAGCATTTTTGGTACTGATGTATCTATTTTCTGATGTTGTCATCAGATATATATTTCTACATCTCATACCAGCCTTTCCATAACTGGAACTGGGAAATATTTTAAATTGTTATAGAAGTTCACCAAAATGAATGTCAATTATTGTTATCCATTGATCTCAACAACTAAGGTTTAAAATACCTGACACCTATCCAGTACTCTTAAGCACGTCAACCAACTGGTCTTTAAAATTCAAGCAAGTAACAGTGAAAATCTGAGTTCTCAAACCCATTCACACACAGTTTTTAATTTTCCTGGATGCAATACTCCATTGTAGTAATTTAAACCCCAGCAGGCAGCCAAGCTCCACACAGCCACTCACTGACTGCCCCACTTCAGATTGCGGGAGAGAATGGGAATGGCAAAATTGAGAAAAAAAACTGGTGAGTTAAACAGAGACAGTTTAATAGGCAAGGCAAAATCTCCACATACAAGAAAAAAAAAAAAAAGGAATTCACTCATCACTCCCCGACAGAAGGCCAGTGTTCAGTCATTTTCAGGAAAAGAAGACTGGATCTTGTTTCTGTGGTGACTTGGGAAGACAATTCAGAGGTCACCCCACTTCCTTCCTCTTTCTCTAGTTCTTGTTGCTGAACAAAGCATCATATCGTCTGGAATATCCCTCTGGTCAGTGGGGCCAGCTATGCTAACTGTGTGCCCTCCCAACTCCTTGTGCACCCTCAGCCTCCTTGCTGGTAGGGCAGTGTGAGGGGCACAGAGGGCCTTGACATTGTATCAGCACTGCTCAGCAACAGCTAAAACATCCTTGTGATATCAATGCTGTTTTCAGCACAAATTCTAGTCACAGCTACCACAAAGAAAATTATCCTAGTCAAAACCAGTACTGCCATCTCAGTCCCTAACATGATCTAATCTGTAAAAAACTGAACAGCCATAATTTATAAATTATCCACAGGCATCTAAGATATCATAAACACCTGACTGACTTTAGTACTTCAACATGTGATTGCAATCCCACTGATATTGCAAAAACTAATTTATTGAGAAATGCAGGAAACAGATCCTTCTAGAAGCTATGTTAAAGTACATAGAGTACAGGAAGGTAATTTGAGACAGCCAGTATGGCTTCACAAAGGCAAAATCCTATCTGAATAACCTGGTGGTCTTCTATGATGGAGTAATTACATCAGTGGATAAGAGAAGAGCTACAGATGTCATTTATCTGGACTTCTGTAAAGCTTCTGACATAGTCCCCCACAATATTGTTCTCTCCAAATTGGAGAGTGATGTATTCAACAGATATACTGTTAGTTGGATGAGGAATTGGTTGGATGGTTGCATGCAGAAGGTAGCGTCAACAACTCACAATTCCAATGGACTTCAGTGACAAGTGGTGTCCCTCAAGGGTGTTTATTTGCACCAGTGTTATTTATTATCTTCATTAAGGACATAGACGAAGAGATCGTGTGCACCCTCAGCAGATTTGCTGATGACACCAAGCTGAGTGGTGTGGCTGACACACCTGAAGGATGGAATGCCATCTAGAGGGACCTGGACAAGCTCGAGAAATGAGTCTATGGGAATCTCATGAGGCTTAATAAAACCGAGTGCAAGATGCTGCGCCTGGGTCAGGGCAGGCTGGGGGATGAGCAGATGGAGAGCAGCCCTGCTGAGAAGCACGTGGGGGGGCAGGTGGGTGAGAGGCTGGACATGCCCCAGCCATGGGCACTCACAGCCCAGAAAACCAAACGTGTCCTGGGCTGCATCCAAAGCAGTGTGGGCAGCAGTGGGAGGGAGGGGATTCTGCCCCTCTGCTCTGCTCCTGTGAGACCCCACCTGGAACCCTGCATCCAGCTCTGGGCTCCCAGCACAGGAAGGACATGGAGCTGTTGGAGCAAGCCTAGAGGAGGGAAACTCAGTTCATCAGAGGGAAGGAAAACCTCTCCTATGCGGAAAGCCTGAGGGAATTGAGGCTTTTTAGCCCGGACAAGAGAAGGCTTTGAGGTGACTTAACTGTGGCCTTCTAGTACTTGAAGGGAATTTATAGGAAAGGTGAGGCAAGATTATTTACAAGAGCTTGTGGTGACAAGACAAAGGGGAATCTGATCACATTGAGAGTAGTTTTAGGTTAATATCAGACAATTTTTTTTTTACTCTGAGGGTGAGGCAATGGAATAAACTAGCCATGGAATTTGTGGATGCCACATTCCTGGAAGTGTTCAAGGCCAGATGGGATGGGGCTCTGAGAAAGCTGGTCTAGTAGAAGATGTCCCTGCCCACAGCAGGGACATTGGAGCTAGATCATCTTTGAGGTGCCCTTCCAATCCAAACCCTTCTATGATTCTATGAAGTGCAATTGTTGTTTGATATTTTGCAATATCCAGTATGAAACTGACCTATATATATTAACACAACCCAAGATAATTCCAATATCCTGTTTCATGGTAGTATTCCTTCTCTGCTTAATTCTACCACAACTGTAAAAATGTAGGGAAAAGCACGTTGGAAATAGTTGGGCTAGATTCTACATGTGATTTAATGGGGTTTTTTTGCTAATTCCTCATGTTTGGACAAGAAAAATACATCAGATCTTGGCACAGCTTATCTTTATTTTAATTAGCACTGTCTTCCAATCAAATGGCAAGGAAGTCCTGACCTACATGTGGAATGACAGGATGAAATATGAAATCAGATATTATCTTCTGGAGGTAGACAGTTATACAAGCATAAAATAAAATCACTTAAAAATCTACCTTTACAATATACTAATTCAAATATTTCTTTCCCCAAGCTTGCTTTAGTTTGTTTCTGCTAAAAGTTAGATTCCTTTTGAAAGAGAATGTAGGACACCAAATTAGTAATGTAATAGTTGCTAATATGTAATTCCTTTAAACACATGTAAATGTCATTTTTGCAGGAATAAGAATGAGTGTGGGTTTGTACACAGGACAATTGCCACAATAAAGACAAATTTAGATGCATTTGAAGCCTTCAGAGAAACAAAAGAGCATAATTTTGTAGTTCTTAAAGATAAGCCAAACATTCAGTTAAACTTTATCAGAATTCAGATAAATGAAAAAACAGAGCCCCTTAATATTTCAATTGAGTTGTTAACAAAGTACTTAATAAAAATACCTGATTTGTTTTACCATATTGCTTGGACAGAAATAACACTGTATCTCTTGCCCATTTGTACGCTGTAGTGATGCAGGTAACAGGTAATTGTGGTCTGTTATTACTACCAGGAAATGTCAAGAACCTTTTCCTGATTTTTACCTCCTTAGCAGACCCATTTTGGACTTTAAAAGCTCACACTGATGGCGGTTTTAGAAGTTCAGAAATGGTTTTAGAAGTTCATTTTACTATGATACTTTAAAGGACTGCTCTGTTTTAGAAATATCAGTCCTCCAGTGGCTGTTGTATTTTTTGCCACAAAATCAGCAATGTACAAAGAAGGCACTTATAACCATATGTTTAAACTTATAATATGCATTATTATCTGCATGTTAGCACTGAAATATTACTTTGTTGGAATTAATTAAGTTGGACCACATATGCAGAAAAATTTTAAAATTTTTATCTGATTTGACAGTTGGAATGGATTAATTCCTATGACCAGAAAAACAGGTTTGAAAATTAACTGTTCTCTAACTGCAAAATCTGACTAAACTACATTTAGTTTCTAAGAGATACCAATATTTGCAGCAAGTTTTCAAAAATGTAAACGCATCAAGTGTCATTTATTGATTTTGGAAGTATATAATTTTAATTTTCATACTAAAATATATTTTAAAAGTCACTTATTCAATATCAGCATACAACAGAATCAGCAAGGTATACTTAAATTTAATATCTTTGAAAAATAAATGTATTCAAAATAATTTTGAAAAATAAATAATGCTTCCTTGGCTGCTGGATATTCATACTTGCATTTTTGATTAAGAGAGATTTTACCTTCCTAATAAAGTATTTAAATAATTACAAAAATTTGAGTCTCACAGAGGTGTATACAACCAAGAATTGTCATAGAGAGACATTAAAGGTTAGAGATAATTTAACTTATTCAAGGAGACCGGTAAAGAAGGAATAACATTTATAATCCTGAATTTACATGACTTTAAAACATAAATTTCAAAATATTTAAAAATAAAACAAATGTCTTGTTTGCTTTAGAGGTTTATGATATCACTGTTTTTAATACAAAATTATTTTGTCTATGAAAAATGTTTAGGAAAGTGGCAAAACAAGTTAATACTTTATGGTATTTTGTATACTTTGTGAATTAAAAAAATGATGCTTTGAGAATTAAAAAAATGATACTTTGAAGTGTCACGGAAGTCATGTAGTCTAGTTCCACTCGTGTTCCAGAGGGTAGTCTAACATTAAGAAAGCCCACAAATTCAGTTCAGAATACTTTAACCTCTTAGAATGCCTAAACTTAAGCTCTTAGCTTGCACCCAAAAAATTATTTAAAAGGCAAAGATTTAATCAAATGACATAACTCATTTAGAGTTACTCAAACTAGATGTGGTACATTTTTTATTACTGAAACATATAATTTTTCCCCATAATGACGTTTTCTATTCTATATGCTTTATAAATAGAACACTGTAACACAGAGAAGTGATGGAAACTTTGGTTGTTATTAAATGTGTCGTACATTATATTTATTAAAACCATGAGCTTTTTCAAGTAGTGGGATCAAATTTAAAAATACACTACCTGACACAATATACTAAGAAACGCTTATAGATTACAGACAGATTACAGCTTGATTACTACTGCACACCTATTGGAAATATAGCAAACAAAAAAATTATTCTTTGTGGTTTTTTTAAATAGAAACTTAAATAGGTAAGACATAGTGAAACACAGGCTGAATTAGGCGTTTTTTAAATATTTCAAGCAGATAAAAAATGGCTCTTCAGTCATAAAAATTAAAAGAAGAAAGAACTATGGCTACCATGCAAAGAGGATAGACATAGGACAAAATAAAAAATAGAGACACTGTCATTGTATTGACCAAATTATACAAATTTCACCAGATGCAGGATGTTCAAAATAATAAAATATTAATTTCTGGTTTTGTGTTCCTGATTCCCCAAAATCTCTTCCTATACTGAGCACAACACATTTTTAGGTGAATTTCCTCTGTACTGCAGATCACACAAACACCTTCTACAGAGCCTGACTCACACAGTCTGACTGTCTGAATACTAGTCCTTTCAGAATATAACCCCATTTACTCTGAAAGCCCATATAAGAGAAAACCTGCAATGAATTGTCTGGTGGGTCAACAAGAGGAAAGTTGGCAGCATTATAAACTTCTTGTTCAACATTTTAAATCAGCAGTCAAGCAGAACGCTTGAGAAGAAATACAATACTGTTGAAAGAATATTGCATGAGTCAGAAAAGGACACTTTTCTGTTTTCCTTTTCTATGACTTTCAGCCTCAAAGAATGCAGATCAGTGCTGATACCTTTGATAGAGGTATAAACTTTGAGTACTTCTAGCTGTCTAATGAGGCATTTCCATTCAATATTGTCATAAATAGGAAAAAAAAAAGACAGACACCAGTGCATAAACTTGACCATTCCAAGCTGTGAAAACATGATTCTGCTGCATCCTACTGCTTCAGTATTTTTCAACCTGTGTGATTCCCAAGTGTCCTTCAGTCAAACTGAAATCACAGTTCAAAAGAATGCACTTGAAATCTGTTCTTATTCATCAACGCTGATGTTTCTCTAAGTGCACTTAGGTGACACATTAATCAAATCCAGAGGAAAAGACAAAGCACTGAGAACTGCTAGAGATGAACTGGAATTATTTAGTATGCAAACTATACAGTGAAAAGTTCTAATTATAGAAACAATACGAATCAAAACTTTTATTCATTAAGAGCTCATAAATGATTCTCCTTAATGTGTCTAGAACCAGACAGGCAAAATCCTAAACAAGCACACATGCAAAATCACATTTGTAGGCTAAGAGTAGAATTCGACTAAGACATTTAACCTAATGAGCAAGCTGACTTTGAACAAGACAAGGATGTAAATTAAGCTGGTAATTTATGTCTCAACACAAAAATTCCCTCTATCTCCTGCTCTGAAATACCACTCATAAATTGTGTTAAAACCAGAAGAAATTTTTTTAACAAAGGATGGAAGTTTTTAGCAAAACCTTTTCTTTCTGTATGTGTGTATGATTCGTTATAAAAGCATTGTATTCATGGCTTAGCTTTTCATCTATTTTTGCATTTTGCAGACTGCCCATGAATTTTAACACTTTAAATTGATTTCTCAGCCAGTTGACGTTTAAAAGTTTAAAAGCTGCAAAATTTATATTAAAAAACTTAATCTTCTCTGGTTAGAAACTGGTGAACCTCAAACATGTAAAGCACTACAATAAATACAGCGTGGAAGACCCGAGGCAATAGCCTCACTATGACTAAAAATTATTTAAGGCATTGTCTATGTAAGATTGTATTTCCAACTCTGCCAAATCTCCAGGATTTTACGTGGAATTTTTCACAGTAGCTATGTTCTTCAGTACACACTTTTATTTGTGTCTTTGGGATTTAGTATTATGCTAGGGTGAGGAAAATATTTGTTGTCTTCTCTAAACAGTCCTTGAAATTTTACTCAAAATATCGTAGATCTGCTTTGAATAAAGGAAGCAATGTTAAATCATTCAAGAAATTTCACTCTAGACACAGAAGTGTCATCTTGCCACACTATTAAAAAATATCTTGATATTTTTTACGTATTTACCAGATAGTTCAACTAAGCTCGTTTTAACTTCCCAAAGAATGAAGCAGAATGAACAATTTTAACCAAAGTTAAAATCTCTCTGTGTCTCCTTGAAAGCAATCAAGCTACACCTTCAAAAAAATCCAGATGTCATTACTGTTACAAGGTAAATTAGCAGGAACAGTTTGCAATGCAATATTATATTCATAAGCCAGGAATATAATGATAAATGTCTCTCTGTCTCAGACAGACAAATGTGCTTTGACGTTATATATATACTTTAAATATACTTTGGACATTTGAAAGTGTCCACAAAGATCTGTCTGCCAAAAAAAAGGACAACTCTTTGTAGTAGAAGCAAAAAAAAAAAAAAAAAAAAAAAAAAAAAACAACCAAAAAAACCAACTAATTAAATTATACACACTAACTGGAAACTATCTCTTTGATAGCACTTAAAATGTAGGTAAGCCATTCACGAACAATACATTTATCACACAAGTGAGTTGTCCATGGTCATGTTGATTTTGACATACTGGTTTTTGTAATTTCTACAGTTTTACCACTGCAATGTGCTATAGTTGAACAAAATATGTAACTGTGTGCATTTTAAAACAGCATTTCATTAGTTAGACTTCTAACTCCAATGCAGATTCACAGACATCAGAAAAATTGGTTAGGTTGTTCTTACAAATATAATGTAAATGAATTCGCCAAACATTACTTTTATTTCTTCTTTTTTGATTCCCAATGCGCTCTTACTGAAAATTCTCTGAATTCCTCATACCTACTTTCTAGAAATAATCCTCTATTTGTCCTTTCTGTACTTTTGATAATGTGATAGTTTCTTTTAGCCAAAAAGGAAGTTAACTTGTTTTTTAGATGGGTATCCTACTTCCAACCTGAAGAAACTGCAAAACTATCTATTTGTTTCTACAGTCTCAATCCCATCATAGACTGTAAATTCAGTGCCATTTTGTATATTTTGTTGTTGTAGACTCAAAGAAGCACTTTAGACATTTGTCAATGATTACAATTTCAGTCACAACTTTAAAAGTTCACCAGATACTTTGAATTCTAACATTGTATTAGATATTAAGGCATGATATAAAATATGAAACTAATATCTTTGGCTTGCTTGGCAAATTCATGCAGAGGTTTATCTTCGCAAGCTTTGTCCCATTTACTCTCTGTATAAAAATGTATGCTGTATTTCTAGCAGTGCCACTGTGTCTGCTGAAGACCTTGGTTACTTTTTGATTTTTTTACACTGCTAAACACGTAGGTTGTTCTTATTATCATATGTCTCCAAAAATAAATTACATCTGCCAAATCCATCTCCAAGCTTTGCAGTGACATTATGACAAGCACTGCCATTAGAACATCTTGTCATAAAGCTCTGCTCACTGAATGGTAATTTGTACTGGAATAACCCTGTGTGTCACAGATCGCTTCTGAGTGAGTGAGCAGTGAAAATGGAGTTGCATTTAATGGAGCAAGATGTTACACTCCATATTTTCCACTCCTTACAGGTTCCTCTTTCTACTCTACCCTTCTTCTAAATATGCACATCTAGATTAAACCAATGGCTCCCAATTAAAAAAACCAGACATTTCCAGAAATGTTGTTTCAAGGGAATCCTAACAGTATGTAAGTATAACAATTCAAGGCTTTAGATATTACTATCTCATAATCACAGAAAAAAAAAAAAAAAAAAGGTTGTTTTGAGTTACTATGTGGGATTTAAGGATACAAGACAAGTTATATGGTTATCTTTCAAATTTTCCCAAGTGACCATGTATGTATCCATGGCAATGGTTTTAAAGCTCTAGTACAGAAATGCAGAGATCAGTCTCTTATACAATTTTAGTGACAGTGGAACACATAGGCCAGGAGTCTCCTCACTGGACTAACAATTCCAAGCAGGTCTTCAGGTCTTTCATAGGGACATCCCATTCAACATTTCTTTAACTTTTGCGTCAGTTGTGCCAAAAAAAAAAAAATTAAAAACACAGACAATTTCTCCTGGTTTTTGACCACCCACCAGAAATGTGATCAGTCTAGCTCAAAAAAATTATTTCTTTTCATCTATATGTGTACTTTGCATAAAATTTGAAAGTCAGAGTGTTATTAATAATGGTTACCCTTCAAGCATTTCTTTATTGTGTCTTACATTATTCACTACACCAAAAACAGGTTAAGACAAAAGAAAAAGACATATTCTGAGGCTAATTATGTTATTTCTGGCTTGACATCACTCTGCAGTAAGGCTCTGAAGGGGAAGACTCAAAGTATATTTGGGCCCTTTCTACATCAAACCTTGAAATCAAAATATAAGGCCTATATACCCTTTTAATGAAAACATATTAGGGACGGCTGAAAGTATTGTCTCTAGTTTCTAAGCACTTTTGCTTTGATGTTTTTACACAGATAGGATTATGTTATATATTGAAAATCCTCCAGTAATTCCTTCCAGCAGAAGGAAGAGTTTGGTTAAGATTTCAGCCGCAATTTATAGTAAAATTTATCTCAGAAATATATTTCTTCTTGCTTAATTTCACCCATTGTATAAATTCTTAACAAGAAACCAAGTTATTGCTGATTCTTTGCAAATTTCAAAATTCTATTCAGTAAGGAAAGGTTTTAACTGCCCATTTTAACTAGGTAAATACTGTGACAAACCACTCTTTCAGCAGACTTAATTCAATATTTTGTCAAACGTTCCATTCATCCTTCCAACACTCTTTCTTTAACACCTATGGTGTACAGTTCTTGCTGTATATCTTCATTAAAGATTATTTAAAATCAAGATACAGAAAAGTCTAAGAAAATTAGCCCACATTGATGGACATAAATATTCACACACTTCCAGCCGGGCAGAGTCAACCTGTGCTGCTCAAAAGCTGTGCAGCTTCAGCAACACTGTCCTTGAGCTAATGGTACACTGCCTCTCAGCAGGAGAATGACAGTCTATCTTGAAGGTGGAGAATAAATGAAAAATATGTTGTTTTGCCTAAAAAAGCAAACAGTGAGAAAAAATATGACTGCTATCTCAAAGCACACTTAAGCTGAAAAGAACAGCTGGCAAAAGAACAAATGAGTAGCAACTTACCATGAATGTGTTCAAGATGCAAAACAGAAGATTTCTATCCAGTAGAACACAAAGGCTTCTATTTGCTTTCCAGCAGTGTTTTCCATGCAGTATTTCTAGTTTTATCATGGCAGTTCATAATATATGAAGGATCCCATAAATTAGATACACATTGTAGTAGTGGTTGGATTGGATGGCTCTTGTAGTTCTTCGGTTGGCAGATGTATAAAAAATACTGAATTATCCCATATTCTTACATTCCATCTTGTTACTAGCATATCTACCTATTTTCACATAATGGATCTGACTCTGAACACAGACTGGAAGCCAAAGAGATATTTAAAGTAACATAGTTTAACTGCAGTCTGCATCCTCCTCCTACAGAAATGGCTGTCCAAGCTTTTTAAGTCTTAATTAATTCAGATTACCTAGGCAGCTTGAAAAATACTTTACCTGTTTTTAACTAAAAAGAGTACCATGCAATCAAGCTAACTGTACTTCTGAAGTATATGTCACTTCCACACTGTGATGTGCCGATTGGACAGGTTCAATTGCACTCTTATTTAAAGTGAATATGAGAAAATGATGCATCATCAAACTTTTGACTTCAAAACCAATGCACCATTTAAAAAATTAATTACTTCCAAAGAAACTGTGTCATTTGCCATAAAACACTCCTAAAAATTTTGGCACCAATAGATTTATTCTATAAATTAATAGATGCTACTGGAGAATGCAAATTGCCATTATTATTATTATATTTAGACTAAATTAACTAAATGGAAGTATCTGCAAAGGAAAACTTCAGTCAAAGGAGATGATTCCCAGAGGACTTTTAACTTTTTTTTTTTGTTTTATGGCCTGGAAAAGCAGAAAGGGAAAGGAGGCTCTTCCAAAGAAAGATTCAGGTCTACCTTAGGTGTTCTGAAATGTCCTTTGAAGATCTGTCTGACACTTGAAACACTGATGGATCATTAGACGTGAATACAATAACTTTAATATTCCACGAATATCAAATCAAAGCTGTTTCCACAGTCTTAGTCCAGTTCTGCTCTTTTGGTCATGTTTTCACTCATCTGCTGCTGTGTCTAGAATATTCTGGTTTTCCATGTAACTCAGGTACTATTCTTGTAAAAGTATTGCACAGTTCTGTCGGGATTTAACCTCAGATGACAACTAGGCTCCAGCCATCCACTCACTCATTTACTCCCAGTGGGATGAGGGAGTGAACTGGAAGAGTAAAATCCTGAAAACTCCTGGGTTGAGATAAAGACAGTTTAATAGGTAAAGAAGAAACTAGACATACAAACTATGCAAAAGAGGGAATTCATTCACTGCTCCTCATCGGCAGGGGTTTAGTAATCTCCAGGAAAGCAGGGCTCCATCATGTGTAACAGTGAAAAATAAATTCCATCTCTCCTTCCTGTACCCCATACCTTGAGGTAGGATGTTTCCAGAAAACAGGACCTGAAATGTGACAAGGAGATAGTAAGGACACCATCTTTCTTTGATTTCCTAAATACCTGCTGATACCTCTTTGGCTCAGGGAATACTAGAAATTGTAAAGAAGTGTGTTGTATAAGCATTGCTTTTAAAATATACAAATACAGGGCTATTATTTACTCCCACAACAATACCCAAAAACATAGTAAATATATATAGCTGATATAATTTACAGTAACTTATTCATTTACTGCTTTAGAGGGGCTTTAGTTAATTTCTTTAGTTTTTTATAAATACCTGATAATGTGTCGTGAGAGACTGGACTACTAATGATTAATGGCTCATAACATTTGCCTGTTTGTGGAGATGGCAGTGTGTTTTAATGAGGCCAGGTTTGTATCCCTTGAGAGGTGAGGTCTTGGGTGTACAGCGGCTGGACTTTTTCTTTCTTTCTTTCTTTCTTTCTTTCTTTCTTTCTTTCTTTCTTTCTTTCTTTCTCTCTTTCTTTCTTTCTTTCTTTCTTTCTTTCTCTCTTTCTTTCTCTCTTTCTCTCTTTCTCTCTTTCTCTCTTTCTTTCCCCTTATGCATTGTCTTAAATAATATTTTTATGCTTCCATATTGCTATATTTCTATAGATAATAACAATTAAAATGGCTACATACTTGCATTCAATTGAAAGCAATATGTTCTAGAATAAACCATATATATATTTTTACAAACACCAGTCATTCAGCGTCATTTCACTCTAGTCAGCCCCAAGGGATATATTAACAAAACCTGGGTTACCCTCACCTTTGGGGGGGGGGGGGGGGAAGGGGGGGGACAATNGGGGGGGTAATGGGGGTAACATATGTTAAAAAGTATTTCATTAAATACCAAACAGCTGGGAAAAAAATCCAGATGTTCCTCTAAAGGTAACAGAAAGAAAAGTGCTTTCCTCTTCGGATGTAAAATGAGTTATGCAGAATAGCAGGTCTGAACACAAGTAGTAACCCTTATAAATTTTAAAATCTTAGATTTAATCTAAACCCAGTCAGACTACCAGATGGCTCTTTGCTTAGAAAACAAGGATTTTTTGCTAGCATTCCGCAAGTACTTACATCTCTGGAGAAAGCCTTAACATTTATTTCTCTAAAATTTCTAATGTTGTTTTGCATTTAACTTTGCAATTGCAGATAACCTTCTAAAATATTTCTGTAGTATTTTGTAGCACATTTCTTATAAATTCAAAATTATTTATTTGTGTGCATATAAATATTTTTTACTTTCTTCTTTGCCTTGTTCTAAATAATTTCATTTAGAAAAAGAAACCTATTCAAATATTTTAGAATAACAACTAGCATTATGCCTTGGTAAATTTAAATAAGATAGAAAATATCCCTAGACATGCTCAGAGATCTGAAAAAATGTTTTTAATCACAATTTTGCCTCAAATTGGAATGTACATCCCTCATTATTTTGCTTTTTCTCATTAGTTCTCAGGTGTGATACAAGCACCTACCTGAAGGATATTCAAGAGCATGAATAAATTTTCCATGGGTAACAGATATGAAAAAACCAGACTATGAAAGGAAACAGACTACTTTTTAGTGCAATGAGAAAACAAAGATTGTATGAATCCATGTGTGACAATATCTAAATCTTATTTGTGGATCAAATTCATTATTCTTTCTAAAAGAAATAAAAATTCCTCTTTTGGTTCCTATGCTTCATCCTGTTTTCAGAGCAAACTGTCAGCTATAAGGTACAGTCATAGCAACAGACATCTTAGGCTTCCATTACCAAGGATGGAATAATCATGGTACACCTGGAAAAGATCTCTCCTCTGAGATACATACAAGTCTTTATTATTTATGTTCGAATCACAATGTACTTCCCAAATAGGCCAAATTGAGGAGATTTTTCACAGTTTCAGTAAAAAACTTCTAGATGGAAAAGTAATGTCTTATATCTATTTTGTGTTTCTTACCAAAATAGTGTTGTACTTTCCTTAAGATTATCCTGATAAATCAGTCAGCTGAACATAAAAAAACTTGTCCTCCAGATTATTATTAGTGATATACTTGGAATGTAATATTTTATCTCAAATTGTCAGAGTTAAAGATATTTATAACCTTAACCTTGTAATTAAAAGTATACAGAAGTATTCATAAAATTATCACTGGAACATCCACGTAATTTTTTTATTTTATAAAGGACTTCAGTAGCAAAAAATGTTTTTTTACATAGAAAAGAGGTAAAACAAGCAAAACTGCTTTGAGGAAGTGCAAGACACATAGATCTGGCTTCTAAATTACGCTGTAAAGTATTTTTAAAATTTTGCAGGGCAAAAACCATATTATTTTCTTTTGTGATATTTTCTGACTATAACTACAATTTATCTATATGAATAAATGCTTGGTGTATAAAATAGTAATTCAGTGGCTATACAGTCTCTAAGAAGAACTTTAAATTAGTTTTCAAGCTATACATCAGTTTATTGCTTCAAGAGCATTTGAAGTATTGAATTTAAATTTTTGGGTTTTTTCCCAAAATAACACTAAGCTGTCATATAAACCTGTGTTGCATGATATAATATGGTAAAAGTTAAATATTACCATTGTGAGCTTATATGAAACTTCGGTTGCATTCAAAGTATAAATATGTAAAATGTTGACTGCATTTCAACTACCATTTAGACTTTTTCTCTCTTCTTCAGAACAGTATACCTGAAAACTGTCTTACTTGGATTAACTTTGAACATTTTAAAATGTAACCTAAACCAGATGGCTGTGAAAATGACTGAAAACCAATAGAAATATGTGAATTGCAAGTTTCACCAATAGACTGTATCAATCACAATGACATTGCTGATTACTCACTTTAACAATGTCCATTTGGCACTATTTCCAAACAGATTTGATTTAGAACATCACTACATTAGACACTACATACACATATTGAGACAGGAGGTGAGACTGAGCCCATCCGGTGTTCTTCCCTCTCCTGCCAAAAAGCAGTCAGAAAAATCTCCCTTTTAGTCTTCTGATTTGGAGCAACATGGCTCGAGTTTTGTTTTCCTTCCCAGAATTCTTGCAGACAGATCTCTTTCTGCAGATTCAATCTATTTCAGCTACTGAGTTTTGGGTTTCAGGAAAAAAATTAACTAAAATTGGCTTAGACCAGCATGACAGCATCTTGGCCAAAAGAATGGTTGCTGGTTTTGGCTTTTGTTGTAGCACAGCTTCACAGAAATGGAAGTTGATAAATTATCAACACTAGGAGTTTGACAGAAATTGATAGTATTTTAGAAACCTTGACAGAGAATGCTGAGGCCACTTTTCTGCAAGCCTACAGGTTAGTGATAGAAAGAGAAATTAGACAGTTTAGGTCAATTAATAAAACAATTTTAATTCACAATAATAATATGGTATGCATATATTAAATTTATCACAAATTAACATCTTAACATATTAACTAGAACAATTAGGACATTTTGGAAATATGTCATTAAATATGTTAAAAAAATGTGCAAATAAAATGACAAATATACATTTAAAGTGGTAGTTCACTCAAACATTTTCAAGGCTGCTGATCCTAGCCCTCGTAATATGGTATTCCTGCCAGGACATAATAAGATGAACAAGGTGATAAACTGATTTGAGTTTAGCAATCCAGTCTCTACACAAAAGCTACATGATTTCTGCTTGAGTGATCTCCTGACACTAACTAAAGATAACATGAGTTAATTAGGCTCTATGCTGTCTTCCTTAGTGAGACGAACAATCCCATAGGCAGGAATTCCAAATTTTAACACTCAAAATCAGTGATTTTTATAAGCATAAAATTACAATATTTGCTGAATCCTATGTGGATGCAGCCAATTCTAACATTCCTGCATATTCTCTGTGTATAGCTGTGCTTGTCTGTATTATCATCGAAACTCACTCTGTTGTCTTCTCTGAGCTGCTGCTGAAGTCTTCAAAAGAATTTTACTCTTAGACTCTGTCAGTCTCACGTAAATTTCATTGACTGTTCTGAAATGTACTCCACTGTTTCCTGCCAAAATATATAAAAAAATTCTGCTCAATAGTAATCAAGCTACTCACCAATTCAATAAGAAGTGTGAAGTCACTAGTGGCAATATCTGGCAGAATTGTCTCCACTTGTATATGAACTACCAAGAGACATTTCTAGGAAATCTGAAGGAACAAAAATAACTACTGAACTGGGTGTCTGTCCTGTATGCTCTGAAGGCTTTGAGTGAAAGAGAAAGTACAATGTATACTGAGTGGGTATGTTCTTGTCCACAAATATCTAAACTGATTGTCACTGAATCATATATATGACAAAAAGATGCATGTTTCTCCATTTTTGTAAGCTAGAATCTGAGTGGTATGTGTTGAGACGACAAGGCACATTATTTTCTCATCTTGCCAGAGAAGAGAAACAAATAAATGTCAGGTGCAAAATCAATATAAATAATATGTCACCCATACTTTAAACATCAAGATGTGGAATTCCACAGAGCTGTGAGATACGAGATATTAATAAGCTATGGAGGCCAAATCTGCTTTTAATCAGCATTATATTTGAGATAATTAACTTCTAAAATACTTGGTAAACTGGTGCTTCAATTTTTTAAATGTATTGCTTCTTTTGAATAAGCCAAAAAGTGATTTTTTTTAATATGCAAGGAAATAAAAAAAGAAGATCACGGGTCTTACAGCTGATGCAAGCCTGGGCCTTGGGAAATTTTCATTATTTTTCTTTTTATAAAGTGTCCTGCATAGTCAGGCAACAAAACTAAATTTGAGTCAGGATCAGAGAGATAGTTGATTTATTGGTTGTTCTGACTGACAACATAATTCTAATTCCCTTACTAAGAGATGTTTTTTTTATTTTTTTAATTTAAGGGCAGAATAGCCACCAATAAGTGACAGAAGGTTTACTAATAAAATGTGTTCTGTCACCAGTGTCAGTAACTATACATTATAATCTCTGAGATGTGTGATCATTTTGACTGTCTTTAAATTAATGATATGCTGTTTGTCAGATTGATGGACCCTCAATTAGCATAAAAAAGTGCTGAATTTTGCTTCTCTTAGGTGAACTTAGGATATCATAACGAAGAAGAAAATTTGGCATTATTAACGTCATACAAGTGCAAAATCTGGTTTCTTCAGATTCTCAGAGTTAATGTAGGATTTATATCTCCTTCATGGCAGAAAATGAATGTTCAAATTGAGTTTCTGCTCACGTAAATCTTGTTGTAGACACATATGAATAAAAGGGAAAATCCCATATGGAAGTGCACAGATATACATAAAACTTGGCTCCTCAATTCAAGAAGATCTTCCATTTGACCTAATTGTATAAACAGTATCTGCATATGGACTGAAAACGCCAAATTTGGGTTTCTAGGCTAAATTAGAGGAGTTAAGATGTTCATTAAAAAAGTGTAAAGACTGCGAGGCATTAGGGAAACAATTCAAGTAATTTGATCATCTTTTGGATTAGTTCTCTTTTGAAAATATTTGCCAGATGTGGATGCTATTGCCTAGTACATGGATAACTTCTTGCTGCAAGATATTTATGCACAGAATCCTCCACAGAGAAGTTCCCCAACTCCCACCATCACCCCCAAATGGATTCATCAAATGAGCAACCTAGGTTTTTTTGAGTGGGACTTTTGTTGGTGGAAAGCAGGTTGAAAGGTTTCAGTCTTTCTCTGGTAGAAGCTACTGAGGAATCAGAGGGTTTAGGATTGTGTTCCAGCCTGTCTGTAGAGTTTTTGCTCAAATAAAAACATTCCTTCACTGACTTGTTTAAAAGTGAAGATTCTTTTATATTGAGTAGCAAAGATACTTATAACTCAAAAAAATATGGGACATTCCAATGATGGTATTAATGGGAGTTACATGCTGGTATTGCAACGCAGCATAGCTGAACTCTCCAAGGAGATAAGAACATTTTTCATCATGTGGGCAAGAATCACCCCAATGACTGCTACCTTCATTACAGGGTTTACAGCTGAGGTTTTTTTCTATTTACAATTAGACCTCTACAATTAATCAGCTGAAGGGTGTGCTACAATTTGTACGCACTTGTCATTCTGACAGACCTTCCTCCTCTTTCTTGTCCAAGCAGAACAAAAATTGAATATCTGCTCTGCAGAGATAACCAGTTATTGCAGGCAGATACTCCATAACAATCCTTTTATTATAGAAAAAAATTACTTCTTATTGATATGGCAAAGTTTAGGGTGAAAAACTGTGAGCAGAATGTAGAGAAATATGCCACCTGTCACATAAGAGAACACATATATGTATGTCGATATATAAACGTTTTCTGACATTTAGATTGTAACAAAGACCTGTTTCTTAGATTTCTTAAAAGACCTACAAACAAGTAAAAAAGTGCCCCCCACACACAATCAAAAATATAATTTGCTGCAACAGCTCTTGTGGAAGGACTACTGAGATGGGATGCACCACTCCTGCTGAGACTAGAATAAAAATAAGTCAAGTGTATTTGGGCTGATAAATGCATCTTTTTTCCAAACATGCACTTCTCTCTAAAAACCTAGCTTGAAATTATTTGTATTAACTCAAGCAGTTAATTCATACCTAAATATATTTATGAGTTTATTACACAATTTTCTGTGTTTACTACAGCATTAACATCTTATCACTGTTTAGGAGATCATTTGCAAATTTAATGAAGATGATTGCTGCATGTAAGGGATGCTGAACAGCAGTTATCTTTTAGAAGAGAAGTATATATTTACTTTATAAGGAAAGGCAGCTATAAAACACACCTATCTCATTCTAGTTTTCATTTTCTTTGAAAATTGCTCCATGTATTCAAAGAAAAGCAAGCTGGTTTAGGTGATGGAAAATAGAGGGGAAAAAATTAGTAACCAAGCAAAAAAATTCTTTTTCATCATGCATAAGCAATCTGTAGAAATAAAAAAGTTATAGATAGTCTGAACATATTTTATGGATGTAAATTCTCATGTGTGAAAGCTGCAACATGCAAAATTTTATCTTCAAATACAAACTACAGCAGAGCCAAGTGCCACATTATCTGCAAACAGAATTACAAGGACCATTAAATCATTAAACCATTAAAGTCATGATAAAGCATTAAACCATTAAAGTCATGATAAAGCAGAGACTACAAAAAAGTTAATAGAAGTTCATTTTCTTGAGGATCATGAGGCAAACCCTCAGGTCCAGTTTCTGGCTTTTAACTTAGAAAGGAGAAGGATTTCCTGTTCAGCCAATGTGCCTACTGCAGTTTACAATGCCCCAGAGGGAGCTTATGGGGACAGGTAGCAGGCAGTCATTACAAAGATTAATGGAGCTAGCACCACCTTTTCTGCACTCTGATAGGGAAGGTGCCTTTACCCAACTTTTCTCTCCTCTTTCAAATAATAAAGTTTTGTTTTGCCCTCCATTCAGGTCAGCCATTAAGCCTCAGACTGGGGCACCAAATCTGTAAGGATCTGCAGGACCCCAGAGGATAGAATATTTCACAAATTGGTATGAGCATATTGGAGGTCATTACTTCCATCTCTGATTTAGAAGATTCCTTTAGGCCTTTTACTAAATCCTTTGGTCTTCCTGTACTCATCTCTCTCCAGTTCTATTGTGTTTCAGTAAGAAAAATCCAAGCAAAACTCTCTCTATATAATGTGTTCTCAGATTCTTTCAAAGTACTGAAAATCTTTGCTAACAATCTGAAGAGTAGTTGCGTATACTTGCTATACTAATACTTTTAAGTAGACCACAGAGACTGCTCCTTTTTGGAGAGGCTGCAGATAACAAATTTGAGCATCAACTGCTAGTTTTTCACAAAGGCCAAGTGTTCCCTCACAGTTCGGAATCCCTTGATCTCACTTATAAATTTGCTACAGCTGCTGTGCTGTAATTTCCCACGCATCTGTGAAAACACCAGCAGTATATGAGCAAGAGAGCAATAAGCTTTAGAAAGATTCCCAGTGGGTCCATCAATCTAACTTAGTGGCATTCTACCTCACAAAAGGACATGAAAAAGTAATGTGGAATGCCTTCACTCTATAACCTGAGTGTTTGTGCAATTTAAGAGCAACATGCTAGAGCTCCTTCCTTACTTCAGGAAAGACAGATAATTGTATTTTTTTCCTTCTCATATCATTCTATTTCAATTGATTTCTCTCTAATAGTCACCAAAAATTTACATTTAGGTGAATAGATCCTCTAGTCTCTGCTCAGCTAAAACTTATATCCCCTTTTACAAGGACATTTAAAAGTCCTGTACTGAAATTCAATATAAGATAAATGCATATGTTCAAACATGCATGCTTTAGGTATTTTCTTCCAAATTTAGCAAAATGATTCTGTCCACATTTGGTTTTAGTGAGACTACATATGGAACAATGTACCATTGCCAGCAGATGCAGGTACAGTGTATTTCAGAGCTTCAGTGTCACTCGGCATTAAGCAGTCATTATGTAATACTTTGTATCTAGCAGGTTATTTAATAGGGGCACATTGTTGTGTGTGATGTCTGTTGTATGTGTAAAGATAATCTGCAGGACATATTTCCCTCAAGTTGTATCTGAGAATGCAGTGTGTTATTCTTATTTTTCATTTCTGAAAATAATGAAAATTGTACAAAATAATATTAAAAACTTACACTAATTAATTTTTTAAATAAACTCTAGAGCAAATTTCTTATCTTTGTTTTACAAAAATGAATACTGATTTTTTTTATTTTTTTTCAAAATGCTACAAATGATTGAACAACTTTAGAATTGGACTCTAGTGAGAAACCACTGAGGTACTTCAAGGCATTAATGCCTTTCCGCACACAGACCACTGCAACCCTTGAAATTTTTCTCATTCTTCTCCTATTACTAAAAAAATCTGTTCATTCGTTTGATAGTGAATTTCTTGACTTAACTTCAGGTAACTAATATACTACTTTTACATAAATTCTTCTGGTAGCTTTGAGATCTTACATAATACTAATGTTGAAGAGTAAATTAAAGTGATTCTCTAGTAATTCAGTAATTGGTCTTTGTCGTGGTGGGGCTGTCGGTGGTTCGGGTGCTGTGACCTTCCAGAGAAGCGTCCTTAAAAGGAAGTCCTGGTGGCACAGGCACGTCTGGGCAGCCGCCGAGTGATTGAGCCTTTTGTGAGAGCCACCCTGAGCCAACGCAGAGGCAAGAGGCAGAGTCTTCATATGGGGTTCCACAGGGATCCTTTATTCGGTCTTGCTGCAAAGGGCTCCAGGGACAAAAAGCTCCGGGAAGATCTGAGGGAGCAGGGATTTTATTGGGAAGGCGAAGGGGGTGGGGTAGAACATCAGGGCGAATCAGGTGATGGCTATGGGGCATATCAAAGGAGGAGGACCAATAGGGTACAAAGTATTTACATAGCAACACAAGGCATCCTGGGAGGTACTTTCTGGTCACCCTAACCTCAGAGTGGTTGTCGGAGTGGTCTTCCAGAGGTGAATGGCAACAGCCTCCTCCCCAAGGCAGGGCCATAACAGCAGACCTATCTGACTCCACAGGTCTTTTCTTAACCCTTTTTAGAATTTCATACAGGAAAGTAGTCTGTGGACTCTAACAGTGGTCTACAGTAATCTATCAATTTTGCAGAAACTGAAGGACCCAACAGGGATTAAATTTGCACTTTTTAGAAAGTCTGATATTTGGGAAAGAAGGTTTAGAAAATTGAGGTTCTATTTTAAATTGTAATACTTTTTTTGATCTCTTGATAAGCGATTTGTGAAAAGAAAGAACAAAACTAATTGTTAAAATTGAAAGTTTATGAACTTCATAATCCCTACCACAAGTAAAGAATTAAAATCAGAAGAAAGTATAGTTGTCAGGTTTTATCTCATGATGTTTATGTTAATATACCTTGCATAGAGAATATTTCTAGCAGTCATCTCTCTCCCTGAACTGCTGGTATGACTAAACAGAATTTAATTATGATTGCATCTATCCTGATCTATAAATTTTGGTTAGTAAGAGATGTTTTCTTTTTCTCATGACAAGGAAGAAAAGGGCATTACTCAGGTAAAAAAGGGGGGAAAAGAGTTTTCTGAGATAGCCAGTATGGCTAAAACCAGTCAAATTTAGAGCTTGACAGCTTGTCAAAAACTACATGTATTGCAAGATCGAATGAAAATATCTTAATGTGCTGACACTGCCATCTCAGCAACTAAAAGATCACAGAAATTTGCTCACTTTTATCTTGTTTTCCTGTGTCCATTAGCATTTGTATTCGAACTGTTGAGAGCAGTCAATCATAATTTTCCCAAGGAATTGTATTATAGACAACAGCCAAATACACTGATAACTTTAGTTAACACTGAAGTTAATTTTATTTTACTGAATTTAGAAATGTTGCCACAGTAGATTAGACCATTTATTCATTCAGTCTGGCAGCAACCTTCTAGCAATTGGTAATGCCTGTTGTAAAAGAATGTTCTCATGCTGCAAAAAGTCGAGTGTGGATAACTGCATTCACATGAGAAACAATTTCTTCATTACCAGTACCATGATCACTCTCTATCTAAAAGAAGGAGATTTTAATATCTTTGGCACACACTTGGTTTTCCTTCATCAAGGAAAACTAACTTATAATTAGTGCTTGACCTAACAACCAGCTAACATAAATTTAATTGCTTAGAAGTATGAAAGTAAAAGCTGTGCCAGCAGGAGAAACATATGAACTGGTATCTACCAGGCTTTTACTAACCTCTAACTCAGAAAAAGCAAGTGTGTGAAATTATACCACTTCTATTTGAAAAGACTTGCAAGAAAGAATTCCCTGTGATGATAGAATATATTCCCCTGAGTAAAGAAACTTAATATTTCACTGTTTTGAGGGAAAACTGTGCTCAAGGATAGGCATAAGCTGAAAATCTGACTGCCAGATTTCTTATTGAAAATAGCCAAAACACTAGCTTTTTAAGCAGTGTGGATGCTGCTCCTACTCAAATTCAGGATAAGCAATTACTAGAAAAAAATTTTCTGCCACCAGCTGCTGTTTTAATTTCCATCTCTATCCTTCCCATTGCCTGCTTCTGGGATTCCTGCTTTTCCTTCATAGCAGACATAATGGAACAGCTGGATGACAGTGATGTGAAGAGTTAGACAGAACTATGGGTTGACTCCTTTCTATGTAGTTGATGTCACCTGCAACTTCAAAAGAGATAGAAGTCACCAGGTTCAGAAAAACTGAAAAACAGTCATGCTGTATGACTTTTAATAAGGAACATGGAGTTTAAACTTGCAATAACAACCCCCCCCCCCCATATTATATGGTACTGCTGGAAACTCCAATGGAAGCATAACCCACTGACAATGTTGCAACAAACAATTTGAAAATTAGAAATCCTACAGAGAAAGTAAATTTCATAATCGAGATTTTTCTTACAGTTTTGCAGCCTTGTACTATCTGAACAGGGAAACAATATTTAAAGGAGAAATTCTTTTACAAATCCTATCACTGCATTTATGCTTCTGAGTCAGCACTAAAAACATGTTTAACCTATACAATAAAAATGATACAATGAAAAACATTAAAAACTTTATCACCTATTTTCTGGATAAAATAAACCTGTGCCAAATATCCTAAACTGTGCAAGAAAACCTAAAAATCATTAAAATATAGTATCTTCCTTTATACCAATGAGGGTAGCCCATCTTAGTTAATATATTTCATGTAATGCCAAAAGTATCCTTATAAAAATATTGTCCAAGTTCTAAAATTATTTTATTTCTGAATTTGCATGCAAGCACTAAATTGTCTGTGGCAGTGGATTTGATATAAAATTTGAGAAGATCACATCAAAACCACTGTACTTCTTTAACAGTTCTTGTCAACTTTTTTAAATCACAAAGCTTGTGAAAGTATATATGTGGCTTTCCTAGACAAGTTCATCCTCTTTTTGGATGATTTTTAAGGAAATAAAATGATCTTTTCACTGCATATTTATCAGTATATGCTAAATTTCTCTTTGACGCTCCTCTGTTAATTTTTAATGCTCCTTCTCCTTACTAGAGTACTGCCTCACGTTTCTTATGCATTTAGGAAATTAATCTTTACTGTTCAAATTTTTCACTGAAGTGCTATACTTGATGAATTGTATATAATCTCAGTATTCATTCATTTTAAAAACTTTACTAGTGCAAATGAACTTTTGAACTCAGATGTTGATTGTTTGGGAACTTTTTAGTGATGTTAATTGGCTTTATAAAAAGCTACTAACACTATTTAAACAGGAAAGAATTCCTGCAACAGTCTGACCAACTAGTTTTAAGACAAAAAAGTGTACAAAAAACTAGGATGTCAGACCCCTAGTTTAACAAGCAATGTGTTATCTACTATTTTCTTTCTTTTCTGTTCTTTTTGTAATACTTTTCTGACAGACAGCTTGCTTCTCATTTTCCATGAGTGCTGGCCCACTCAGAATGACACTTTTGGTAAACTGGCAATTTAAACTCTATTATTATTCTGCATTAAACTGCTACAGAATGCCAGTCAGATATTGAGATTTTTTTCCATCCAGCTGTGCTAAACTACAAGTAGATATGAAGTAATTGACCTTATTGTTCACCGAATTGTACAATGCTTTGCTACCTACTGTTTTGTACCACTCACTTCACTTCATGTATCTTTACAAGTCATGACCTCTATGGGGGATATTACTCTCCAACATGGACAAAAAAACACTTTTACAAAACTAAAACATTAACCATAATCAGCACAACACTTAGGCAACAGAAAAGCCAAGCAGACCTTCACTGTTAAGATTATTGGTTCTAAATAAGATTTCTTTTCTAACATGGGAAAAAATGTTAGAATTTTGAAAAATGAGAATTGCTTTTATGACAACAAACACTTGAAAAATCTCCAGCGGATGAGTTAATATTTTTTTTTTTCCCAGAAAGACATGGTAGTTTATTTCGTCATTGGAAAAACTACGCATAATGAATGTACTACACAAAACAATTAAAAAAATTTTAAAAAGAAGCTGTAAAAGCAGTCCAACTGGCTAAACTCTCTAGATTTCATTTAACCTTAGAGAATTGTTAATCCACTTCAATAGTACAGACTGCTAAAAGCAAAAATCCACAGTTTGTGGATAAATAAAATAAAATAAAGCCAGTCACTTACATGTGCACCAACACTGAGTAGTGGGACAATTTTCTCTTTTTCCCGGCTAGTGTTGCCATGTTTGATGCGTCCCAGGACGCAGTTTGCCCTCTGGGCTACCAGAGCTCACTGCTGACTCATGTCAACCAGCAGCCCCAGATCTCCTCCTTCAGGGCCTGATTTTCACCCAGTACACTGTGAAGTCCCTCATCTCACAGCTGGATAACATATCCAGGAGAATTCTGTGAGGGACAGCAACAGAAGCCCTACAGTTCTCAGCTCCCTGGTACAAGAGAGATACGGGCAGATTGCAACAAAGGGCCACAAGGATGATTAAAGGAGCATTTCTCCTGTGGGGGAAAGCAGAGAGCACTGGGACTGTTCAGCCTGGAGAAGAGAAAATTCAGAGGGGTCTTTTTAATGCATGTAAACAGACGAAGGAAGGGGACAAAGAGGACAGAGCCAGGCTCTTCTCAGTGGTTCCCAGAGACAGACCCAAAGGCAATGAGCACAAACTGAAGCGCAGGTTAGCTCTGAACATCAGGAAACACTTTTGTACTGTGAGGATGACTGAGCACTGGCACAAGTCTCCCAGGGAGGTTGCAGATTCTCCCGCCCTGGCGATGGTCCTGGGAAACCAGATCTATGTCGCTCTGCTGGAGTAATTGGGGTGTCCCAGATGACATCCAGAGGACCCTTCCCACCTCAGCCATGCCGTGATAAGCAACGTAGAAACTGTGGCCCACAGAGAGCCCACCCTGAATCAAGTTTTTTATGAAGGACTTTCTCCTTCACGGACCCCACACTGGGACACTTCATGAAGAACTCAGCCCACAGAGGACCCACACTAGAGCAGGGGAAAAGTATGAGGAAGGATTAGCAGAGGTGAACACTTATAGGCCAGCTGCAATCACCATCCACCTCTGGTCTCAACAGCTGCAAGGAGGAGATAGAGGACTGTTTTTTAAATACTTATGAGTTTTTAGAATTTCATTTTGAAAACAAGGATTCAAATAATTTCATCATTGACCCTAAAATTACCTCAGCTGATTAGAGCCTGGTGCTAGGAACACCAGGGTCATGGGTTCAACTCCTGTAGAAGCCATTCACTTAAGAGTTGTACTTGATCATGCTTCTGGGTCTCTTGCAACTCAGAACAATCTGCAATAATATTTTGTTATTAAATAGCATAAGTAAAAAAGAAAAATAACACTAAAAAGACACTGCTATGAAAAGAGGATAAAATTTTTCTTTGTTTTACCAGGACAGTTTTATAGAACTTTAGGGGAAAAAAAAAAAAAACCAAAACAGAAAAAAACACTTTGCATGACAATACTAAGAAAATTATATCATTTTTTAACTTTTATTTTAAAAATCAATTTAGTTCATCATCTCTATAAATTTTTTTAAAGAACAGAGAAAAAATGCTTTTCTTGACGTGAATAAGATTTGTTATTGCTCTTTTCATGTATGGTATAGATAATTCTGTTGCACTGCAGATGCCAGATAAAGTCATCTTAGTCCTTCATGGTCCATGATGTGTTGAAAGACCTTTCTTATATATGGCATGCTAGGCAAATTTGTCATGCTTCATTTAAAGTAACTTGAGGGAAAGTCAAATCACATAAGTAGCTGATTTTTCTTTATCATTTAAATAGGAAAAGTAACTCAAAAAGAATAAAAAGTTTTTTCTACTCTTTATAATCTTTTTAATGATCTTTTAGATTACATAGAGATTTTGAGTTTTAGCATGAAACTGAAATATTGGAAGGAATGAAAAGATAGAAAAAGCAGTTTTTTGGCATGGGGAACTGGTGTTTAAGACTAAATGTGTCACCCTGTCTAGTTTAGATGAGTGCTCATTAAGCTTTCAGGTTTAGAAAAATCCTCCAATCCTTTGGCATTATGGCTTTTTACAAGAAAAAAAATGAAAGAGGATTCTTAAAGTCTCCAAAAAAAACAAAACAAAGCAAAAAGAAAAGCAAGGGGGAAAAAAATCCCAGGAGAAGTAGGTAAGACAGAAGAACTAGCAAAGAAGACCATGTTGGATTTCCTATTAATTACAAGTTTTGTAAGAGAACCAAAGTATTCATGTGTACTTTGAGAAGGATTGCCTGAAGCATATTTCCACTAGAAGGAGGCAAAGGAACCTTTTTCTAATGTTGTAGGTTATTCTGTCTTCATAGATTATCAGATCTCAGTACCCATAAAGCAATTTCCAATGCACAATGTTCCACCTTGCATGGGACTATGAATGAGAAAAAGCAAGGCAGATGATTAAGTAATTCTTATTCCAATTCTCTCTTGCAGGTGTTCTCAAGGAAAAACCACTCGTTTCTCAGTTTATACTTAAATAACATTTCTGTTCAGAAACATTTCATGTCTAGGGATCTGCAATACCCTTTGAAAACAGAAACACACGGTTTGATTTAGTTCTGTGCTCTAGTCTATAATCCTGTGCATCTGAATCACAGAAGCACAGAATATTCTTAGTGGGAAAGGACCTGCAATGATCTTCAAGTCTACCTCCTAAGTGAATGGCCCATACAAGGATCAAATCCACAATACTTTTCTTAGCATAAGAAATAGTTAGCTGGTTTTTGTTCTTATTGAACACTTTAAACACTAATTTAAACTTCTTTATTATTTTTTAACCAGTCAATTATAAAATATAATATTAAAAATACATTTTTTGTGCAAGCACAAAATTTATGAGACACTTTTACAAGTTCATCTGGATTTCTTCCTCACTACAATATAAAATTTAGTGGCTTCATTTTACTTCTCTCCTTGAGAGTCCTGAAGGCTCTTAAACTCTCATTACTAGTAAGAACTTCAGGGCAAACTACAGAGATACAGCTAGTTACTGATCTTCCATAATGTCATTCCACAACTGTTTGGGATATGACATGATTTATAACATCAGCAAATAGCTTTCTGTTATAAACACATTTCTGTTAGTAAATCTGTTCTTTATAATGGGCAAACTGGCACCTGGTCAATCACAAGAATTTAAGAAGTCAAAGACAGATTCAGTTCTAAGATATTGCAATGAACAGTCCTCTTCCTATTTTTAAAGTTCTGTTATAACAAATTCTTGATAAAAGACCACTAATTCATGAAAATCTCTGTCTGTAACATTGAAGTGTCATTAGAAAATTATAGCAAAGAATATATTTATCTAATTACATATTTTCTAAATGAAAGTATGTATAAGTACAATGGGATGTTATATTTTTATGCTAAGAAATATCTTTAAATGAAAGACCACTTTTGAATTGTTAATTATCAGTAGTAGTATAAGTTTAAAAGATCATCACCCACCAGCCTACCAAGAGTTAATAGACAGTTTTATTCCATATCTTAGAAAAGTGATAACATAACAAGAAATAAACAATTGATACAAACTAATACACCCTAATGTTTTACTTACTGAAATAAAACAATAAAAACTTAGGCTTAATTTTTTTTTGGCTTCGTGGTATGCTATTCCTTTTCAAGGAATCACGGACTGTGGTCTCATAGAAGCAAGAAGCCTAGGAAAGGCAGATTATGTTTCTGACCAACCACCAACTCTTTATGCTGCTATCTTTTCTTCTTAATTTAATGGGAGAATAGCTTACCTCAAAGAATGTGTCATGTGCTGCATTTAGAAAATGTTAATGAAATGCTTAGAGTCTCAAAAAAGTTCTATTTAAATTCCAAATATTATGATAAATAGCATTCTTCATTTTATGCAGAGCATTATATTCAAAAACTCATTTCTCCATAGTACACTGGCACATCCAATTTCTAAACTAATAGTATTCTATATGGAATTCATAAGTGTTCCACAGAATAAAACAACACATTTTCCTTTTCCTTTCAAAATATATTACATATTTTTACAATAATTTTGACAGAACTCAGAGGGTTAGAAACATAATGTATTTGACCATCTCCTTCTTATCATTTACCACATGGCAGATTTATATGCTCTGAACAAACAGATCTGATGTTTCCAAAGAGTGCAGACATGAAAACAAATTAGCCTGGAGTAAGTTGCTGCATAGAATAATAATGTGGCTTCAGAATGATCCCAATCTTTTAAACCAAGGCATCAATTAAATAAAAATTAATGGTATCTTAACAAAAGCTGCACTCATTTAAAATGACAGCACTAAAACTGCCTGGTAGTAATATTCACATGATGTGCATCACGTTTATGTATGTGAAGTATATGGCTTCACAGAAGCATCAAGTACTTCCTTATATCATTTGTATGTCATTCATTTTATTTTCAAGGTTTTAAAATCGGTTAGAGCCTTATACTCACAGGAAAAGTATTCAAAATCACTGGTAAGATTACCAGGTTACCACTATTCCTCTGAAAGCTTTGGTAGGATTTTAGTCTGGGTCTCTAAATGATGCTCCAGTGGGAATAAAAGAAGCTAATATACTTTTTAAATTAATTCTCTTGGAGAAAATTTTTGTCTCTCGACTGCCAATTCTGAAAACTTAACTCTAAAAAACCCCTAGCGATAAACCTATCTCTCCGAAAGACTAAGATCTGTTTTCAGTATTTTTTACAGTTAATTTTCTAGGAATTATTACTTATAGGAAACATGTTCTTTTTTCCTTTGTGTCAGTGTAGGCATCTATTTATATACACACATGTTTATTAGGCTTAGTAAAATATTCAGACTGGAAGTCATTGGACAGCAGAGCAAGCACCTTATTCAACAAAAGGACTAAAGATGAGGGCTCATTCCTGTCTTAGTTCTTTTGCACCCAAATCATGGAAATTGGGCTCAAAAATGTGTCTGTGCATGTGCCAAGCTGTACAGGGAACAGGAGATGTAGAAACACACGCACACTCATTTATATTAAAAGTAAGACATTTTCTTCCTTGAATATATATTCCCCTTTCAGCAATTCCTAAACCTGAGTGTTTAGACTACACATGAATTAAAGATTATAATTCCAAGTTGATTTGAAGTAGGAAACACACTGTAACGAAAAATTTATTAATGGGTGATTATGCTCATTCTCAGAAAGTTATCATTGCACTTGCCAAGAATCCTTCCGGAAGATACTAAAGTCATGGTACAGAAAAACAAAACGATGGATAAATCAAGCGGATTCCCACAGTGGGGAATATCTAGCTGGGAACGCACTTTTATCCCCTAGACTACAGTCACATGGATAACAAAAGACCAGTAAATACTTTAAAGGATAATTATGATTTCGAAACAAAACTTACACAATTTTTCTCCTGAAAACCATTCTTGGTCATATTCATTTTTGAGTTCTAAGGCAACAAGGAGTATCTTCTAACGTAGTACTCTTCTGCAAAAGATGGAATACAATTAGATTCCTCTATTTAGTGAGGAATAAGGGAACACTTTTTCACACTTTAAAACATTCTTTCACAGCATTGCAATTGAACAATGAAAATCATGGTTGTTTCCTAGAAGGAAAATACATATAAGGCAGACTAAAGTAAGTTCTGAATTATTCCTGAAGAGCAGGTAACCTTAGCAGCCTAGCGAGAAGGAATACAAAGAAGTGAAATAGAAGTTGAAGTTATCTCACTTCTCATAAATGCCCTGAAACCTTTCTCCTACTCATCTCTTTTACTGCATGAGATTTTGGGTGAGAATTTTTTGAAGAAGCTTAAAGCAGATGGTGTTGTTTTCCCAGCAAAAGTATGTCATCCTGCTTCACTAAATACTATCTTGCATTCTCAACCTCTTGTATTATCCAATGAACTAACCAGAATGACTTCCATTGAGTCAGCCTGGACGTTACTCCTTTTGCATTTGCCTGCAGAATATGTAGAAAGGCAAGGTTTGTAAAAGGCTTTATTTCATCCGTAGTAATTATACATATTTATTATAACCTTGCAGCCCCATAATACACTATTGACACTGTTAATAAAGAGATTGCATGTTTTATACCCTCAGCATTGATGTCTGACAGACTTTTTCTCTCTAAACTTTAGCTGAACTTCCTGATTTAACAGGTTGGATTTTAGCAGATCTTTTCTTTTCTAACACTTGTCCAGGTGGCTGTGGCTATCTTATCTTTATATGGCAACACCACAGTGTTTATATGACTAAAATAATGATGCTGTATTGAGAAATATAGGCCTGGTGTCACAGTTGAGACCTTAGGAAGGGGAGACACAGGATGTGGCACAAAGGTGCACCTACCCAGCATGATGAATTAAGACACAGGGTGGCACTGGAGACATGGCTGTAAATGCTCACCTATGGTCAGCTATTGACTTCAAAACATTAAGCTGGAAAAAACTGATCTTTAGATTGATTAAAAGAAAAAATAAATAGCTACTGACAAATGTGGATGGCAATATACAATATAAGTTCAGATGTAAATTGCAGATGCAGGCCAATGAAATAAAGAGCAAAGTTATAAGAGCATTCTAGAAAACACAGAAGTAGATCCTAGACTGAGAAAGAAGACATCAACATGAACTAAGAGAAGACCCCCAAGTGCTGACAAGTTATTGTAGCATTCACTATACAAGCATGGAAATAAAAGTACAAATGAGCTCTGTAGTACTGCATCATGACAGATTCCCAGGTAGGGATTTATGAAGAAACAGCAATAGGTAGTTAGAAACAAGAATAAAGAAATCAATTCCTTTACTGAAAAACAAAAACAATGGCTGAAAACTGAAACACTGAAAACTAACAGTAGATATTTATACTTAGGCTAAACTCAAGTCAGCAGATTATTTCCCTAATAAAATAACTCCAAAAATGAGGAAAAAAACCATATTGAAGTAGAAAAGAGGATTTCATCTCTATGCATAATTAAAAATCTGTGAGCACTCAACAGTCCTGTCCTTGTCATGTCCTGCAGTCAGTCATTATTGAGTCTCCCTCAAATGGCACCTGATACTTAGATTTAGGCAACTAAAGGCTACCTCTACTGACAGGACAGCAAAACAATTTTCTAGAAGCTACTGCTAAGTACAACTGCCATGACATAGGAGCTTCAAAAAACCTACAGCCTCCAGTAAAGATTGCTGGAAATGGAAGGCATCAGCACTCAAAAACATTTAAACCAGCATTTGGCAATGATGGAAAATAACTGAATTCTGCTGTGAGTGACCTGTAGTATAAGCTGAATAATTCTCTATTTGGGCCAACAAATATAGATATTTTATTTTTGAATAGAATTTCACTAAGGAAAAGAATATTTGCTTTAAATAAACCTTTGATTATCTTTTTCTAAGCTGGAATTTCTATTATTTGCAGATTAACTAATTTCTCTGCTCATTCTTGACCAAAAATATGCTCTTACTTAGAGAATTGTAACTCATATTAAAATGATTGGCAGACAGTTCTACATGTGAATGAGCATGAATATGTACACGAAGAAGAGCTTCAATGAAATAACTTTATTTTCAAATGCATTTCCACAGGTTGTTTTTCAAGCAGTCTAGCACAGGGGCTGCAGCTATTGTTCAAACAACCAAACCAAGGACATATTCAACAGAAACATTAAAATAAATCCCCAAAACAATCTCAAAAGAAACAGTAATTCATTGGATTAAAGCTTCCTTCTATACAAAAATCTTCTACTGAACAAACCTTCACTATAAAATCAATCACTGGAGAAAAACCTATGCTATAGCAACAGGCTAGGGATGAGTAATAACTACATTGAATGTGTGAGAACATTTTGGAGAACATTCTCTTGTCTTTTAAAGATTCTACAGTCAGTTCAGCACAGTTTCAAATATGTAAAATGTGTTTTATGATTGGTTGTATTCTCACCCTGAAACAGCATTTTCCTGGCTCAAACAGAAGGAGGATCAGAACTTTCCTAGCATGGATCTGAATGATTAACTTGCCTTTTGCAATAACACATTCATCCAAATACTTATTTAGTTATAAAAACTTAATAGACCTATTGCAATAGGAATTGCCATATTTTAAAACCTACATTACAGGGCATTATAAATACAATTGATGGGTTTACTGGTATTACAGAAATTTGTATGTTTCCAGAAAGATGTTTTGAAATACTTCTTCCAAAAGACTAGATGGTAAAAAAAAAGTTCAACTTTATCTTATTGCGACTGAAGAAGTTTCTGAAGGCCAATTCAAGTACAAAGGTTAAAAAAATTGAGAATTTGAAGATTCTACTGTAGATGTGAAAAAGGAGAGCACGCTTCAATAAAATTGCATTAGCAGAATACAAAGGTTATATTCTCATCTGATCCTGCATGTTAGTGTGTTGCAGAATCATATTAACTTTTTTTATGTTTCGTTTTCCCTTTCAGGAGAATGATGAGGAGCTGAGTTTGTGTTTATGGTCTGGTTCCTAACTCTGGAGACAAAGGCTGTTGATGACAGATATGCCTAGGGAAGTATGAGTATTTAGCATGCAGTTTTCTTAGGATTTTGCTTTATATGCACATATGAAAGGTCCTAATTTTCAACATAATTTAAAGAGCTCAAATTTGTATCTATATTGGATATGTTAGCAAAAGGATCACAGAAAAGAAATTTATGAAAAAAAAAAAGGAAGGACAAAGTGTCTAATACAGATCTGTATGCATAGGCTAGAGGGAATAACCATATACATGTGCGTTCTTACTTCCTCACTTCCTCCCAAGAAACATTTAAGGGGGTAACTCCCTTTTCCATGGTGATTCCTGATTCTGGAACTGGAGCTGAGATGCCTCCCTCCTTCGTTTCAAATGATAATGCACCTTTTTTCTCTAGATAGTATCTCTCCACTCCACCTGAAAAAAGATACATTGGATGAGAAAACACAATAAATATTAATCCCATCTTAAACCTCATTATACTGCGAGCATTACAATTACCCAGAAATATGCTTCTAAGAATCTGCACTTTCTGACTGCCAGGGAAGCAGAATGGGCTCCAGGACAGATAGTAACAACTAAATAATATATTAAAAATAGAATCTATTGAAGAAAAGTAGATAACATGACAGATCATATCATTGTTTCACATTAAATATTAAAGCATCCATAGATATCCAGAGACACAGTTAGACACTTTTGCCCTCACTTGCTTGGATGCATCTCAGTAACAACATAACAGTGACATCAGAGGCACCATTTCACTTGATATGTTAAAAATGGTGAAGTGCTTTAACTGCACCTTTTCCTGAAATACTATTTAATTAAGAGTTGGACATTTAATTCAGTTCTCTTCCTCTGTGATTAAATTTTTTAAAAGTAACTCTGATTGAATTCTGCTTTTCCTGCATTACTGTTAGAAAGGCTCAAAACAGAATATTTTAAAAGGTCTAAGAGTAGGATTCTACATGGAGAGAGTTAAGGCATACAATAGGAACAAATCTCTCCCATTCATTAGCAAAAATATTTCAGATTAGAAAAAAAAAATCACAATAAAAGCCAAGCAAACAATAAATCCCCAGAAAATATAAGAAAAATGGGTGACAGTTCTACCATTACTTTTTTCAGGAAATAAAACAGCAGACAACAATACTGATTGATTAAAGCTTAAAAATCCACAATGCATTTCAAACCCATAACTGTAGCAATCCAGCATAGTCCTCCTTGTGTCATTACCATAATTTTTACTTAACATGTTGTAAATCAATGAGGAGTTTCACCCAACTCCTTAAATTCTAGCTTCTAATGCAAGTTACTATTTATTCAAAGTACTAGTACTGCATACAGTTTCTTCATAAGTGAAAAGATAAACAAACAAGAGGACTATTCATTCCCCAAAATCATAATTCTGACTAGAACAGTCAGATTACATGAGCTGCTAGGATAACAGACCTCTAGCAGTGAGACCAGATGACTGTTAAAAGTATCTTTAGCTGAAAGATGTCCCTGCCCATGACGATGGGGCTGGAACTGGATGATCTTTAAGGTCCCGTCCAACACAAACTATTTTGTGATTCAATAATCGTCAAACTTCTAATTATCTCCAGTAGTGTAAAATCTAAAAAAACAAACAAACTGGATTTTCTGCCTCCAAAATTGTTTGTTGTGCTCAGACACTTCCCCTCTATTCAAGACAATGTTGACATAATTACTTAAAAACAAAGTTTGAAATAAAATATTGTTTGGATATGTCTGCTTGTCTCATTTACCTATATTTTCTAGTTAAACCTAAATATTTCTATGTACTCAACATGTTTTATTCCATATTTAGAGCAATCTTTGTTAGAAACTACAGTTTTGGAAAAGTTGTAATCTATCAGTACCTTTCAAATATTTTGTGAATTTTTTCTCCAGATGAATTTATCTCCCATTTTATTTCTAGGAGTCTCTTCTGGTGAATTAGAAAGACAATAAACAACATCTCTCATTAGGGAAATATTTTGTTTCAGTAGATAGAATATTGATTAAAAAATTAGAACCTCAAAATATTAGAAATAATCATTAATTACAGCTAAATATTAGCTCAATAATAATTAGCTCATTATGGTTTACCTCTGCTTTTAAGTGTTTAAGTGCAGTAATTGGCAATCTGAAATAATTTGTCTAATTATGATTCCAGTAGTTTCTTCCCTGTACCATTTCATTTAGACATTGCCAGATACTCCACATCTGCTTTTTCGTTTTAGTATCTTTGTCTTAAATGCAACTGGTCTTTTTAATACTGAGTATGTAAAAATATTGATTATATCAATTTTATAGAAAATGTCAGCATTTCAAAGTTTTCAGTATCTTCTGAGAAGTACATTAGAAAAGCATTCTGTAAATGAATTAAAGCAAATGTGATTTCCAATGGAAATTAGAATTCATGTGTTCAAGACTGTAAAAATAAATAAAAATATGTAATAAGCTCTTTTTATTCAGCATATTTCATATTCCTCAACATTTTTCTCAGTGAACTCACCAAAATAATTTTTGTTTTTGGCCAAGAATCTGACTGCAGCAAAATATTTTAGGAGAACTTTTCTGATCAGGTCTAACACAGTAACAGTATGTCCCTGAAAGCAAACTCGTATGCACTAGATAGATGGTATATATTTAAAATGACTGATTTTCCATTTCACTTCAATTTGACTACAAGATTTTCTGGCAAAATATAGAAAATAGGCTCACAGTTTGAAAGCAGGCAGAAGTAGAGATGAAATCCTACACTGGCTGGCAGAAAGGAGACCTGGACCTCCCAGGACCCAGTGCAGCTGAAGCCCTTCAGCCCTCAGGCACAATCTACCACTGATTCTTGGCCATATGTGTCTCAGTTTGGAACATTTGTGCATTATGGCTACACAGATGCTATGATTTCTTGATACCAATAAAGTTATTCACGTGGTGATGAAAATTATATTACATTATTGCTGAGTTTACCAACTTTTTACTTATGCATAATTATAAGCCAAGTCCAACTTACTTTTAAAACAGGCATTAATAAAATTAGGAGCTCCAAAAGTAGTCTTGTTTCATCAGTGAATAAATTGGCATCAACTACTGTAAAAAATATTTTTAAAAGGGTAAATCAAAATGACTTAGGGGGCTATTTGAGAAAAGTGTAGCTTATTATGAATCTTTCATTATGTGATGCATAAATCATTGTAGAAAAGCCTGTACTGTAAGCTAACTCAGGGGATGTTGGAAAGGTTAAAGCCTAGATAAGTAATGAGTGAGTAAAGGAAAAAAGAGAAACTTTTCCTTGGTGAGACGAGGTATTGTATCATGACAGATTTTGTATAGAATAGATTTATTAATATCTTCAAGCAAAATTTTTCTAAGGATCTTACTCATTAAAGGGAAAAAATGGACTCATGCTGTCATCACCTGCTGTTTCTACACTTAATAGATATTTCTTAGTCCAAGGTTTCCTTCAAGTATTCCTTCCTCTTGCTTCCCTGCCTCCACAAAAAAAAAAAAAAAAAAAAAAAACCCCCACAAAAAACCAAAAACCAAAAAAAAAAAAAAAAAAAAAAGAAAAAACCCAACAGCTCAAGATTTCAGCAGGGTTTTAGAAAGAAGTATAGAATCATTCTGCCTTACTCCTACCTTCCAAGTTCAAATCATTGAACAAAGTTAGGATTTTAAGAGACAAAAGAATGGCTGAAAAAGAGCCCTTAACTTACTTTTGCAGGTTTTAGATATGTCATGCTTATTGTTAAAGCAAACAAGTAACATTCCCGTAGACTACAAAAAATTTATGTAGGTACAACACAGTGCTTTCTGGTGCTCAGAACGTGATCGTCTCCTCAACAGTCACAGTAGGGACACTCACTTTTGATAGAATGAAAAAAATTATAACTGTTTACCTCTGACCCAACTTAAGTAAGAATATTGATATACATTAGAAAAATATATTGACTTACATTTAAGAGTTCAGTGCCATATCTTTGAGATGTGAGCCATTTTACTTGCTGGGTCTACTTGAAAGTTTCAGATTGGTCTTTTGGCCACACTCGTAATTTTTTCCCATCGCGTACATGACACAATCCAAGCAGCTAAAATCCATGAAAAGTGTCATTCAACTGCAGACACACTCCAAGAACTTCATCTGTGATTTTGTTTTCCAGTCTGACTGGCCTAAGGCTAACCTCACTCCATCCTCCTATCTTTTTGTTACCTTCCCCAAACCGGCCTTAGTCTTTTCCTTTGTTTCCCTTTCTCTGTCTTGTAATACAGATAATGATCTTTAGCATGGTTGTGGGCCAGGCTCTCAGTCTAGCCTCTTGGCTCAGCATTTTACTGCATTTCTTTTCTAGTACTTCTGCTTAGCATCCCCTCAGTTTTCCAGCTTTTGTCTGCCTTACCTTAAGCAGTATTATCCCTAGCTCTTGGTCAGCCTCACTGCCCTTGTGGAGACACCTCTGTTTGTATACTCCATAATATCAAAGAGCATAGAAACCCTGGATCTATATCTTTCTTTGTTTTGTTTTGTTACAATAGAAATCCCACAAACGCACAGGAATCCACAGAACAGAATAACTTAGAAGGTGGAAATATATCTAGTCATCATGATCTCTGGTTATTTCGAAAATGGAGATGGATATAGGAAAGAAAAACTATTTGATGTATTATATTGGAGAGATTCTGTAGCACTACCCCAAGCAGATGAGCACTGAGAGTCTTATTGTGTGTATATGGTGGGACTGCCCTGTTGAACAAAACAAAGCCGATGGCTTCATTAATTTATGATGCTGTGCAAATGGTGCAAAACACCACATCACTACATGGTACATGTCAATGTTGGGAATGCTTTAGGGAAAAAATAAAAGAACTGCGTTACCACTGAGCATAGATTGTTTTTGGAGTGTAAGACAATACATAGTAAAATATTAAGGTTTAAAAGCTTAATTTTTGTGTTCATATAGTTGTTCTACATGACATAAATCAGTTGTTTAGCTTTGGCTCAACAGATATTAATTCCATATCCTGCTCTGTAGGCCATTCACTTCTGATAGTGAAGAACTTTGTTCATAATCCAGCTTTGAATCAAGTGCACAAACCCTTGTGCATAAAATAGCTTTCCATCATACACATCTCCAACTTTTAGTGGCTGCCCCATCCAATAGGCTATAGTTTACTCTCATCTGGGTCCATAATACCACTTTAGGGACACTTCTGTGGGAAGCAGATATGCAAAAGGTGAAACTCTTCCTCAATTTTGAATTCAGTCAGCTCTAGAGACAGTTTTCTCATACCATGAAAAGTGACGGTTTACTCAAACAGTTGAGCGAAGGCAGAAAATATTCCTTCATTTGGTTGAATTCTAGGTTTCATGTTTATTTTCCAGCAAACCATGGCTGTTTTATTACAAAGGCATGTAAATGAATGTATTAAGAAGCTCTCAAAGGTTTAGCAATTCATTTTCTAAGAATCCTTTCCACAAACACTTACTGGAGGAATATTTTATGTCCATCTAATGATCTAGGTTATAAAAATGTGCTCATTAGAATTCATCTTAGGTAATCAGAAATATTAAAAAGTTATGTTCTATCACACAGTGCAGGTTGAAGTCTTTGCAAATTCAGCCTTTTCCCACAATATGTTTATATTCATCAGTGCAGATATGCTGAACAGTCAGGCTAGCATAAATGTTTGCTAATCCATTTTGATAAAGCCAACATTATTTAGGTTGCTCAAGTCATTAGCTACACAAAACAGGAACTGCAAACATGTGGGGTCTTTTTCCAGCCTGATTAATTTTCTTAGCACTTAATCTCTGAGGTTTAAGAGATCCTATTTGTCTTCCTTTTCAGTGATTAAAAATACTTCATTTAATATTTCCATACTTCAGCATATTTCATGCAATATGATGACTTCCATTTCTTATATATTGTAACTCCCTTTTCACAATGCAAGCTCTGTCAACATCTCAGAGCTCTCTTATGTCAGCATCTCCTGACAGGAATGTAAACCTATGAGTGTGGTGGAACTGTTCGTGTGGGTAGTAAAACTCCCACTCACAAAAGAATTGTGGGACACACCTAAAAATTTTTAAATGCTTGAGGAAAAATGAAAGGAGGGGAAGATCTGCCACTTCTTAATAAGAATTAATAAAGAAATAAAAAAGCAGTAAGAAACATAAAAAATGGTGAAAATGTGAAAAACTAGGAAATAAAAAAGTGGGTGAGAATTGTTAAGCAACTTTATGTTGGGACAATTTTCTGAAAGATGAAGTGTTACCACTCAGAAGTGCTATGTAGCAATTTTAGTGCATTCTCACAGAATTTGAAGTTTCTGTAAAGTGATTCTCCAGGAAGTCTCCTAGTAGGAAGATTTTGAAACCAAAGAAACTCCTATGAAATCATCCAGTGAAAGCATCAGAAAATGACAATGAGCCTCCTTTCTTACCTAACCTTGGAAGAAGGTGTTTATTTTTTTAGTTAATAATTTTCTAGATCTGAGCAGCTTCATACATCTAAGCGGGATCCAAAACTAGGTCAAGAAATGCTTAAAAGAGCTGGAAGAATCCAATATGGTAGACACATCCAAGGGTGCTTAATACCAAGCCATAGGAATTTTTTACTGAAAAGAAACAGATGCAGTCACTCTAGGAAAACAAAGTTGATGGTGTTGCTTGCGATGTATCCAAAACATTTTTCAATACCTGAAAATAGGATCTTGGGTTTTCAGCAATGTGCAAGTTTAATCCAAATGTAATATTCAAAATTTCAATACAGATTATAATATAAGATTTAAGATCTTATAATATAGCCATTTTCTTAAAATTATACCAGAAAAATGCCAAATTCCTAGAGTCAGTACACAGAAAACTATATCATGTCTGGAAATAGGCTCATATCAAATATGTATGTTTTTTATTAGCAGAAAGAACAATGATTGCTCACCATTCTAGAAGATATCACAAGCATGGAAAAAAAAACCTTATAATCTCATTGCTTCTTAGAGGAGAAAATAAGATTGGTCTTTGGGCAACTCACAAGCACTAATAATGTAAAATTTCTTAGGTCAAACGTACAATCTTCTTGTAAATCCATCCAGGAGCATAAGAGATAAACTGCATATTAAGTCTTTCTCTTTTCAGTATTGAGTAAATTAAGGAAAAGCCTTCTGAAATGTGATCTCTCTAGATTTTTCCTGCTTTGGTTCCTCTCAGTATTTAATCAGTTGTTTTGTGGGGGTTTTTTGGTGTTTGTTTTTTGTTTTTTTTTTTTGTTTGTTTTTTTTTTGTTTGTTTGTTTTTTTTTGTTGTTGTTGTTTTTTCTTTGTTCACCTCTATTATCTGGAGAGATATTTGATCCTTGCCTCGGGTGACTCTGAAAAATAAATGTTCACAGGGGATAGGAAATTTTGACCACTTGCTACATATTGTCATGTTTCAGCCGTAACCTCAGTTATTTGTGATGTAGGACTGTTTCCCAGACAGACACAGAGAAAGTTCAGCTTGCTTTTAGTGTGGAGTTTGGCCCTTGCCCATTGTAACTGTCACTAAATGCTCCATCATCTCCTTCCTGAACCACTCACATACGAAGTTGCCACAAGGTAGTAGGGTAAAAACTGTTTTCAGCTTGTCTACTTTTTTCCTCTGAAATGCATTGAGACACCAGGCTGTCAGACGGGCTACAGGTGATTGCACTCGTCAGGAGCCAGGTGACAAAGAGAGTCTGTTGCAAAATCTCAGAAAATGGAATGGGTAAAGATGAAACACATATAAAATAACATATAAAGACTTACAATGCAAGAAATGGGGAGAAAAATTACACTAGCAGACTTCCCATAAGATTCAAGAGATCCACACTGATCATGACTCTATTATCTAGTTAAATGTATCCACAGACATTTCCTTCTAGTATTTGAAGCTTGTACAGAATAAAACACAAATGAAATTGATATTAGGTATTTGCTACGAAAAACAGTACTACGTGGATTTCAACTGGTTCAGTTTAGCAGCAAAAACCAAAAAAATCCAGACCTTCAGAACTGCAGACTTGTGAAAATTTAAGCAAAATAATTCTATCTATAATCAAAGCTTTTAGCAGAAAGACATACTAGGATTTCCAGCTGAGATGCATTAATATTTTAGTCAAGTCTTCCATGGCATTTAGTATAGCATGTATAATGCAGCATTTGAAAAGTTGCCTGACTCTCTTAGGACTGTAATTATTTCTGTAATTTTGAAATCTGGTAGGATATGGGTAACGGCAGTAATTATAGGCCAATTTTCTTAATTAATTCAGTCTGCAAAAGACTCACACAAGCAATAGCAAAAATTATTAGAATAGATTCCTACCAAAATTAATTAATAAAAAGAGATACTCAAACAATAAGATAAGAGTCTCCTTTGACCTCAATAACGAAATCTAAAGTAAAATTAATAAAGTGATAGATATAGTATCACCTAGAGCAATGGGACCAAATTCTAAATTTAATAGCGTAATATGTTTTTACCAGAGTGCAACCACACAATGCAAAGGAAAAAAGAAAACTGATTTTTCTGGAAACATATTTTCCTAATCAGCTTGAACTACTACAGAGATCAAAAATATTTATCAGCAGAAAAGAGATCTTTGACTTTTCATTTACTTTTCACAAATAAAATCAGATAATCAGAGATTTCTACTATCCTTGTCAGTTTTCATTCATCATGGATACAATTTTCAGAAAAGACTGATTAAAAATAAAAAAGTATCAGAATTAAAAGTTGGGAATAAGGGTCATAATCTTTCCCACTCCCTACAGCACAACTGATATTACCAATGCAGTTTAGATCATTAACAGAATCTCCACTGACCCCAAGAGGATAAAAACAACCAACTAACTTTCCAATAATTCCAGAGGATTTTTGATCTGTATTAAAACTATGTCCTGATGTACTGTGTACTACTATGTCCTTTGTACTACTGTGAACATGATTATCATCACTTGTTATGGACATTTATAATATCACAAGTAGCTGATATCTAGTGCTATTAAAGAAAAAAACATCTATTTATAAAATATACTAAAGGAAATGGAAAGTAACAATATGCAAAAATATCTAACAAAATAAAACATTTTGGTTATTTGTTGGTGTTCTTTCTCTTTTACTAAGAAACATAGCAATTCATCTGATTCTACATTGACAGATACTCTATTATATTAGAAACAAAAAGTTCCTGGGGGAAAATAAAAGTTCAGATGGCTTCAGAGTTTGTTTCCATGTCAGCAACAAAGCCTCTAGGAAAATGTATAATTTTCTGAAATTTTAATCTGAAATTTTAAAAGTAGTTCCATTTTTTATTACAAAGAAACTTTAACAGATACCTCTCTCTCTTACTTTAGAGTCCTACGAAAGCAAGAGCAAAGGATTATGAAAATTTATATAATCTGGTACACTGGTAAACAGAAAGATAGTAACTATTGATGGAATCCTAGAATATGCATTAAAACACGGATGCACATCTAGAGATCTGGTATTAGCTAGGACAGATTGGTTCCGCTCTGTCACATTTTGCACAGTTATGCTGGCATGAAATGAATTTAAAATGTGTTCAAAACACAGCATGCAATTATCCAGAACTAGTAACATACAAAGTCCTCATCCTACCTTACCAAGTACAATCTATCACCACTGTGACAGCAAAGCTTAAAGACATTTAGATATGCGAATTTTGTCTTTAATTGTAACTTAGGTTCTTGGAAAATAATTTTCTAACAAATGCAGACCCCTCCTTGTCTGAACAGTTCAGGGAAAACTTCAGGAGAAGACAGAACTTCTGACAAAGCTATCCTCAATGCAGTTCTGTTGTAACTGCAATTCTGAGATCAGCTCATTTCAGCTCATATCCAGCCAACAATATAGGTTAAAATACATCCCCACACTTTCTCACTTGCCAGAACCTAAATAGGTATGCAATATGGCTTCACATGATGCTGCACCAGCAGATGTTCGGATTTCACATTAACAAGAAGTTCTTCACGGAAAGGGTGGTCCATCACTAGTACAAGCCTCCCAGGAAAGTGGTCACAGCACTCATGATGTTACAGTTCACGGGGCAGCTGGGCAATGCCTTTAGTCACATGATTCAATTTTAGGTAGCTGTGTGAGGAGCAGAAGTTAGACTTATGGTGATTCTTATGGGTCCCTTCCAACCTGAGATATTCTGTGGTTCTACATATTGCCCACCATCAAACAACATCAGACTAATTGTGTCTGCCTGTTGTAACCATACTGAGAGGTCTGGAACAAAAGTCCTCTGAGGAGCAGCTAAAGAAGCTGGGGATGTTTAGGCTGGAGGAAAGAAAGCTCAGGGAAAACCCTATCACTCTCTGCAACCGCCTGAGAGGAGGCTGTAGCCAGGTGAAGGCTGGTCTCTTCTCTCAGAAGAACAGGACAACAGGACAAAGCTATGCCAGAGGAGATTTAGTCCACACATTAGGAAGAAGTTCTTCATAGAAATGGTGATGAGCGTTGGAAAGGGCTGCCCAGGGAGATGGCAGACTCACTGTCCCTGGAGTTTTTTAAGAAAAGACTCAATGTGGCACCCAGTGCCACGGTCTAATTAACAAGGTGGTGCTTGGTCACAGGTTGGACTCAATGACCTCAGACATTTTCTCCAAGCTAGTAGATACAGAATAGATCTGATGTTTAAGACATCACACATGATAAACATCATGTCTTGCTCATCTAGGAGATTCCCAGTCCATATAAGAAACCCTGCTGTGATATTTCCCTCAGTTCTAAAAACTGTATTACTAGCTTTAGACTTTTGTGAAACTCACATGGACAAAAGTAAAAGACAAGAAGCGCTCTTTCTTCTCAGGAGTGAAGTCCCACAGCTTTAATGCACAACAACCCCGGCTGGCGAAGAGGGAAAAGAAGGAGAAAGCACACCCCTTTGCAAGGGGGCTTTTATAGCCGGGCGGGGGGGGGTGGGG